>VZRN01003130.1:1879866-1894605 GCA_013397935.1 Dasyornis broadbenti | reverse complement strand
AAAAACAAAAAACAAACAAACAAAAAAAGCGAGAAATAAAATAAGAAAAAAGAAAAAGCCAACACTGTGTAAAGCAGACTGTCAGCTATTTTTACTCATACGCTATAGACTGTTTTAACATCTAATTTTCTCTATCTTTGTAAAATTATCACCTTTGATCCAACAAATATTTATATGCATGTATTACTTGCTAGAATATTCTCCTGAGCTTAATGTAGCAAAGTTCTGTCCACTGGTCCCTAGGCAACCACTAGAACAAACTAATTAGTAACCTACAAATTCACACATATCCATCAAAACAAGATCCAGATTAATTGTATGGTGCCTCCTTATTTTCTGTGCTTAAAAATTAGTATCTCAATTTTTCCAAAATAAATTATACTAATCTACAGAGTGGTTTTAAAAATATGCATAGAAAAGGTCTCATCATGAAATTCCACCAAAAAAAAAAGGTAATAAAATAAATAAGATTTTTGAGCATGAACAAAAAGAAAAAAATCAGATCCTGTCCCAGATCCTGTCCCAGATGGAGTTGGGAAGTTTGGCTCTGGATCTGAAGGCTGCTACACAAGAAATCCCCGACAGGCAGACAAACTAATGTGCCTCCCTCATCAGCTTCTGTGTCAGCTACAGCTGACTCTATTTACTTTTAGCCCAGAGAAGGAACTGGGAGCAGAAGGAAAAGAAAAAAACCTTCATTGATATTCACAATGTTGTCTTACATGTCCAGCATTATTTTTGTCCAAGGAAGCTCTTTCAGAAAATGGAAGAAAACAAGTGATGAGGTGGAAGAATGGCTGGCAGAGGGGAAGAAAGGACCCTGTTGTGGAGGAGGGGGTTTGTTTTATTCTGTTTTAAAGTACCATGAATCATTTTAGTTTCTGTTTGTATATTGGATATTGGAAGAGTGAGGTGGACTCAGTCTGAAAAAATGGACTTTTTTACCATAACTAAGCTAAATGTCAAATTAGACATCTCAAACGATGAAGGCAGGTTGGTAGAAATTGCAGCTACCATTGCACATAGCATTTCCCTCACCCTGATGGCTAAAGTTGCCACTTGTTCCCATTTCCATGCAAAATAAACTATGTCCTGAACCCAAAGCACAGCCCTGCTTCGGCCCACGGGTGAAAACCCAGGAGCTGAGCTTTGGCAGGAGAGAGCTCATGGCCGGTGTCTGCCTGGCTGGGCTGGCCATGCCAGCGTTTCCCAAGCATTCCCGGCCATCCGGCCCCACGGCAGCAGGAAGGAGCTCTGCCAGCTGGCTGCCTGCTAAGGCTTCCCAGCAGCGAGGGACCATTCTGCTTGCAGTGCTGCCCAGGGCCCCTTTCACATTTCCATGGATTCCTGTCACCAGGGATGGGAACCTGGAAGGAGGAGAAGCTGCTTTACCTGTGCTTGGCTGCTCTGGATGCAAAGCACACTTGTGTTTTTCCAGCCCTGTCATTCAGAAGGGAACTTTACAGGTTCCCTCTTCTCGTTTACACCTAGTGAGGGTTTCTCCCTGGCTGACAAAGCTCAATTTTGGCTCCAAGCATGGCATTTACACTGCTGAGAATAATGTCCAAGAAGGCACGACTCACAGGAAACCTCTAATTGACCAAGATGTGATTCACTGGGAGGCTCACATTCTCTCGATTAAAACAGCATCACTAAAAAATGAAAAAAATCACTGAAACCCCCAGGCTGTCTGGCAATCAAGTGCCCTAGAAAGCCTGACATGCTGGTGGGGGATGGCCAGGGCTGTTTGCTGCAGGTGCAGCTGGGCTGGAGCTGCTCAGCCCCTCACGTGCAGCTCAAGCAGGGTCCAGCAATGGCTCTCCAGATGCAGCCACTTGTGGTTTGGCAGTGGCTTTGCACAGGCTAGGAGAAACAGCCCTTCTCTGGGAGCATGGAGGCAGAAGGAGTGAAGAGTGGGACAGGAAGGAGTGGGGTGGGGAAGGAACCAGTGAGCCTCTGACTTCTTCAAATTAGTCATAGAATCATAGGAAAGTTTGGGTTAGAAGTTTTGGTCCATTCCCCTTGCAATGCACAGGGACACTTTCAAGTAGACCAGATTGCTCAGAGCCCTGTTCAACCTGACCTTGAACTCTTCCAGGGATGGGCTATCCATCACCCCTCTGGGCAACTTTTTCTAGCGTTTCCACACCCTCACTGTAATTTTGTTTCCTAATATCTACACTGAATCAATCCTCTTCTTGTTTATAAGAATCACCCATCCTTGGCGGTGCTCAGATCAGCCCTGAAGTTCTTCTAGCCTGGGGAGGGATGAGTCTGGAGCAGCCCTATGCCAAGAGAGGAGACACAAGTGGCCTTTCAGCCAGAGTGAACTTTATCAGGTTTTTAGAGGAAAAAGACATTATCTGTTCACAAGAGCAGTCTTGTGAAGCTGCAAATCCTCTCACTGCTTCAGGCAAACAGAAGTGGAAGGACTTTTTCCTATCTTTTGTATGTGCAGCCGCTATTTAATGTAAATGTACTTACCAGAAATTGAATAACTCCCACGCCAGTAATTTTATACCCATCCAACATTTAAATTATGAATGCAATAATCTGCAGCACCATGGCTTATGAGGCAAGGCTAGAATTCCCCAGGCAAGAAAAGTCTATTTTTAGACATTTGTAGCTGAGATTTTTACTAGATGTAGAAATTTGCTCCCTTCTGCTGCCTCAGGGGTTAATTTGCATGCAAAGTTTCAGGGTTTTGTTTTTCTGGTGGTCAAACAGCAGCAAAACAAACAAGCTGCTTTTGGGGGAAGGAGTGCAAGGAGAAATCCCCACGCTCTGCCCGGGTGAGGGATTGCTTAACGGGGTTATTCTGAGGCAGAGAAGTGATGAAATTGGTTGTTCCTCTGAGCACTTCCTCTGGCTGGGCTGTAACCTGGCTCAGGAGTGGTGTGTGCTCTCCCTGAGCAGGGGCTGTGCTGGAATCATTCCAGCTTTAGTCCATGTAGCTGGCAGCAGTTTCACAGGAGATGCTCCTGACTCATAGTTGCAAATGGCTTTTAAAATCTTGTGTTATTTCCTTCTTCATGTTTCGTAAAGTTTTTTTTTCATATTTCAGGGACTTGGTGTTTTACTTGTAGCTCTTCTTCTGTGTGGGGTACCCAGGAAAGAGCAAAGCCATGCAAAACTCATTTCCCACCGTGTGCGGCAACGGCAGAAAGGGAATGAGAGAGAGAAAAGGATCAGATGCACCCCAATAATCAGAAACTCCTTTCTGCTGGGCCCCATGAGGGATCTGTGTCATCCAGAGCACAGAGGCAGCACTGGTTCAGGATGAGCAGCTCAGGGTTTCATTGCTTTTTGTGTCACATAAAAGCATTTCTCAGCAGGGCTCATAATAACTGGTGGATGAGATGTGATGCTCCTTCCAAATCAAGACCATAGAGTAAAGTTCTCCATGCCAAGCTCTGTCTGGCATTACAGCAGGGTGAGAAATCACAGCCCTGGCACTCTCCTCAAATCACCCCACTGCCATTTCTTAATCAGATGCTGCCAAAATGGGAGTTCTAACACCAGCTCACCTGCCCAAACCCAGCTGAGTGGCTGCTTGGTGTCTAGAGTTAAACACAGTTATTTTGCCTCTGAATATAATGTGTGAACCATGCACAGAACAAGATGTTTAATCTCTGTCCCCCAGTACCCTATGAAAGGCTCTAGCAGAGTAGATGGACCTTAATTTCCTCTCCTCTGCAATACAATGCACTGCTTTCCCCGATGTCATCAGGCTTTGGTTGTGCTAGAGGAAAAAAAATATTTAAAAAAAAACCAAAAAAGCTTGTGGCAAATGGAGATGCAATTCTTTTTAAACGTTGATTTTTTTGAGAAGTAACAACAACAAAATTATGTGAAGATCAAAGAGAAAAGAGGCTGTGCTCAAGGAAAACTCACAAATAATATCGGGCAGTTGCAGAGCAACTCTCCAATGCAAAGTATTGCTATTTTCTGATCCCTCCCCACATCTGCACAAAGGGGATGGTGTCTAGTACTGGTCAAAGAAAAAGTCTGTATGATTGTCTGGGTTCTGTCAGATCTAAGGTCTTTGCAAACAGCTCGGATCAATCAGGCTCAAGCCACTGATCTTACATGTAAAGCACTTATTGAAAAATAAATTATGGGGTTTTGATCTAACCAACTCTTAAGGATTCCTTTCTTCCTTTTTGAGGATGGGTAAATAAAATTCTTCCATCAGAACTTGCTTAATAATTATGCTGGGGACACAGTGGACCAAATCCTGAGGGTGAAGCAAAGCGAGGACTCAGAAGTGAAAGGCTGATTTCT
Source organism: Dasyornis broadbenti (assembly GCA_013397935.1). NCBI lineage: Eukaryota > Metazoa > Chordata > Aves > Passeriformes > Dasyornithidae > Dasyornis > Dasyornis broadbenti. The sequence goes on along the minus strand of VZRN01003130.1, from coordinate 1,890,321 downwards.
TTTTCTCTGATCTTTTTTCTTTTTTTGGAATAGCTATTCTTTAAGCAGGCATTGCACAGTGCTAAATGCATTCCAATAACCAGCATATTGTCTGTTATCTGCCCAGAGCTGAGCAGCGCATGTGCCACAGGGATGTCCCTGCTGCACAGCGCTACCCGAGGACTTTGCCTTTCTCCTCCCACAGTGGGTTTGTCCTTGTCCTGCTTTTGTGCAGCTGCTGGCTCTTGATTCCAGATGCAAAAGTGCTTTTGTCCTTCGAGGAGGGAGTGTCGGTATCCATCCATGGGGATCCTCCAGCATCAGGATTGCTCTGAGACCATCAGACACAGGGGCAGATACCATTAAAAGTCCATAGCAGGGCTGGACACAGCTCAGGTGGTTGCCATCCCTTACTCCTGCTGGATCTCTGGAGAGATATTTAAACATATATATTGTGCCTTCTCTGCCTTCTCACAGAAGGGAATAAACTCCTGAGCTCCACCCCAGCCTCCAAAAATGGGGAGATCCCACTTTTCCATCTCCCTCTCCAGCAGGGCAGGATGGAGAGGTGACTCAACACCACCCCACACTGTGCACCCCCCTGGAAAGGGTCCCTGTGAGCATCCTGGGAGTGGGGTCATCCACAGCGTCAGGGACTACAGAGCCCCTGCTCAGCTCTTCTTCCCAGGGGATGGACCTGAGGCAAAATAGGTGCCTGGCCCACAGCAACATCAGTGTGGCAAGGCTTGCCCCGCTCTTTCCCAGGGTGGATTTTTTTTTAAATATCCCCATGAAAGCAGCGCAGCCAGCTCAGCTCTGCCTCTTGGAGGCTGGCAGGCTGCCACCCTTTAATTAAGTCTGCTGTTATGTCTAATGCTGGTGGCAGTGTTTCAGGGCACAGGCACGGAGGCTGTGGGAGTGGGAGCAGGAGATGAGGTGGCTGCAGAGCTGTGTGGTGACTTGGATGTTCAGGCTAACACGCCTAAGTAATAGTATTGATTTTATCATCCTCACCGGTCAGATCAGCTCGTGAGAACAGATCCGGCCAGGCCATAGAAAAACTCCTTTGCCTGCAGGGAAGAGGGCAGCTGGGAGCAGAGAGCTTTGGTTGTAACCCCACCCCTCACTTCATGGCACAGAAGTGCTGCCAGAGCCCTCTCTGAAGTAGCCAGCTGAGTGCCCACAGCAAGAGCCAGCTCAGCAGGCTCGACCCCACACTCACCTACAGCCTGTGCACAGGGCACCCCATGCCTCAGGGGCTGCCACTGCTCTGTCCCTGGGTGAGCTGGGCCTGAGCTGAGCTTCCAGCTAGGGTGACAGGAGCAGGGACTGAGGAAGAGACAGCTTTAGTATCTCTCACTGCGCTGGAGGCCACACTGCAGGTCAGGTCTGGGTAGTTTTCCCCCCACTTCTGTTTGCTCCACATACAACAGCTCAAATTCAAGTCATTCCCCATGTGCATCAATAAAGTGAGTCTGTGGCCAGGTACGTTTCACTGCTACAGAGCCTCTGTGCTGCAAGTCATGACTCGATTTCAGTGCATTCTTCAGCCTCATTTCTCCTCACACAACTCCCAAGAGCACAGATCTGTTCCTTCCTCTCCTCTCCACACAGCTGCTGCCGTTGTGCAACCCTAGGATTGAATTTCAATGCCACTGTGCAGTGACCATGCACAGGACACGATGACAAGGCACAGCCAGGAGTGTGCAGTCCTAAATCCAGGTTTCTGCAGCTCCCTGTGCCCACAGCCAGCTGTGGATGCTTTGGAAAATCAGCCTCTCATTATAAAACACTTTAGGATCTTGACTAAGATGTAGGACTCTGCCACCACCAAGTGATCAGTGGAAAGAAAAGAGAACAGCCTGCTCACGGCAGCACTTGTGTGACCTCAGGCTGGTGCCCAGCACCCTGTGATTTGTATTCTGCCTCTCGATCTCCAGCAGCTGTGCCCTGCTGCCCCTCCTGATCTCCAGCAGCTTCCCCAGAGCAGTTCATCACTCCCCCGGCCCCACAAGGCTGATTTGATCTGCTCTGCTTGCAGATAATGCCACGGATAGAGCCGTGTTGCAATTAAATATTCTCCCGGTTCTATGCTAATGAGAAGCAGGAACAGAATGCACAATGGCAGATAATTACAGGCGAGCAATTACAGACAAAATCCTCCCCCTTCCTTGTCCTTGTACTGTTTTTTCCACTGTTCCACACTTGCCGTGAGCCTGACATAGCGACCGGAGCTCTGAAGATGATGAGCAGAGTAATAAAAAAGCTCTTTGAAGCACGTCCCTGAAGCTCCATCAGCCCTGATCATCCCTTCGTGCCGTGTTTCTGCAGCGCTGCTGGCCACGGCAGCGAGCAGGAGGTCCACATCAGGTGGTCTGAGCTGCTAAAAGCAGTGTCATTAAAAAACCCCAACTGAATGATGATAATTGAATTAAAGGAATATTATGGAGTATTTCCTGCTTGTTTTCAAGAGGGCCTGGAAGTTGCTAAAACTTTTTGAAATCCAGCTGCTGTGAATAGCAACTTATGTGCTTTCCCAATCATTTACCTTTCTTGCTCAATACTAAGTACCTATTTAGGAACTGTTTCTCAAAACACTGTGCACTTTGCTCAATTAATTTGTGGAAGTCTGTGGTGTGTCCCAATCCTCAAAAAAGGGCTGTGACAGGCTGGAGAGATCACATGTATAAATTCAATGCATAGAAACAAATAAGCACATTTTTATACATGCAGTCTCAGGCGGGATTGCTTAGAAATGGTGAAGTGCTTTAAAATGATGCCATAGAATTCTTAAATGCCAAGTGTCACATGAAACATTATTCAGGATCACTTCCCTCTCCTTCCCAACCTGCCTGCAAAAAAGTGGCATCTGCACAGCCCAGCCGTGGGCACTGGGAACAGCATCAGCTGTGAGTGGTGCATTAATAACAACTGGAATTATTAACTTTGTTTTAGAAAGCTGTTCTGTGCCTCTACACACAGACGTTTGCAAAATTATTTGGAAAATTCATCTTGCACCTGATCCCTCCCTTTTATGATGAACAGTGTTGTGCTGTCAGACAATACTGATGGACAGCAAAGAGCAAGGAGAAAGGGAAATAGCACCTGAAATGACAGGCAGAGCCTTTGCCACAAAGCACCTCTCTCACAGAGTTAAAGCAGAGCAAAGCAAGCGGAGATTAAAAGAGAAATTGCACAGTGGGAGGGGGTGGCAGCGTGGTGGGACTGGGCTTTGGTGAGAGATGGGAATGGTGACTATCCCAACTCTTCATTACTACTGAAACTTTTAGCCACCAGGAAGATGGTGATGGCACCTTGTTCCAGTTTGGTCTCCTCCTCTTTTCCCAGTTGCCCTGAATTTACTTCTCCAGCCACAGCTCCAGAGGCAGCTCCAGGGAGAACTTCTGTGCCCAATCCTTTTTGTGTCCTTCAACATCTGATTGGAAAGCAGGAAAACTCCCTCTCTGGAGTGACCAGGTTTTTCTTTTTCCCATTTTTTGTTTCAGGATGATCTGAACTCTCCTCAGATCACAGCAGCTGTGACAACCAGTGGCAGCTTTGTAGTGTTTGGAGTTTCCTGACTCACAGTCAGGAAAATGAGAATCCTGTTACTTACAGCCACAGCAAACTCACTCTCTTTAGGCTGGAAGCCTCAGCAAAGCCCAGGCTGGTTGATGAGGTGGATATTTTTGCTAAAACATTGTTTACTGCAAGCCAGCCCAAGAAAGAGACCTGTTGGTGGTCTCAGCTTCTCTCCAGACCCAGGAGGGCTCTGGTCCCTTTGCCCTGTACTACCTTTGCACAAATCTGTTTCCAGATGACTTGTCTAGAGGCCAAACCAGCTTCAGGAATAGGAAATGGGCTTGGAAGAGGAAGACAGTAGATAATAGAATGGGCAAAAGCAACCTGAGCGTTGTTGCAGCTTTGCCTGCAGCGAGCTGATGTTTCCTAAATGTTTTGTCTTCCTGTCGCTATGTCTCTCTTCATTCCTCTTCCCCATGCCTTTGTAGTTGGATGCCTGACATATTCTCTATTAGTCTCTGCTGCCTTATAATGAACATCAAAAGAACAAAAAGATCAGGAGATCGGGACCCAGAGCAATCATTAATAGAAGGGAACACATCAAGCACACCATGGCTCAATAGGAAATACATTTTCCATCTGCCTTTGTTACACAGATCTAAGGACAGGCTTGGCATTGTCTCAAGCAGCCAGAGATGGGGTTGAGACAAGGTTTTTGATGAGAAAAACCAGGAGTCGGGGGAAATCCTTGTACAGATGAAGATCTTTCTAAATTAGAGTGATCTGGAGACTGCGAGTCAGGCTTTGGAAGGCAATGGGCAGGCAGGGAGAGCAGCATCCCTCTGGCAGCAAATTCATAACCAGGGAGCTGAACAGAATCCAGCGCCTTCAAAAATGGAGGAGTGGTCACAGTGGCTGAGAGGGGTGGGACAGGGAATTTGGCAGAGCTGACAAGGGCTGGAAGGACAGAGGGATGTGTTCTCCTCTCCCCGAGAATGGTACCTTTCTCTGGAGAAAATGCACTTGATAACTGATGTTGAAGTGTTGGGCCTTAAACCTTGAGAGGGCTTTTAGAGACACAAATACTTGAAAGTCCTGCTAAGAGTGACAATGGCAGCATCTCCAGAGAGATACCTGAGGTGGTGTTTTGGTGAAGGGGTGCTGCCCAAAGGGCCTGGGCAGATGCTGCTGCATCATTTCGCAGGAGCCACTGGAGAGGGAGGGAATAAAAACAAGCTTCAGTCCCTCTTGGCTAGACACTGCCCAGCAGGCTGGAGACACCAGGCTTCATTATCAGAGGCTTCACAGAAGCCAAATGGTCAAATAAACAAGATGAAGTTAGCTAGGCTGCTGATTCTCCTAATCTCAGACACAGAGATCTTGTTTGCCCTCTGCTCTCCAGAGAAATGTGTTTCCTTCTATTCCGTGTTGCTTACACAACCACATATGCTTGGGGCAGAAGTGTCACACAGGAAAGAAAAGCTTTGGCTTAGAGGAAAAATCCCTCAAACACTGTGCCTGAAGGACTTTCCAGCTTGTATGACACGTGATGAGAGTCTCTGGGGACAGCTTCTGCTCTCCGCTGCCCTGGCATGACTCAGAAGAAACGCTTTTGGTTCAGTTAAGAGAAAAGTTGTCTATATTTGTGTTTGGAAGTGATCTGGCAAACCTAGGGCTCCATCATCCTCCCTGAGGCACACAATGAATTAATGGATTTGCAGCTTTGTAAGGGGGATGAGAACTGGGCCCACGTTGAGCAGCGATAATGAATTAAACTGAATTAAATTTTGATACATATTAGAGATATGTTAGTTACTATATAAAGTAATATGCTTAATTAGCCCAGGAAGTCTATTAATATTACATAAGGTTACCCATGAGTTCCTGCAGGAAGCGAGGGAGCTGACATTTGTAGGTCTCCTCACATGAGGACCTGGTGGTAGCTCTGGAGAAATCCATGGACTCCACAAGTGGGCTTAAACTCTCCCCCTCTAATTGCTTGGTGACCTGAAGTTTTATGAAGTCTGATGGAATGCAAAGGAGCCCACTGCGCCACAGCTTGCACCACAGCCCAGAGAAACCCAGCTCATTGCTCTACAGCTGCTCTGTTTTCCATCTGCCTGGGAGCAGCACTGGCTTTGATTAGAAATGTTTTAGTCCTTCCCAAATCTCTTTTTGTCACTCCTAACCCACACAGCTCGCTGCCTTTAGGAGTATCAGGAACAAAGCCCAGCCTTACCTCTTCAACCATCCCCGATGGAGTACCAAATTTAACGCATACTTTTTCCACACACTCCTCCATGTGGCAAAATGTTTCCAGCACCGCTGGCAGCAGCTGCACATGGATATCACATCTTGATATTCAGACCCTGCTGTCTCTCTCTGAAAACATCTATCGGTCTGAACAGCAGCTGCCAACTCGGTCCAAGCTGACAGATGTAGGATGACATCTGGTTTCATTCCCCACTGTGCTCTGAAATTTTCATTTCAAAATACAATACTGAATTGGCCTTGACAAGAATCAGGTGTTAACTCTGATCAGACAGTTACTTCATTACTAATGGCATTACTCATCCTATTCTGCGGTGTTTTCCTCCCCCAGAGTCGTTAAACTCAGCATTTTCCTGCTCACAAAAGTGCTGTTGGATTGAACAAGGATAGAGATGTGACTTTCTCCAATGACAAGGTGATTTGTAATTTTAAGGAGCTCGTTCCCAAGAAGACTGAAGCAGTCCTGGCAGTCTGGGACAGGTTCAACTATGAAAAGTCTGCCTGTATTAAAGGATGCATTTTTGGACACTTTGGGAGTTTGGATTTGCAGGTTAGAGGTGGGAATGGAGAGAAAGAATAAATGAAGGAGAGGAAAGAGGGCAGGAAAAGAAAGAAGTGAAAAGGTACAGGACATGCTTTGACACAGGTGGACACACACTGTCCCCAGATGGGGACAATTCCCCTCCAGAATTTGTGATCCTTCTCAGGGACATGGTAGCTTTGTGGCCATTTACAGCTCTCAGCATTGAGAGTGGAGATGTTAGTCCCCCTTCTACCTTTCTGAAAGCTGGCTCACAGGTGACTTTTCAGCATTTTCAAGGATTATTCCAGTCATCATCGTCTTTATTCAGCATCAGACTTTCTCAATTATGTCCCTTGCAGTGTGGTAAGGAAGAGACCTGCCACTAGCAGAAGCTGTTTTGACACCTGGATGAGCTGGATGAAGCACAGCCAGCAATTGATTTCATCATGTCCAAGCCAGGTCTGGAGTGCCATGCTGGTTTTCAGTTCTAATAGCTCCCCAAGTTTTGAGAGACAAGTTGTTATTGGGTTTGTTTTTAAGGGAAACATATATCAAAGAGTAGCATTTCACTGCAGAGGCATCTCTAGTATGAGAAATGCTCCCCTGGCATTTTCTGTGTCCTACTCACTGGTGCTACATGTGAAATATTTATACTGAGGGTTTGTGCTGTAACTTGGGGGTCTGGCAAAGTAGGAACTCAAGATCTCCTTGAAGATTTTGCCCTCAGCCACTCTGGAATCTCTTTTCTCTGCCACACTGCCCTTCCCCTCACCGATGTGTGCTGGTAACTTGTGAGGGGATCTCAAAAAAGGGAATTTTCCAAGCAGAGTAAACGTTTCCCATGATGAAAGGCAGAAGAAAAGGGAATAAAACAAAGGGATGGGTTTCATAGTGACAGATACTTGTGTGAATGCCAGAGTACTTTCAACCTTCATCAATAAAGACATGAACACAAAGAGGTTTTTTAATAATCTCTTTCTTTAGTTTGTTTCACAGACAAACTGACTCCATGGGACAGAAGTAAGCAATGGAAAAACTACAATTTGTGCATATCCTCCCTAGTTCCAAGTTTATAGAGAGCTATCTGTGGGCAGGATGGCACAGAGAGGAGACTTTTTGACTGTGAGGGCAGTCTGGAGGGCAGCTGGAACAGGTGGTCTTGGAGGGGTTATGGGGTCTTCGTTCCTGGAGATGTTCAAACCCCAACCAGACAAAGTCCTGGCCAGCCTGTTGTATCTGACCCTGCTTCAGCAGAAGAGTTGGCCTAAAAACATCTCAAAGAGGTCCCTTCCAGCCTGAACCGTTCTGTGATCTGCCATCCCCAGCTCCTGCTTCTCAAGCACAACCTCAGAATAAACAGAAACCAGGCTCAGGAGAGCTTGGAGCTGAGCTACAGCTCTGACCCTCTGGAAATATCCTGCTGTACAGATCCACAAGGACTGAGTTCAGGCTCTGAGCCTCCAGAGATCTCCTTGCCCTGGAGAGGACCGCATGGTCTGATGCAGAGTGACCAGAACACCCTATATGAACATATAAGCACTTATGAGCGTATGGGGTATTTACACATGGCATATGTACTGTGCAAGCCAGGTTCAGACGTGAGCTGTCAGACCATCTGCTTGCATGTCTGTGTGTGATCTGCTTTAACTACAGGCTGTGTGATTTCCTTTATTTCCAAGATGGCATGATTCCTGAAATATATCAGAAATGCACTTGTCCTGTCTGCTGAAGCAAGAGAGAAACATCAGGACCAGGAAACCTGTAATCTGAGCTCTGTCACCTCTTATTTATATAACAATCCTGGCAATTTACTCTGGATAAACAATAACTGTGATTTGTCCACATTGTATTGTATCACTTTATAAATTATCTTAGGTAAAAAGTAGAGGGATTGCTTTCTATTGGGATGGTGAAAACTCTGAATAATGGATGACAGCTAAGAAAGAGCAAACTGCCCCTGGGGATAGGAGCTGTACAGCACGCGCCCCATCATTTTGAATTTGTAAACATTTCAGTGAATACTAATTCTTCACTGAGTAGCTGGAGATTACAAGTAACACCAGATCACAAACAGCCGCACAGTGAAAGTGGTTTGTGGGTTCATTAAACACCACGGGGGTTAAAAACAAAAAACCAAACCAAACCAAAACAAAAAACCCTAAAAACCAACCAAACAAAAGCAAACAAAAATCCCACAAACACCTGTTTCTCCGTCGCATCTGTGGTGATCGGCATAAAACTCATGTCCTCTCTGCTGCGGCCGTGCTGCGGCTGCCCAGCTGGGCTGTGGTGAAACCCTGGCCCAGCCAGGTGTGTGGTTAAATCTGGTCATCCTCCAAGCAGTGCTGAAGCCACGCACGAAGTACCTCAAAGCCGTTTTCCCACTGCCCGGCAGTTTCTCGCACACGCAGCATCCTCAGCGCTCCCAGCCGCGCCTCCACGGGCACACAGTGACATCCTCTGTCGGGATGCGGCAGCAGCGCAGCCTGAGCCATCCGTGGAGCCGAGTGCCTTGGGGACACTTGTCTCCCCGAGAAAGGGGACACACGCGCCAGGCAGCTGCAGGCTTGCCCGGCTGCCGGCACATTGTGCACAGCCTGCCTGCCCCTGCGCGCAGCTGGGAAAAGCAAGCCCGGCTCTGAATACAGCGCCAGCACATTGTCCCGATGCTGGGCACGCTAAGAGACAGGATGAGGCTGGTTTTTGCTGAGGCCACCCTTTGTGGGGTGCCAAAAAGGCCACCCCTGCGGCAGTGCTAAGATGTGTTCCCACTGCTCGGCTCTGCTGGCTGCAAATGATTTACCGCGGTTCCAGAGAGCCCTCTCGGGCTGCAAATGATTTACCGCGGTTCCAGAGAGCCCTCTCGGCCCCCTCCCAGCAGGATCAGCCGCTGCTATCAAGACAGTGGCTGTGGCAGGGTGTTTGAAGAGGAATTCTGTGAGTCTGTAGTAGCTCCTGAGGTGAAAATAGCTTTTGGAGCAATCAGAAGGTGGCAAAACTCCTGGGCATTAACTTCAGGCTTGTTTCTGGGTTTGCACAATATTCTTGCTTTGCTTATTTGCTCTCTGTTCGTCACAACTTATCAGAATTCCCCAGACAGAAGGTGCTTGGCCAGGGTCTCCAGCCGGTACCATTCTCTGTCTTGCAGTGTTGCTGCTCTTCACATCGCTGTGCTGCTCTCCAGAGTGGTGATAATGGAGCTGATCCTGCCCCTGTGACACGATACCCGTGAGGATGTTTCCTCTGCAGCAACCTGGAGCGGGCAGCGTGCACAGGGGTTGTACAGTGGTCAGTAACTTCATCCTGCAGAGTCACCAGCTGAAACAAGTCCTCAGACAAAAGTTATTCTCTTTAGCTATGAAGAGTGAACACGTGGCGGAAGAAGGGAGCGTTAATCACCTCCCTGGAGCTGGGGCTGCGGGCAAGGACTCCTTGGTTTGAAGACCAAGTGGCATGGGCACTTCATAAAGAATTGCCTGCTCCTGGGCAGCTTTACCTCTTCCTCCTGCAGCCCATGAGGAGCAGGGGCAAGATCATCACCATCTATCCTCTACCTGCCCAGGGAGCCCTCCTGGGTGACTGATTAAAAGGCAAGTGAAGCTTTGACCTTCACTTCTCTTCATTAAGGCACAGACCCCAGGCAGGAGCCATAAGAACTCCCTATGGCCTCTGTCTTGGGGAACACTTTGGGGAGATGCAGGAATGTTGCTGTGCAGAATACAAGGATACTCTGGGGAAATTCAAGGATGCTCCTGAGCTGAGAGGGGTAAAAGGAATGTAGAAATGTTCTAGAGGATGGCAGGAATACTTTGAGGTAATGCAGTGATGCCTCAGGCTTGAGAAGGGAAGGGGGAATGGGAGAGGATGCTCCGGGGGTATTCAGGGATGCTCGGCGGTAGTGCAAGGATGTTGCCAGGTTGAGAGGGGAACGTGTGGATGCTCAGAGATGCTCTGTAGGAAAGAAGGGATGTTCTGGGGTAGTACAAGGATGCTCCCGGGCTGAGAGGGTATGGGGGAATGTGCAGATGCTCAGGGATGCTCTAGTGGGATGCAGAGTTGCTTGGGCGGACTCAGGGATGCTCTGGAGGTTTCGGGGCTGCTCGCGGGGCACGCGGGGGTGCTGGGGGCCGGAGCGGGAGGCGGGAGCGGGCGGGGCGGGG
>VZRN01003130.1:1846003-1879653 GCA_013397935.1 Dasyornis broadbenti | reverse complement strand
GAGCCGCGCCCGCCGGCACCGGCACGGCCCGGCAGCAACTCGGCGGCGGGGCGGGAGCGCAGCGTGCCCGGGGCTCCTCCTGCCGTCCGCTCCCCCCGGGCCGTGCCTCCGCTCCGGCCGTGCCCCGCTCCTGCCCCCGACCCCTCCCGCAGTCCCCGGTCGCCTCCCGCTGTCCCCAGCCGCTCCCTCCGTCCGGGCGGGCAGAGGGAAGGACCTGCCCGGCACCCGCGGGTCCCCCAGGGCAGCCACCGTGCAGAGCCCGAGTCTCACCGGGAACGGACCCCTCCGCTTGCAGGTGCCTTCTGCATCCCCCTGTACGTGCCCTATGTGCTGACGGGGAGATGGATCTTCGGGAGAAGCCTCTGCAAACTCTGGCTGGTGGTTGATTACCTGCTTTGCACTTCTTCGGTCTTCAACATCGTACTAATTAGCTATGACAGATTCCTGTCGGTGACAAGAGCGGTGAGTCCTGTCATGGCAGCTGAGAGGGACATAACTCTCCTCCTGCTTTATTCTCCACATTCTCTGCAATAGTTAAAAGCTCTTTGAATCCTCCAGAGATTATGAATTTTTCAGCCTGGAAAGCAATGATCATCCACAAATACAATAATTCAGCTGTGGTTTCAGATTAGTATTCCTGGCATAATAAAATCACTTAAGACTCAGACCCCGTTGTGCAGGTGTTCCCTGCCCAGGTGACTGGATAGTAGTGTACAAGCAGGCCAGCCAGGTAAGCAGACCTTTAACTAACTTGCAAGAGCTTATTATTTCCAGGACAAACAAGTTGATTGCAGTCGGACTCGCAGCTTCTCCCTGGCTACCACGGCAGTAGATTGCACTGCCGGCTTTGGCAGGGAATGTGGGGAGGCCTCTGGGTGTGTGGGGAGATGAAAATGCTCAGCCTTTCACAGGAGGTGATGAGCAATTCACAGCCAGAGCTGATCCACTGCGGTTTGCTCATTCCCTGACTACAAATACAACACGGATTTAGCCCAGGAGTTTGTCGAGTCCCTCTCCTTGGGACTTACAGGGAGTAGCTGGGGATGGCTCAGGCAAGCGGTGGGTGCAGACAACTGCCAGACTCCAACCAAGTCAATTCATTTCCTCCAAGCAGACACCATATTTTGGAGCTGTAAAATGAGTGTTCTAAATCTTCCCTATAAGAGTGTGATTTATCTAGCGATTGCTCCTGTTGCCTGTGTCATATCAGTTTGTTGGACTGCTGGGATATTGCCTAGCAACTTTACCAGGAACGCTAACAGTCCATTTGTGAGGAGCCTCAGCCAGCTGGGGTGCGTAAGAAATTCGTGACCATTTGTAAGAAAGGCTTTCCTCTTGCAGGTCGCCTACAGAGCCCAGCAAGGCAACACCAGGCAAGCAGTGCTGAAGATGGTGGTGGTGTGGGTGTTGGCATTCCTGCTGTATGGACCTGCCATCATCAGCTGGGAGTACATATCCGGCCGGAGCATCATCCCCACTGGGCAATGCTACGCTGAGTTCTTCTACAACTGGTATTTCCTCATGACAGCCTCCACATTGGAGTTTTTCACCCCTTTCATCAGCGTGATGTTTTTCAACCTGAGCATTTACCTGAACATCCAGAAGCGCACCAAAATGCGCCTGGATGTTTTCCATGAAGTGCACAACCAGTCCTTCACTGAAGAGATGGAAAGGAGCCCAGAAGCAAAGTTTTCTTTGAAATGCTGTAAGTGGGAGCAGAAGGAGTCAGCTGAAACCCTTGACCTCTCTAAGAGCAAAGCTCAAGCAGCAGCTTCCACTTCCAGCCTGGATGCCAAAGACCTGCTGGCAACAAGCTCGGAGAGCTCCAGGAAACCCAAGGGCTGCAGCAAAAAGAGCTGCAAAAATTCAGCTTCCACTCTGTCCTCAGAGAAACGGATGAAGATCGTGTCCCAGAGCACGACTCAACGCTTCAGGCTCTCTAGAGACAAGAAAGTGGCCAAATCACTGGCAATCATCGTTGGCATTTTTGGGATTTGCTGGGCACCGTACACTCTCCTGATGATCATCCGTGCTGGCTGCCATGGCCAGTGCATCTCTGAGTTCTGGTATGAGACTTCCTTTTGGCTGCTGTGGATCAACTCGGCTGTCAACCCTGTCCTATACCCTCTCTGCCACTCCAGCTTCAGAAGGGCTTTTATTAAACTCCTTTGTCCCAAGAAGCTGAAGATTCAGCCTCACGATGCCCTTCAGAACTACTGAAAGTGAAGCCAGCCCTGTGTGAGGATGAGAAAAGCCTTGGTTTTCTTCCAAAGTATTGGTGTGGGACTGCAGCTTGTTTCCTTGGAAGAGCACGGGGGCAGGGCTCTGGGGCAGGTGAGGAAGGCAGAAGTGAGCCCGCTATTAACTTATTTTAGTTCCAATAATTCAATAAAATCCCACTGCGTAGAAGGATAAAGGGGTTTATTGACATTACCCACAGGTAGTGAAATCTGTGTCCGCCACTTGCAGGTGCCACAAAAGAGCTCTGCTGCCACCTAGTCAGCCTGAGCAGCAGCAGCATTTTGCTCCAATAAGCTGAAAACTGAAAAATAAAAGCTAACAATAATAAATATCTGGCTTTAAACTACTGCACTAAACTACAGCTGTTTGCAGACCTGATCTTTCTCATGAACAGGAGGGTTTTTTCCTTACGCTTGCTACACACAGATGATGGCACAGAAACAGAAGAACAAACCTCAGAAGGAAAACATCTCATTTATCATTTTTGCTACTGCAGCTGCGGCTATAATTCGGATCCCTGTTCCATGGGGTGCAATAGATGTCCCTTCCACACCCCAAGAAGGGACAGATCTCTGCCCTAAGGAGTTTACGGCCAGACTCTGAGGTATTGAGCATCCTGGAGCACCCTGTTGGCATTGCCTGAACCCTCCCTGCTTCAAAACTGCTCTGTGTTCCTTCGGGTCCTGCCACGCACTGCCCAGAGCTCCCATGCGAGTGCTCCCCTCCTGCCCGGAGCCGTGGAGCAAGAGCGAGCCCTGGAAGGCCCCCAGGAAAGAGTTCTTGTGCCTACGTGAAAGGTGCCAACTCAGAGCCAGCTTCTCCACAGACTCCATCATGGCAACCCAAAGACATTTGAAAATCTCTTCTGCAGGATCTTAAAGATGCTCTTCTGGCACTGTGTTAGGAATGACTAGCTCAGAGAGAAGCAAATCTTGTGCTGTTTTTTTTATGTTCCTTTTTGAAACGTTCCTTTCAGACCTCTTAAACTTAGCAAATTTCAGAACTCTGGCATTCTTCATTTCAAAATATCTCACTTCATTGGAGACATGGGTTGAGCTGACCCAGTCAACAGAAGCAGCAATTCTTTCATTGTTTAATTTTCAATTTTTTTTAGAGCAGTCAACTAATTGCACAGATAGAGCACCAGATTCAAGAGCCCAGGCTCTAGCCTTGGTCTTACCATAAAATCCTGGGCATTTTGTCTCTGCTCCCCATCTCACGCTTCATCACAGTTGCCCATTTTTTCTGTAACCTTTTTGGGCACAGAGGCAGTATGACAAAAAAGCAGGTGACTTCTACTGTCCATCTCTGCTGGCGCTGCTCAGTGATGTAATAACACAAAGGCGTAATTAGTTGCCATGGCAAATTCTCATATTTAACAGTGTTGCACAGGGAAGCTCAAGATCCTAAGTCTGAAAACTACATTTACGAATAGAAACCCAAATGTTGTAAAGTAGTACCCAAAAGCTTCTGATGTTGTGATTGCCAATTACACTTTGCTGTTGCAAGCAAACTGCTTTTTGGCTGCTGCTATGAGTAAAAGAAAATGCCATCCAACAGTATTCCAGTGATATTTGTCAAGTAGATTAGTATTGTCATCTGAAGTCAGATTTTAAATGATGTCTTGTCTTGTGTATGTGATATTTCAGATTTGTGACATGTTCTGTCAGTCTATTATATATGGGTTAAAATATACCCCTCGAAGTATGTGTGCTATGAAGTGACAGGATGAACTGTTGTGCCTGCTCCTACCTTTCCCTGTGCCTGCTCCCTTCTGAAAACCTCAATAAAGTATTTTTATAAGAAGCTTGCTGAATATTTTATGGTGATCAAGGTGTTATTGGAAATTATAAAATCCGACTGGAAGCAAAACATCTCTGGATTTGCCTGAGGAGACAGATGCACATGTCACTGAAAAACCAGCTCCTGAAACAGCTGAGTTTCTCTTACCTCTGCTTAGCAGGTTCCTGGCAGACCCCTGAGGGTGCAGAGAGTGCACATCATTCAATTCTCTCCAGCTTCAGGTCTTTTCCACAGCACGTTACATGCAACTGAGATCTGGAGAGGTTACATTAACAGTAACTCTTCCTGTAAGTTACAAACCCCACTGGTCTGCCCCAAAATGACAAAGTCATAACGTGACCAAGGCACCACTTTCCAGCTGTTGTTCTCTTCCTTTGCTCATCAGGAGAGGTGGAACTACAAGATCATTCATTCTGATAAAAAAACGTGCTTGTTGTTACACCTTCCTTTCCCAAAGAGTGAAGAAAAGAACAAATATGTTCTTGTGAGCTTGTGAGCTTTTTGTGCAGTATTTTCATGGTCTCTGACCTCCATATGGGCTGAATTATCTATGCTTGGCTGAAAGTAATTTTATTCATTGTTGGATTTTGCAGGGAAGATACTTATATTCCTTCCTGAAATAAGAGCTCTTGCTTTGCCAAATAAAAAAGAGAAATAACCAGATAGGCCTGGACATGAGGTCACACCTGAGCCTGTTTTTCGTACTAAAGACCTTGGGAGCTGGTCTGAACTTTCAGAGTAGCTGATGACTAATTCAGATATGCTTAAAAGAGTGTTTGAATTCTGCTGATTTTTAGTGTTCAGGATATAAATGTCTATATGTATTTGGAAGAGGCAGGGACTAGGGAGCTTCTAGGCACAATTGAATACGAACTGTGAAAATACATGACCACCAAACAAGGTAGAGCTGCTTGTCAACCAGCCCAGCAAAACAGCTCTGTTTAATTTATGCTGCCAAACCTGCTAAAAAAATACCTCTTTCCTATTGTCTAGGCATAAACTAAACAGGCAGGACCTGTTTTCAACAACCATGAAAGGAGACTTGTTTTAATTACGAATGTGATTGAAATATTTGAGGAAGCACACAGGCTTCGTTTCCACAGCACATCTTCACGTAGAGAAGAACCCGGCTAATGCCAGAGAGAAGCATCCAATTCATGCACGGAGTGCTGGTAAACAGCATTCAGGCAGCTGCAAGTCATGCCCAGGGAGCTTTTTAAATAAGTGACTTCCCACAGGAGCTGTGTGGAGGTGATGTCAGTTCCCCTCTCTCGATACAAACCTACACTCCATTAACTCGAGGATGTAAAGGCTGCCCTAACGAGGTCTGTGGTCCTTTCCTACAGCAGAATCTGCATATCAATAAACTATCAAAAAACATTTTTTTCAGCACAGCTACTTTCTTTCTGTCTCTGTAAATGCTTCCTCCCTAATCAGCAGTAATGAGAGATCTCTTTACACAGACAGAGGAACTTTGCTCCTGCAGCCTGTCCTCCAGCCCCATCTCAATTACCATCCCTTATTTGTTCTCTCTAACCTGCAGTTACAGAAATTGCTCCATTGTTCCACAGACATCACTGGAGCTTCATTAGCTCAAGTAGGAGGCTGGAGAAGAAGAGAGAACGCAAGAAGGAGCTTTTGTTGGAAAACACCTGTCTGGGATAATGAATGAGATTTGCTGAGAGGGAAGGGCTTTGAAATTAGCAAGATGTGATTATAGTTTGGTTTGAAAGAATGCTAACGGTTTTCCTTCATGTTTGTAAATGACCATTAATTTTCCCCGGCAGAACTAGGATGGAAAGACCAGAGGTTAACATCCTTGTCAGAAAGAACTTTAACAACATGATTTCTGTGAGGGAGGATTAATTTTTCATAACCCCAGCTCCTGAGCAGTGACACCAGCACAACTTTGCAGTACAGAACTGGTCCTAAAAGAGACCTCCAGCACTCTACAGAATTTGTTCTGCAAATAGATGGGGCACAATAAGGAGTGTTAGTATCTTTACTTCTGATGTGAGATTTGCAGACAAGAATAAAATCTCTTTGGGAGCTGTTCTGGATGAGCGCCACAAAAGAGAAAAGCTCTCTCAATTTCTGACCCCACAAAGCCAGCCTTTCATGCAAGATTGCACAGATGTGCCTGTGGACAGCAGGGAGCTCACAGCACTTCTCTGTTGCCTTAACCTGTAAGTCTCCTCCTTTCCTCCTTACAATAACTTTCTGTCAATATAGTTGCATCTACAGGATGAAGGAATTATGGGGGTTTAGAAAAGCAATTAGGAATTCTGCAGGGTGAAAAGTCTTACCCATAACCCAGTACCACCATTTTATTGAGACACAGAACTGTCATTGGCATTTATTTTAACAACCCCACCACTGCCTGAGGGAGGAGGACTTGTACACACTTCAAAGGCAAAATACCCCAGCTCTCTCCCTGCACCTCCTGTTGCAAGCTCTGGAATGCCCATGACTCGTTCAATCAGCACCATTTTTAATGCTGAAGTCCAGGATCCATGAGCATTACTTGTTCCTAGGTATTTACAAGCACCACACTTTTACTCCATAATTTGCAAGCTGCTTGCACAGTCTGGGTGCGAAAGGGAGCTAACATTTATTCCAAGTACCAAACATCATAGGTAGAGCTATGTATGTACATCTGTGTGGGAAGAACAAGACCATTTTTCCATTTTTAAAGTGCTACAGCCTGAATTGTTGTTTTTTTTGGTTTTTTTTTTTAACAGCTTAGAGGCACTAAGGACTTTTGATTTTGTAAAGGCCTCACAACAAAACTGGAGTTTTTATAGGCAGACTGGATCCACAACTTAAACATCTGTTCTTTTAAGCACAAAAGTGTGTCTGTGATGTGACACTGACTTTTGAATTATTTTTAACACAATATCCCAGGATTTAGCAGCATAATTAACACTGAAGGAAAACTGATTGCAAAGTTGTTAATAATCTCATCCAAGATCTCTCTGAGCATTCACAAGCAACAAGCTCTCTGCTAGGAAGGCAACAACAGTTCTGGCAAATTTTTTTGCTGTTAACAAACAGCTCACACACAGCTTTAGTCTTTAGAACAAAGAATTAGGGGTTGAAGAACAAACAATAATGGGGGTTGCATATAAACCCCTTGAACATGAGGCTGCAAGTACACCCTGCAGTGTCCATGAATTGATGACAGGTTGACAAAGCAGAGCAATCACACTCCATTATGAAAATAATTTATACTTTGTACTCTAAGAAGCACAAATTTAATAGACCACTATGGTTAAAACACTATTTAATATCTCTGATACAGCTTGTATTCAACATATACAGGGATAAAATAATGTGTGTAATACTTTCATGAAGCCTATGGTCAGTGCTCTGGGAATTAAGCTCTTACCCAAGATCTTTCATGAAAGGAATAAGACCTTTTGTTGCTGCCATTAAAACTTTTAATAAAAATGAAGGTTGTAAAAGACTTTACAGAACTGTATAGGCAGAGGAATGCTGATATCCTGCTAATTCCAGAGTAAGGGAAAGACTGAAGTAAAGTATGAATGACTGTCATTGGAAGAATACAGCACCAGGGCAATATAAAACCTCAGCAGAGCACCAAAATGCCCAGCACATCCTTCCTGCAGTTCTCACTGGAAAGAGTTCATGCAGACAGAAACCTGCAGAAGAGCTCATTTATTTCAGAAAGAGCTGAAAACCCTTGGAAACTCCCCCTCACAAGTCCCATATGCTCCTGTCCTCTGCTACGAAGTGACAATCTCAAAAATGAGGCAATCCCAGAGAACACGGGGATTATACTGATTTCCCTTGGAAAAAAGCCCAGAAATACAGCCTTCCTTCACTCACCTCTTGAGAGATGCTCCAGCACTACTGAACAGACCACTAACAGTTGGGGAAATCAGCTATTTAAGGTCATTACGATTGACCCATCTTAATAAATAACCGTGTTTTCCCCTAGAAGTTATTACACTGAGAACCATCACTATGCACCACTTCAGGAAAGTGCCTTTCAGTCCCAAATTGTAAATAGGAAATATTTGTAATCAATACTAATCACTCCCAACTGTGGCATAACAAGTGATCAGATCAGAATTGCCTCCTCTACAACAAAAGAACATAGAACACAATTTTTAGGCAGCCTAAATGCCACTTTAACAACAGACTCTGAAGAGGCATTTGTGTGCTGACAGGATCTACCAAATTGCCTTAGAAAAAGCAGATCTATTAACTGAAAGACCAGAACAAGCATAACATTTTCTGAGAAAATCTGAACAAGTTCCTTCTTTATTCAATCACATTTGTGACCCTCTGCAATTATTTTCTCCATTAGAACATAAGCATTCAAGCTTTCCTAACGTGAAAGAGGGAAAATAGCTATTTTTTTTAGCTTGAATATTCACTAAAAGGAAATCTTCTACTGTGCACTCATTCATCAAGTGCCCTGGTTAGCTAAATGTGGTATCAGTTTTATTCCAGCCTAAATGCATTAGGGAAATAACTTCTGTAGCACTAATTTAATTTAGTCTCAACATACAATTCTAGAACTGTTCTGTGTTGATCAGCTTCATAAGCTACTTCAAGCCACTGAATAACAATCACACAAATCACTATCTTTAGAACGTTTAATTAGTGATAATTACAGCAATTAGTACCCTAAGTTAATAAGCTGTACATGTTTCACATGGCAATTGTTGTTATCCATCTACAAATGAAGTTTTATTTACTGTGAAAGAAATTCTGAGTGCTTTAAAACCTAAATAGGAGATGCTCGAGTGAGCTCTCCTAAAGCTCCTAAACACTGCCGTGGACTGCAGTGCCATGAAGAAGGTGAAGTGGATACTGGAGGATCATTTTCCAATTTCCAAGTCATCTCTCTTGCCACAGAATTTCTGTGTGACTCTGCAAGTTGCTAGGGTCCAAATCCAGACAGATATTTTAATTCAAAATGTTTAAAATTCATTGGGATGTAGACTTTTCCAAGCCTGGCTAAGTTTGGACCTCAGCCTTCCGTGATTCAGTTTCTATCACCAAAAGAAGATTTAAAAATCACTGGGAAACATAAGGTACTGTAATTAAAAAAAAAAAAAAAAAAATTAAACACATGAAAAGTTTTGTCCATCAAAACCATTTTTCTAATGGCCATAAATTAGTTAATGAAGCTAGAAAATTTTGTTTAATTTAGAAACAGAGATGTGTTAGCTTACCAAAATAAAATACATTTTTTCAGTCTATAGATACAAGGGCCACAGGCACAGCTAATGTGGCACCCAACCCATCACACAGAGGGGCAAGCCTCAAACCCACAACTCCTGGCACTGGAGGTCTTTAGATGGTATCAGGTTTTGTTTTTTTGGACAGAGCTCAGCATCCCATTAATTGCTGCTTTGCATCACTGCTTTAAACTTCCATTACATGTCTGCTGTGGGGGTGGGTAAGTGAAGAAGAGAAACATTTTCTAAAGCAATGCAGTAAGAAAATATTGATTTAATACAGTGACCTTTTAACAGGTTACCTTTAAAATGTGATAAATGTGAGTCGTGTCTGGACAAAGCACTCTAGCTGCCCAAACTCATCTTCGTGATTTATAAGAGAGGAAAATGACAGGAAATGAATAGCCACAAACCAGTATGATTTCATGAATAAGATAATCAAAATATGGATACTTCATCTGTAATATCACAGATGTGTTCTTGACAACCAGTGTTTTAGCAATTACATAGCCTCATGCAAATATTTTTCTTCATAAGCATTTTCCACTTTTAGTGGAAGATTAATTTATCTGGATTTAGAGAGTGAATGGTAACTTCTGTCAAGGGCTGATTAGTGTGTGTACAAAGAATGCGCTGGGTGGGGATTCACAAGTCTTTGGGAAACAATGACGTTCCAGTCTCAAAGGTAATTTAGCATCTAGGAACCAAATGTCAAGATTCAAATGGGAAATCTTTAAACCATGAGGAAGCTTTTCCATATGCGAAAATTGATCCCAAACCATAAGATGCTTTCTGAAATATTGACTCTTACCTACACATTAATTGCCTGTCGATTTCCGCAGTTACAAAGACAAAAAGCCCCCAAGAAGGATTTGAATAACAAAAGATAATTTGTTCAGCAGTTCATTTTCAGCTTTTCAATCAGTCTTAATAAGTCTGGATCTAAAGTGCATTTCTAAACCTGCACTTTAAAAGGTGGTTGTGTCTGTATAAAACATTTTCAGCTGATGTGAATAAGCACAAGGCTCTGCATGTTTTGTGTCTTGTTGTACCCACTAATCACGACATAAAATAACAGCATTTGAGTTTGCTGCAGTGCTACAGTCAGGTTAAAAGGCCACCAAACTGAGCCCAGGTCACCACTGCATTATGCCACTCACTCCAATTAAATTAATTGAATGTTACCAGAATAAAATCGATTGTAACAAATCAAGCAGCCACAGCCATTACTTCTTACCGAAATGGAACATGCAGACGCGAGTGAGTTATTAAACCATAATTATATGGATTTGTAGTATGGTTGGTCTTTTGTTCTCACTCATCATCAGCAAATGTGTATACATTACACAAATACGTGTCCCCTTCTTGGTGGCACAACAATATAGCAATATGCAAAGAACAGAGCTGAGCCAGAAATGCACACTTCCAGGAGCTAGAGCTATATTTCATATATATAAGGGCAGAGAAAAAAAAACCCAAACCCCATGGATATGGATGACAAATCAGATGCCGTTAAGGCCTCCTTGGACAATTCTATTTCAATCAGAAAAGAGGAGATGAAAAATTACTCTCAGTGGGGAAATGAAGGACAAACACAATCTCAACATTAAAACAAGGTTGATGAAAATCTCCCTGCCTTAGTCCTCCTACCAGCTAGGTTTTATATCTCAGAGAAATGGGCACATACCACACAATAAATTTCAGAACTGCTTAGAGAAAAATCAAGAGCGCAACCTGAAGGGAGTTTTGTGCGGTTATCAAGAGCTGCAAAATCATCTCTTATCATTATTGGCATACAAATGTAACCTCCCCTCCAAATAATAATACTCCCCTCCAAGTAATAACTGCAGTCTTCCCAGGCCTCTACAATGCAGGTGCATTTAATCCCTATTTAAAAATTAGAAAAATTTGTTGCTGAGGAATGGCACTAGACACTGCAGTATGGAAGACAAGCAGAAAACAGAGCTGTTCTTCAAAGGCCGGGCACACATCTACATGGGGATGAAGTTTGGCAGTATCAGCATGGAGCTTTAATTCATACCAAAGCCCTTTCCACAATGGTGCACTGACAGTGCAGGTGTTGGCCAGTATCCCATGGAAGACAGAACTGAAAAGCAGCTGGATGGTGGATCTGTATCCAGCAGCTTGTACAAACTACACCAGGATCCCACTCCATGTGCATGAGCACCTCTGGTTCACGGCCACTCCTGCCATTCTGTAATTCGAATTAAAATTTAAAAACAGGCAACAAGTTGTTGAGAATGGTCAAGTCAGAGTGCTTCTTCATTAACCACAAATCTACTTAAAACCAGAAATCTCTGTGAAGACTCTTAGTAAGTACACAGACGATAATGGAAGATCTTTCCCTAACGTAAAAAGAAAATAGGTAATACAAAAAAGGTGCTTTAGGAAACCATAAGTAAAGCAGATTGCAAAATATGTCATGCCTAAACACGTTGATTCAATGCTTTAGTTCATGTACTGCAGTAAGTCCTCAGTATCCACAAGTTCCAAAGTGTGGTCCTTTTTAATGCTTGTTTTTACATTAGTATTTGATTTTCCTTTTCTGTGCAACGATAGCACTTCTATTTTCCAAGGACTTACACAGGAGAGGACTGCACATAAATATAAAACCCTACAATTAGCACTGAAATACTGTTGTAATCATGTAATTCAAAAATGCATTAAAAACAAGAGCACTAAAACTGTAAAACGCTAAAAAAATTACGGCTCAAGCTTCTCCAGGAAACAGAGAATTGACTGGACGTCAATTCACATTGAATTCCCATGGCTTATTGTCAGAATGAGAAATAAAATCTACCATCTCTTTCCTCTTAAAAAGCAGCTTAAAAAGCAAGGACAGCATCAAAGGGTTCAGCAGAGGAAAGCAAAAGGAAGTTAAGGAGTCAGGCAGAAGAAATCCACCAAAACCTAAACCAAAACAAGCCCACCCACCCCAACCCCAGCCAAAAAGGTGGAAAGAAATCTGTTAGCACACAAGTCTTCCCTGAAACAATTCACCATTAACCCGACTAATTTTTTCCTCTCTGTTTTTAAAGGCAAAATATATTTCCTTCGTAAATGCTTTATTTTCAGCACAACCAATGTGATCCAAGAGCTCTTCATGAAAATTTTGAAGCACCCAGGAGAAATATGACCCAAGTGATAAAAGACTTTGGGAAGTTCAAGCTTCTACAAACAGCTGTTCCAACACTAAAGCTCGAGCTATTTGGCACTTTTCACTGCCCGATGAGAGAGTACCAGTACCTGCAAAGCCTCTTTGAACGTTGTGAGAACGCTGTGTGGTTAGGAACTTGGTGCTGTCACCTCAGAGCAGGCGGCTGAAATTAGGAACAAAGAGCCCAGTTCCAGGCTCAATGGCACATTCCGGGGAGGTGTCAGGAAACCTGCTGTGCTTTCCACACATCAGTAAGCAACACGATCTCCCCTGCAAGAACTGAGGTTACCTGAGTGCTAAAGGAAGGGTGGGAGCTCCTCTGGGTACTGAGGCTCTTAAAACAGCCTCCGGCATTCTCAAAGGCAGCCAGAGAGTGCAAAGCATCTGTAGGTATTAAATAATCTGCAAAGAAGCTGCACTAGATTTGGTGTTCGGGAAACCCTCCCCTGGTTTTATTAAATGTGGCTGAAAAGCATGTAGCAATAGAAGGAAGAACAGTAGTGAAGCCTGAAAAACCGTGCACAAAACCAAACAGAAGGACAGAACTGAATATTAACTTCTACTTAATTCAACTCAGTAAATCCCAGGGATGAAGCAAAACATGAGAGAGATTTTAGGATTTAATATTAGTTTTAACTTTTTCCTGATCCTATTTATACCAATATCACTGCTTATTACGCACAGATTACTTCCCACACCTGATCACGAATAGAAATACTCAGAATGTGAATTTAGGAGAGGTAACTACTTGGTTTGCCGTAATTCATGAAACAATTCAGGCTTTCAAGTTGACCTGTATTTTTTCAGAATTAAAAACCTGCTCTTAAGGAAGTTCCATGCAGAAGCAGTAAGATACCAGGGATGAAATAAAAAATGTGCAGTGAAAGAAGCAGAGGGAATTATTACCTTCACTGTGGTGTACTGAAAAAAGTGGTTAGAGGCTACAGCTGAGAGTTCTTTCAAAACCACTCAGTAATTCCATCTATCTCTGACAGTATTTCTGTATTGTCACCAGCCTATTCAGGTCCCTTATGAAAAAGCTGAAAAATGTATTTTGATTAATTTTGACTTTTTATTAAGATAATAATCTTTTACAGAAAATATAACTACAGTATACAGAAGCAGCTCTTCTTTCAGCATCAGGAGAGGGCAAAGACCACTGTTCAAAATTAATATTTCTGAATTCCTGAAGAATAAAGTTTAAGAACACAGTCCATAAATGACATAGTTTAAAAATGGGGGAGGGGGGACACAAAGAAAGGACCCTAAATTTTTCTTTTTATTTGAAGTATCTAAGCCTAGGATTTCTCGAACATTGCCTGAGATTCCTAAACGGGAGAACTCAGATGGGAGTCTCAAATGGCTGATTCCTGGCCAGTTTATTCAGCTACTTAGCTGCTGCCAGCATTTAAAGATAGTTAATTATTTATATTAATAAGGAAATAGTTTCAGTCATTAATTGCAGTTGTTTCATGCTCCTCCTCCGTAAAATTACTGAGGAGCTGTGCTTCCTCTAAGGGAAAAAAATCCATACCAAACCACAACAGAGCAGGAGAAAAGTTTAAGACATGACTCAAATTGGTCATCATATAAAAACAGATAAACATGGGACCATTTTATTTTTATTTTAGAATTTTTGATTAGTGAAAATTGAGAAAGTCACTTCACTATAACCCATAAAATAAGCTGGCATCTCCTGCAGATCCTGAATTTCAGTCATTTCTACTAAACAGCATTCTCTTCATTCCATAATACACCAAACAAGAGTCAGCTTTCCGATTCAACCCATCATTACTACAATTTTCAAGCTTGCTGTAAAACTTCTGAGACAGCTCAAAAGTGAATGAACAAACAAAGCAATCTTTCCAAAGCAGCAGTCCAGAACAAATCCCCATGCTGTGCCCTTTAATTTTAACAATGAAAACAACCCACAAGAAGCCCAAACCAAAGAGATGCAGTCGAATCAAACTGCTATTTTATTTCTGTTCTCCTTCCAGCCCATTACCCAGCAATTGTGGCTCCTCCCACTTGACTGGGCTTTGCCCTCGTGACTGCTCTCTCTTCACATAAGTGTCATACAGTTCTCTCAGATGTAACAGCAGCTCCTCCAAGTTGTCTCCTGTCAGCGCAGACAACGCGATGACCCTCTCAGCTACCTGCTCCCTAAGGAGTGGCAGATTGATCCTGGACTGAGCAAGGTCAATCTTATTCCCAATCACAACACAAGGCTTCTCAGACAAGCCTTTTTCATATTCTTCCAGTTCATATTTCAAGTCTTGCAGCTGAATCCACGGCTGAGGCACAGAGAGATCCACCACGTACAAGAGGAAGCGGCAGCGCTCAATGTGCTTTAGGAAGGCCATCCCCAGGCCACGGTTCTGATGAGCACCTTTGATTAGGCCAGGAATGTCAGCAACTGCAACAAGAGAAACTCCACAGTGATTCCAACAGATCCTATTAAAAAAACCCCAAACATATCTCCCCAGTCTTTTACTGGCCAGTGCAGCTACTTTTAGAATTATATCTCAGTGCATCAATAGTAAAGCAATTCACGCTAAGTTTGCTGCTATTATCTTTTAAAATATCTAAATTTAGATTACTACAGTGGAGACAGAAGTTGCTACTTTGGCACTAAGGGTACCTACACGTGAACATGAAATGGGCTCTCAGTAGGGTTTTGTTTGAAGTTCTTCAGAACTTGCTAGAAATCTACATAACTCCTGATGCTATTGCGGCAGCATTTTAAGGCATTACACAGGTTTGCCTTGACCCAAATTGCTATCAAGGTACATCAACATACTCCTAATTCTTACCTGCCACTTGTTCATAGTCTTGATAGTGGACAATGCCAACATGGGGATTTAGGGTTGTGAATGGGTAGGCAGCAACAGCTGGCTTTGCACGGGAGATGGCTCTCAAAAGTGAGGATTTGCCAGCATTGGGAAAGCCCACCTGGAATACAAACACATAGATTACTTAATCTTTAAACAAATCTGCAAAATTCTGCAGTTGTTGGACTACAACAAGAACATTTTGCAGCAAAGCATAACTTTCACAGCTTTATCAGCTGGTGTTAGAACATTTCCATACTCAAATACAAAAACAGCTTAAGCTCCGAGTTGACTCAGCATTTTTCATTTCAGAGGATGATAAATCTGGCTCTAACAAAGTCAAATGTTTAATATCTGTAAAAAGAGAAATAGAGGAATGAAACAGAAGATGATTTGAACTTTATCATTTAGAAAAAAAACACAAAAGCAAAAAGCAAACTAATTTAGAAGAATTCTCTATACTGTACTGTTCATCTGCAGAACCAGCACACAAAGCTGCTGTACATCAGCGATCACTGATGAATCTTGCACATTGCTTTTCTATGTACAGTGTGGATTTTAGCAGAAGTAGGGTAACACAAAGTAGCAAGAGAGTGGCAGCTCTGTGAATCACTTTGGACACCCTTCTCCAAGTAACAGCAAGAAAGCATCAAGCTGCATTTCTAAATAAGCAAGCCGGAGGCTAAGAAAAATGTTAGCACACATTATTTCTTCAGTCAGTCAAGTGTCATCCTACAACGATATGGAAGTTGCATCAACAGAAACTCACCAATCCTGCATGAGCTGTTGTCTTGAGCTCCAGATGAAGGACCCTCTCCTGACCTGGCTCTCCTGGAGTAAATAATGTTGGGGCACGGTTTTCATTGGAAAGAAAAAAGCGATTCCCTTTCCCTCCGGCTCCTCCGTAAGCTGCAATGTACTCTTCACCATGCTGAGTGAGGTCAGCCACTACTCTGCCATCCTCCTTCACCAACGTACCTACAGGAACCTCAAAGTGAAGAGATGCAAGCATTACACCGAAGCTCAAAGCCTGCAGCAGATCCTCCACCAGCCAATTTCAGATTCGTTGAAAATCACTCCTGCGTATTCTCAAGCTGAGGAATCCAAAAAGAGAATTGTATTTGATGAAGCTCACTTTTTGAACTCAAATAGCACTGTCAGACATTCACCCTTCACTACACATGAGATTTGCTCCCAATAAGGCTCTCCAGTTTGAAAACCAGCCATATACCAAGCTACGACACAGCAGGCAACATCCACTGACTTACTTTAACGTACATGTGTGCGCCATTAGCTCCGTAACAGTTTTTGCTTCCTCCTCTCTCTCCATGAAAACCCTGATAGAAGGGGAACACCGAGGCAAGTGATTTCATTTGCTGGTCAGCTGTAAAGCAAAATACACACATTTTGAACACACTGCTTTAGTGAAACAGAAGAGCAACCTCTTGACTATTCTTTCCCTTTTTAAATATTGCATGAGTGCACATCCTATTTACTGTCTCAACAATAACTTATCAGGGAAGACTAATATTAATCTAAGTTGCGATGAAGTTTAACTGCCTTTACTTAGCTGCCTAGGTTTATTAACCATGCAGTTAATAAAGCGGTCAATCCAAATCAAAATTAATTTGCCAGATTAGATTTTGCAGGAGGGTGGTGGTACAAGCACCTTTCTTCGTCTTAAGAGGAAAATTTAATCAGATCTCAGCCTTAACATAACACAGTGAGGCACCACGCACTAAAGTATCTGCAAAATACCTTGATTTTCAAAATTCCTTCTAAGGCTGTCAGTGTCATTTGTGCCCCCTTACCACAGCTCAGGACAAAGCTTAAAAGGCAACATCTCATATAGAAACAACTATTTTAACATTTTTGACATTTACCATTTCTTACCATCCACGTAGGGCTGTTTTTGCTGGGGTGGGGTGTTAAGCAGTAAGACAACAACAAAAACATATTTAGGGAGTTTTACCTTTCAAAATTACATGACCCCCATCACCTCCATTTCCACCATCAGGACCTCCAAATACTTTCCTGGGCTCACTGTAGAAGGAATGGCCCCCTCCTCCTCCTTGTCCTCCAACCACGCGCACTTTACGCTGATCCACGAAATAACGTGTCTACAACAAGGGTGGGGGTTGTTCCCTTTAAGTACAGTTTATCAGAGTAATTTTCTAAGAAGTTTTAGTTAATAGGCAGACCTACTATTTTTAGTCATGATGAATTCCATTCAACAGTAAAAAAAAAGATAAATCAGAACTGTGCTGCCATTCACAGGTCAACTAAATGCAGTGTACTGAGTGTAATAATAAAGAGAAACAGATCTCACGTTTCAAGTATTTTAAAGAACTTCTTTAAAAGCACATGCCTAAGGCTATGTTGATATAACTTTATCTATCTCCAGGAAAGGGGAGATTCACAAGAGGAAATATTAGAGAAGTACATTCATTGACAGGTGGAATTGTTTACACAGAGGGATGAAAAGAGAAAACATGATCTTGATCATGATAAGTTTCAAATTCCATTAGTTACTAAGGGACTTCATCATGAGAATGGGCAATAAGGGTCACTTTCAATAAACTGCCCAAATAGTATGTGAGGGCAAAAAAGTCTTATTAGTGTTATGATACCGAAAAAAACCCCCTCACAACGGGACTCTTGATACTTAAATTTATACTATAACCAGTGAAGTCTTAAAAAGCCTCTTCTAGAAAGTATTTGGCACCACCACATGGTGAGACGGAAAACTATGGCTTTAAATGGGAAGTGATTTATGGATCATTAGAAATAAGATTTTCCAAGGACGTGTAAATATAAAAATAAGACGAAGAATAAATTCTAGGACCCTGCAGTTTCTCTGACATAAGTGGTGCTTTTTTGGCAGCTGACTATAACGTAGAACTAAAAAACTAAAGAGAAACTAAATAGTATTTTAGGTTTAAAACTAAAATACCGTTTTACAGCGTTAGCTTTAAAATTTAATGATATTTCTCGACTTTTCGACGCTTCCAGCCCAAAGAGGCCCAAAAGAACGTAAGCAATACTACGATCACTGTGAACACCGAGAATATCGCGAGGCAGACTCATTCCCTCACTATTGTGAAAGTTAATTATATTTTCAGTCAGTATTTCCTCACTCCAGAAGCGCCAGCGGCGAGAGCTGTGTCTGAGGCATCCCGAATTCGCACAGAGTCCAGCACTCACCAGCTGCCGCTCCGAAATGGCTCTTTTTTGCCTCAGCCGCCTGTCCTTGGCGCACCTGGCGCAGGTCGTGGAGAAAGCGGGTGGGCTGAGCAGGAGCAGCACCGACTTCCAGGGGCTGCAGCTACTCAGCGCGGCCCCGGCAGCGGCCGGGAACACCGATCCGCCCAGGCCGGCCCCACACCACACCGCCATGGCGGGAACGGCCACAAACCCGCCCGGCCTCGCGGGCGCAGCCGCTGTGGCGATGCCGTGCCCCGGCAGCCCCCGCCCAGCCCCGCCCAGCCCCGCCTCAGCCCCGCCTCAGCCCCGCCTCAGCCCCGCCTCAACCGCGCCTCAGCGCGGCCTCAGCCCCGCCTCAACCGCACCTCAGCCCGGCCTCAGCCCGCTGCCGGTCCGTGTGTAGCGGGAACGGCTCCCGTGAGGGTTGAGAGAATAACAGAATCCCGACTGGCTTGGGTTGGAAGGGCCCCTAAACCTCATCTCGTTCCACCCCGTGCCCCTTTCCACTATCCCAGGTTGCTCTAAGCCCCGTCCAGCCTGGCCTCGAGCACTTCCAGGGATGGGGCAGCGACAGCTTCTCTGGGCAATCTGTGCCAGATCCTCACCACCTTCACAGTACAGAGCATCCTCCTAATACCCCGTCTAACCTTGCCCTCTGCCAGTTTGAAGACACCCACCTTGTCCAGGCACTCCAGGCCCTTGTCAATGGTCTCTTTCCATCTTGTAGCTCCTTTCAGGCACTGGAAGGCCGCAATTAAGGCACCTCAAAGCGTTTTCCCTCTCCAGACTGAACAATCCCAACTCTCTGAGCCTTTCCTCATAGCAGAGCTGCTCCATCCCTCTAATCAACTTGGTGGCCTCCTCTGGACTCTCCCACAGATCCATATCCTGAGGGGCAGAATTCCCCCTCCCCTGCTGCCCACGCTGGGGGATCAGCCCAGCACATCGGGGATTTCTGGGCTGGGGCATGTCCAGGTCTCACCCACCAGCATCCCCAAGTAAAGGGTAACCTGTGGTATCCATTCCATCTGCCACAAGAAAAGAACCACCAACTCCACTTTCAGGTAATATTTAAACTAAACAATTTTCAAGCATTCTGTATTACAAAACAGAAAATGATACAATTCATGGAAGAAGTCAAAATGCTGGCATCACTTTGTTTCCACATTAATACATAAAAATGGACAACACATTAAATAAACATTTTGTTATTAACAATTAGAAATATTAACACCAAAAATCATGTATAAATTAGGAAATAAATGTACAAACTATTTCCAAAGTGCTCTTTCAAATACATTATATACACAACATTCACGAAGTTCTTAATGTAAGACATTTCAGATTGATGTAATGTTGCTGTTTCGGTTTAAGTGTTGTTCATATTCTCTTAAAAGCATTTCAGCACTTTCAAAAACCACATAAAAGGCATATTTCCAAACTGGCAAAGAGCAATGTTGCATTCTTCTGGCTACCTGTAATATTAACTGTTATAAAGAAAACAATCTTACTTACTTTCTGTTGCTTGCTATTTGAGAGTACTTATTTGTATGAAAACACCAGCAGGAAAGATGAGAGAAATGAGGACTGACTAAAAAAAAAGTCTTCTATTTTACCAGTAGTTGAAATTATTAACATAGGAAGGGCAATGCTTGGACAACATTTAATAGTAAACTCTCTAGTTGTCCAGTTAAAGACTTTCCTCTAAAGGAAAAAAGAAGTAATGAATTGAGAGATATTGTGTTTTCCTTGTAGTCTTGGTTTTTCAAAATATAAAGTACTCGACCTTGAAATCCCATAAATACATGAATTCGGACAAAGAAAAGGATAAAATCCTACAGAGTGTATTTACTTTAGATTGTGAATTTGCAGTTAATCTCATATTAAAAAATGTTTGTGGGCTACAGCCACCCCAGCTTTTTGCTTCAGAGAAATTTGGACACAGTATTTTGTTCAATACTTATATAAGCACTTTAAAAGTGCTTTTTCTTTTTCACCCCCTCAAGACTTTATAAGAATATATAAAACTGAATAGAAGCAACTTACATTGCTCATACTGATTTTTACATGCCACTAGTTTTTATCTCTAAATTCTCCCTCTATAGGTATTCTCTCACTGTTTGACCCCATTAATAGCCCCCCCCATATGCATAACAGTGTCTCACAATTAAAGATGAATTTAGTTGCTTATCTGCCATAAAGACACATTTTTTTCCTTTTACTTCTGAACTATTTCTGTCAAACTACAAGAGGAAAATAGAAGTGATGATGAGCTGTAAGAACAACAGACCAACAAATTTGACAATGTTCATGGTTATAATGCTTGCTGGGGAATCTGAGCAAGGGCAGTGCAGGAACCAGAATAAAGAAGGATGCCAGCTACCTGCTTGCAAAATTTGGCGTGACAATGTATATGCAAGTTATAAAATTTGGAGTAGGATATTCAAGACGGGACTTCTGCCAGATGTTTTTCTCAGATAAGCATGATATGAAGCAATATTGACGTCGGAGATCTTTGACATCGAAGAATATTGACACTGAAGATCTCAGAGCTCCCTTCTGTTTTTCTTTCCATGACAGAAATACCTTAATTTACATGGACATATTAAAAGTGCCTTTAGTTATTAACATTTCTATGATCATAGGTTTGGATTCTCTTTCTGTACCTTTCACAACAGAACTCCACAGTTCTGCAGATTATCCACAGTTTTTGCAGATTACGCACAGTTTTTGCAGATTACTGAATTATAAAATTTGGGTGGGTAGGTATTGCAGAGGTTGCAGTTAATTTTCTTTTTTATCATGTAGCATAGAACTGTCTTTTTATAAGGAATGTATCCATCCCCTTGTTCTTTAGAAAGAAAGTTAAGAGCTATGGATTTTGGAGGCTGGCAGGTAATCTTCAATGCATTCAGTTAAAAAAAGATCAATTACTTACCACAGGGAATTTCCCTGGACTGAGATGTGACTGATGGGCTTTGCATTGAGCCAGACTGCAGAACAACCTGGCTGTTTTCCAGAACGGGGCACAACTGTGATCAAATGATCCTAAAGCTATTCAGAAACATCAAGAATGGGACAAGAGGGGGTAAATGGAAAACTTCTGCGTTGTATCAACATACAATACTATACACAGCACCAAATATCAAACCATTAAAGCATTGTCTTGTTACCAGTAGTGCACTGCTTCATATCCAGCATGAAATGAACACTGTTCACATACAGACGCTGCTTTGTGCTAAGGGGTAACCAACATATTACAATTAATCAAAACTGCCTGTACATCCAGTTCAAAAGATGGAGATACTATTGAAAGGAATTTGACACAGCATTGGATTCTTTTATTGCTGGTAATTTCCATATTGTCCCTGTGGAAAAAAAAAAAAGAAATAGAGATGTTGAAGGATAATATATTGGAGGCTTACAGTGAGTTAGGCAATTTCTTTTGGTCTGTGAATTTTACAAGACCCACTGAAGTATCACCAATATACCTGCATCAAATTATCAGAGAGATTTATATGCAGAGCTAACAGCCAGATCTGCTTTTTCAGAGCAGAGATTTAGAGACAATTTACCTGCTCATAGCCATAAGGCCTCTGTTGCTGAGCGGACGGGCCTGTCTGGGAAGCTCTGTAACTTCCATATTGCTGCCCCTGTCCCTGTTGGTAGCTGGAATACTGTGAAGAGGCTCCTTGTGCAGGACCTGAGAAGGCAGTAAAATCCATTACAGGCTTGATTTGCTGGGGGAGTTCTTAGGGTTAACACAATCTAATACATGATGCTAACAAAGTAAGCTCTGTGAGAAAGATCTGTGAGTAAATTCTGCCCAGAGCTCCCGTCCAGGTTTACACTAGGAGGTGTTAATACTAATAATGATGTAGTTGCAGCAGTGTAAATTTCAGTTCAGGTTTTAAACTGCACAAAAAATGTGATATCCTTCTAAGTGAAGCCTCTCTCAAATCTATATTGGCACAGCTCATTTATGACCTCTATGCAAGCTACCTGGCCTTTATTTTAGTGACAACTGCATGTTTAAATTCCTGTCTAATCTGGCTGTGCCACCATAGGCGACAGAGGAGTGATTCTCTGGACTGTTGGTGTTCTTTTTCATGTCAGTCCAGAAGGCTTATGTGTGTAGGAGGCCTGGGAACCCAGGCAGTGACCTCCTGATGACATTTAACACAAAGTCAACACGAAGCAAATGTGCATTTTCTAACTTTCTTTCAAAAGAGAGAGGGATTCAGGATGGAATGCAGTGCTATACCACAGTATACTACTTCCCAGAATCCCTTTACTAGATCTTTGGCTCGTTTTGGTGTGTACTTAATCCAAGGTTAATCAAGGAAATAGTTTATAGCCTATTTTAGCTTAGGAATGGAGGTGTCAGGATGAAGCACTGCAAACACTTGACCAGCCACTGACAGTTTTCTTACCATATCCTTGCTGTTGTCCTGGGTAACTCTGTTGATTTGGGTATTGCTGCTGGGAATATGTTTGCTGTTGTGCAGCTCCCTGTTGGTATCCTGCCTGCTGCTGGCTGTACTGAGAATTTCCTAGAGAGGGAAACATTGGAATTGTTTGGTCAAAGATAAGGCAGGTATTTCACTGTACATGTGGATCATAAGGAAAACAAAGGTGTAAGGAGCCTTGGTCTGGAATTCATACACAAATGCTTTTCTTAGAAACAGATGATTGGATTTTGCCAAGCAAGATGTTTATCTCTCTAGTGATTTTTAGTTCTTTTGAATAGGAGAGTTACTTATTTATCCACATCACTAAACAAACAAAAAGCAACCTGTTTCCCAAAGGATTTTTTTTTTGACTCCAGAAGAAACAGTCAAAAAGATAAGGGTGCCAGGATAAATAGCTGCTTTCTCAAGAAGTACTCTCATTGTATTTTCTTCTAGATAATGATGCTTATTTATATATCCCAGAAATAAAGTGGGATTTATATATCCCACTTATCTCGTTGCTACTGATTTTTTTTTTCAAATACCTATGATGGAAATTCCATTTAATGTATCCTGAAACAACAGAATAAACAGAGGCTCTGCAGATGACATTGCTTCTCCTAAATGCCACCTTGCTGTATCATAATTCAGTTAATATTTCCAGTTAATTTAGAGTTCAGTTATCTTAATAATATATTGAATTTACTAATGTACTCCTGTTAAGATTTTGATATATTTTGATATATTTTTTTAATATAGTTTCCTACCTCCTTCATAGTAATGTTGTGTAGAGTCATCAAATGACCGGTCATAGCTCTGTTCAGTATAGGATGACTGCTGATAGGCATAATCACCGTGTCCTGCAAGGAGTCACAAAGATTTATCAGATACATTCTTAATGGAACCATAGACATAGTGGTGAATGATATATTATGAAGCTGCTTATGCACCAAGATGAGGCTAAGACCAAATACCCCACAGGGAAAACATCAAATCCGTGGCAAGGAAAGTCACACCTATGGATAAACCCCTTGCATTTACTAATCCAAACTGGACTTTGGGCTCCTTTTGGAGCAGTTTGTATGGCAGGGTGCACTGCTGTGCATGTTTTGTACCAGGCTCCCATCCCCTAGGATTAGAATTTTCCAGCATTTAAATTGGAAATGCAACATAATAGGTTTGCCATGTGCTTGGATGTGGCAGAAGTGGTGCTCTGCACTTTATCAGGATCACAGTGAGCCCAGCTCAGAGGAATTACCATCTGGATAGTACTGCTGATTCATAGGTTCTGATGAGCCTTGGCCATGACTGTACTGTTCACTGTAGTATTCTTCCTGACCCATGTACTGCTGCGAGGAACCTGCAAGGCACAGACAGGAGAGAGCAAACTGAGCCTGTGAACTCCTAAGGGATGGGTTTTTCTTTTTTTTTTTTTTTTTTTTTTAAGAAAACAAAGTTTATGTCTGGATAAGCAAACAATTGAGAACAGTTATAAAGATGTTTTGCTCACTAGAAAAAGGAAATAAATTTGTATTCTCAGAAAATGCTAGTTGAAATTGAAATCACACAACAGTCAGTAACACATCCTAGAATCACTCACTTCTGCAGCAACACCAAAAATAAGGGCTGTTTCATCTACTAATCTGAGCTATTAGAAAGCACAGGAATGGATTCCATGCTCAAGAGAACAGTCAGAATTAAATATATTTTCATTCATACATTAATTTTTTTCTTAACAAAATTCAGTTTATGTTAGAATCAGTCTAGCAGCTTTATTACCTCTTAGAACTTTATCCAGAGAGGTCTTAGAGCATGGTAGTTATCCTCTGGTGTTTTCCTTTCCTTGGCCTAATTTTTCATTCTAATTGCTGGCA
Organism: Dasyornis broadbenti; assembly: GCA_013397935.1. Lineage (NCBI taxonomy): Eukaryota > Metazoa > Chordata > Aves > Passeriformes > Dasyornithidae > Dasyornis > Dasyornis broadbenti. The sequence continues at coordinate 1,854,858 of VZRN01003130.1, read as the reverse complement.
AACTGTATCTTCTTTCCAGAATGTGTTCCTCGCTAACTGTGCCATGTTAGGGCTGATCCAACACCATGTGAAAGAATTGAAAAGATTCCCAGTGGCTTGAATGAGCTGTATATCAAATTGTTCATCTTTTCTTTAGAGATATATGATCCCTTTTAGACAGAATTATTTTTCTAAACACCTGAAATAATTAAATAGATAAATCTTGAAAATAGATTCAGGTTCATCTCATTGTCATGATACTTCCACCATTCAGGATTTCCTGTGCTCCTGGATGGGATTATCTGTTTGTAAATGTGACTTGGAAATTTTGTTGACTTACATACCCCACAGGACAGACTATCACCAACCTCATGAGAGTTCTATCAATAATCTGATAGCAGATTTTACCTTGCTGTGAAGCTCTGTAAGGGCCCATGGGTCGCTGCCCCATCATGCTGTTGCCTTGGTTGCTCTGGCTCATCATGGCAATGGAGGATTGTCCCTGGTAGTGCTGGCTCCCTCCTTGTGCCGAGTTGTAATGTGACGTTGCTGCTTGCTGGTGCATCATGGAGACTACAATGGACATGGAAAAGACTGTTTTCTACAAGGATGGGTCAATTCTCTCCCTAGTCTCTTTGGAACCTTCAACTAACACACATCCTGATAATTCTGTGTATTTTCCACAGGGGGAGATGTTTTCCTACTGGATTTATTTAACTCTTCTGCACTGGAAATCCAGAAAGGATCTTATTACATGGTCAGTACTTGCCATTTGCTTCAGCAGATATTTAAAAATATGTCTAGCCTTGATTATTATTAGCTTACTTAAAAGAATGTAAACCTTATTGCTGTATGGTTAAAGAAAGAAACAAGAACTGGTGCTTGTTCTCCTGACTATTTTATTGCTGCATTTCTTTTGTCATATACTTTTTCTTCTGTTTCCATCTTCTCATATATCTGATGATTATAGAGTTTAACTAAACTGATATTCTAGGATTTATTTGATCCCTAAATTTCATGCTATCATAAAGAATTCTAAAGCATCAGAAAACCCATTCAATACTCACTAACAACCTTTTTTCAAATTAAGAGATTAATTGAGTTGTCTGCTAGTCTCTTAATGCCCTGCAAACACTGTGAAGTACCAATACAATAACAAATTGGGGTAGTAATGTACAAACAGTAAATGTGTTATACTCTAGCAGGTTCTTTGTGTTTGGATAAAAGTGCTGCCCAGATCCCTCCCATGGCTGTGGGATTTGCTGCCAGAGCTATCAGATAGTGCTGCTGCACCTCTACCTAACCCTCTTTTCCCCAGCTCATCCCTAACCATGGCGAGCCAGCCTAAGTTAAAGAAAGTCTGAAACTGTTCTCTGTTCTGACTTACACTGGTGCCTGACACTTGGAAATTCAGAGATGTCTTAAAGCTCTCTTTTCCTCTTGTACGTTTGTCACTGTCTACAGAAAATATTTACAGAACAAAGTTATGTGTAGTAAAACCTCTGAGGTCACAGGGAGGTCAAGGTGGCCCAAGAGGAGGAAGAGGGAGTTTACCTGGATTAGACTGCATGTTGATGTTTGTTCGAGAGACGTAATTGCCTATTGACCCCTGGCCTTGCATTGGCACGTTCTGAGACGCAGGCACTGTGTGGCTGTAACCAGGGCCAGTCCCATGGCTGCTGACAGTCATACTCAGAGAGGTCGTGGGCATGGTGTTCTGGCCTGACTGCTGCATAGACACGTGGTTAGGACCTACAAACATTAGAGAGAGCAACAAGAAAATCTGTGTTGTTATTGGCAATGCACAGTAAGCATGAGGCCTCGTGGCCTTTCTGAAATACCTTATGATAACACAAAACAAAACAATGAAAATCTTCATTATTAAAACTCCCTGTTATCTACAGACAAATTAAAGCTGTCTAGTGGACAGTTCGAGCAATCTTCCTCTTCCTGGCAGCCAAATCCCTGCTGTACAGGATTGCAGATGGGAAGAACAAAACCAGCAGCAATACCCTACAACCACTTCCTTGCAGGCAGCAGAATTACCAAATGTCAGTAATTTCAGGTACTTCAGAAAGTACATGGACTCTGGAAACATCCCAGCATTTGTTCTTTCCTTCATCTTGTCCTGCAGTTGATTCCTTTTACCCCCTCACCCAGGCGGTGACCTGGGAAGTGGCTGAGAGACACTTCGTCAATTGCTGCATTAACTGGGCTCCTGCACAGCCAGCTCACCTTCTTAGCTGGGGCTTCTGAAGTGTCAAGGGAGCCTCTCCTCAGAGAAGAAGCCTGTCTCTCCCTTTCCTGAAGTTTGACTGAAAGTACCTCAGAGGAAGATAAATTTTCCAAGTCACCATAACAATCCCAGTTGTTACTCCCCTTCCAACATCAGAATGAATCAACAGACTGCTCCAGATACATCCTGGGTTTGTATCACCCTGCTTACCTGGCAGTATGCTTATTTTTTTAAATTCTGTTGCTGTTGGGTAGCTAATTCTGGGGAGAATCGGGATCTTATTTGGCGTTTATTGCTGTAAATAGTTTTATGAATGAGTTTTGGGATGTTGTTTTCAGTGTGTATTGTTACTGTCTCAATTGTGACGGTGCATATTGTCTATCTAAATTCAGCCTTATTGTTGTCAATCTCAATTAATTTAGGTAGAATGCAGAATCCTTAGAAGAGACAGAATTATGTTGTAATGTTTAAATAATGATATTTTAATTCAGGGTTATTAAATGTATCTACAGCTTCTGAAAAATATGTCTAACTCATTTAGTATAAATCTCATTAATTACTCCTAATGGTTTTCATAGACATCAAAATGAGAACATTTGCTGTAAATTATGATATTTTCCTCTGATGAAGAGATGCAAGCAGCATTTTCAACAAGACATAAAGAGAGCCAGCTCTCCTGAAATCAGCGGAGCTGGGTCAATATGCTGCTACAGAGAATTATCTCTGTTTTTTGCTCCAGTTTGTTGAAGTTATAAAGCTGATCCTTGCGCAACACAAGGTCACACGGAGTGTGAATGGAGATAGCAGCTCCCCTGAGTGAGAGATGGAGTGAAGCAAGTGTTGGTAAACCTTGCCCTGTTTGCATGGGAAAAATTAGAGATTCTTAGCCTTCTTTAAAGTAAGAAAAAAAAAAAGTTGGCTAATTTGTGATTGTAAGGGAAAATATGTACATGAGTCCAGTCCTCAGGACTTCCAGTCTGGTTCTATCAACCAGCACCAAATTACTACAAAGACCTTGAGGGTGGGGGGTGAATCAGAAAAACCAGCAACCGTAGCACTGAAAATGTCTATTCTTAATAACACAAAACAATGTTTTGACTGACTTAATATATTACTCATACTCAGTATTAAATCTTTTAAAAAGGAAGGCCCTGAAAAATTAAGTAAGTTAATTTTACAAGTTGTAGCTGTTTAAAGCAGGTCCCTTATCCATTAGTTTAAAATGTACTATAGGCTTGACCACAAAGGGATTTTTAAAAACTCAGAAGTAATTTCATGACTTGTGTCTGCTCTTGAGTCCCCCTGCCAAGGTCTGTGATCTTACAATCAGATATTTCTATTTATAGAAACTATTTTTGCTCTCTGTCACTCTGGGAGACACCCACAGAAACAAGAACTGACTAAATAATTATGAACTACAAAATAAATAGATTTTCATAATACAAAATGCAGATTAAAAATTGTTTTTCAATTAGTTTATTCGCATGAACAAAACCAAACAGACAGATTATATTATCTTATTAATGTGAAATGTCTGTGCAAACTCTTTGACTATGTAGTACAGTATCTGCAAGCTTCTGTAGAGGACAAAGGCTGGTGCAATACTAAATGATTTGTAAGGAGAAGTGTATCCTGGAAGGTCTTTGCAATCTGAAGGCTTGGTTCTGTGGTTAGTCATGCAAGCAATTCCATTTTACCCTGGCCAACCCCGCCACTTTCATGAGAAAAATACTACAACATATAATTTTTCTTACTAAAAACTTGGATGCATCTTTACTTGGTGATTTTCATCATTCATTCATTCATTCAAAAAAATCTTTAATTTCCTCTATAGAAACACAAAGCACTCTACAGTCCTTGCAGAAGCCAACATATTCCTGCCTGTAGCCATTTTGTGGTGATTTCAGCATGTGCCTGAAATCCCCATATGCCTGAAAGGTGAGTTAGGAGAGGTCTTTTCCAGCTCTCTAAGTATATTCTGCATTAATGATTTTGTTGCCAGGCAACAGCAAAGCAGCACAAAGGGGACCAAAGCTCACCATTGCTAATCTGACTCTGCATGAGGGAGGAAGGAGGAAGGCCGGTCCCGATGGCATCGCTGAGATTGCTCTGGGAGTGGAGGGATTGGTTGGATGCGCTCTGACTCATCCCTCCTGGGCCCAAGTTTATATTTTGTGTTGGTGGCTGCGAAACAACAAGGAGGAAAAGCAAATTTTTGGTTAGGTTTTTAATGAGAAAAATAGCAGCCCCCAAATTAGCCTGACTATGACTAAAAACTGACGTGGCTAAATATGTGTTTCCTTTGCTTTTTGGGTAAACCTTTCTTGGTTTGACTCCTCTGTGTGAATGACATTGAGCACAACAGAGCAGCTGACAGGCAGCAACACAGTGAAGGGCTTAAAATTGTGTTTGTCACAGAGTGTGGCTTCTGCGCTCGTTCCTCTGCACTCACATGGATTTCCAAACACAACGACTGCGGGGAATGCATTAGCAAAGACAACACTGGAGCATGGTGACAGATTGACCTTTGCCAAGCTATGCTGCAGTTTGTGTTACGTGTAGTACTTCCCAAATCAATCCACTGAGCAAGAATAACACCATGTGCAAAGACAAACCAATGCCCAAGTGCTGAATTAGATTTTTGACGTAAAACAGCAGCATTTTTTACCCCCAAGTTAAAAATACAGTAAGAATAGGTAAAGACTATTGAATCAGGAACAAATGGAGCTGTTCAGATCTGTACCACTGCATCCTTTATAGGATATAAACCTTGAGCTATGCGGACAGAGATTAACACAAATGTCCCAAAAACCATGATCTAACACAGTAAAAATAACTTTTGATTTGTTTGGTGGTCTACTTGGCCACTTCAAAACGTTCAGCTGGAAAAATACTAAAAAACCTTTCATTGATAGTGATCAGCAACAGAATCAAAGAACATTTCCATCAGCATAGTTAATGCATCTGAAGGAAATAACTATGGTATTAGTTATACTAATAACTAATTGTTAGTTACAGTAATTGTAATGGTACTTACAGCAGGAAGCAAGGACTGCATATTCTGGTTAGAGTCTGCTATTGTTGCCAAATAAACCAGGTTTCTGTGCAAGATTTGTTGGTATCTACAGAACAAGGAGTAAAGCTTATTTGGAAAAGGTTAACCGCACACAAAATTCCAAACCTTTCTCTTTCTTTTTTTTTCCCTAGTTACAAATTGGTTAAATTACATTAGCCCATTTTTGATCTGTCCCAATAAATAGCAGTAGCAATGACCTATATCTGTGCTGTCATATTTTCCATCAAGGATCAGTGTGCTCAACACCTCTTTTACAAAAAGAAAAACTTGGGGAAAGGGAGAGGTAAAATACACTCTCTTTTGAAAACACTTTGACCAGTGGAGCTGGGACCTCAGTCCTTGAGGATTGACACCCACTCAGCTGCTCTAACAATCAGACACTTTTCCTTTCTCTGTCTAACAAGGGCCCTGATTGAAATGAAATTCCAGAACTCCAAAACCCAAAACCTGTTCTCCCTGCCAGCAAGCTGAGAAGAACATGATTTTTTTTCAAGAGTGCTCTAACTGGAGTGTTTACTCAACTAAGCACCACCAGAACCATTTATGCTTCTTCACAGCTCTCCATGAACTGGAAAAGCTCCTAAAAAAGAACAGGAGTGTTTCCAAGAGCAAACCAACAACTGTGCCACTGAGCAAAGGGAAGAGTCAGACTTCAGGAAACATTTCTAACAACCTCCCAAACTCATAATACTCACTGAGTACATTCTGCAGTTTTCCCCTTGCTCTGATAATCCATAATACATTGTATTAGGTGGTGATTTTCATCTAGCATCTGCATGAAAGAAATAGGAGCAAAACACGTTACTATGAGAATTGTATAAAAGTCCTGTATTTTTGTGATCCTCCACCTTCCTTGGCACTGGATGGTGTTTTGTGCAGTTTTGTTGCCTTGGATATTGTAAATTACCTAGACGTGACTTTACTGAGCCACAAGGTTCATTCACTTATAATCAGTTATCTTTAAAGTAGTTATTTGAAATACCCATACAGAAGAATTAACGGACTTCCCTTGTTTGTTCCTTAAGTGGCAGATAGATTTTGATGCTGAAGAAGAAAAACGCTCTGCCTCATCCCAAAATATCACCCAACCCTTTCCAAAACAGCAGATATTACTAAGATGCCTACTTTTTAATAAGAAACAAACTTTCAAACAATTAAACCTACTCATTTCCCTGCCCAGGACTAGAGCATGGTCTCAGCTAAACTTGATGAAGTATAAATTTTGCATCACTGAAGCTACTGAAACCACTTTTAAGAGAATTACATCCCAATATGTCCTTACCTTTATTTAATGAACTCATAATAAAATTAAAAGCTTAAAATATCCTTTGATTTGTTTTAAAATTTCAGATACAATAGTTTGTCTCTTTCTCCCAGACTCCTTGGGAATGTTACACACTTTCTCCAGGTGAATGAATAAAAAAAATACCAGCATTAAAAAATTTAGACTTGCCTCTGGCAAAAGCTCATGGCATACTAGAGCTTGTAGGCACCACTGCTATCAAGTGCTTGCAAGATTGGGCCCTTGAACCACTGTGTCATCAGGAAAGGAGAACTCTTGAGGAAAGAACCCTTACATAGGAGACACTGAATTCTACTGCCCTGAAAATGCTATTTGATGAACAATTTTAGAGCAGCAGCACCACTACCTTATTGCCAAAAGCTCTAACTTCCTCCATGTGAAATCTATTTTAGGAATATTTGTTACTTGGATAAGAACATCTTTGAAAGACTATCAAAACTGAGTTAATAAAAATAAGCTGCTTATATAATATGAATGCAAATAAGAATAATCTTTTTCATTGAAATTGCTGTGTGTTCTCAGCTCACTTTAATGAGGCTTTTTGGAAGGTTTTCTTTTTTGCTCCTGCTCTCTCTGACACATTTCCATCCTTGACTACAAATCCCATCCAGTTCCTGTGCCTGCAAGTCTCTTCCTCAGCAGTGCTGTTTGTCAAAGAGTAAATCACTGCCAACAGCCCAGCAGTGATGAACAGCCCTGAAGTAACCTGCCAGCAAATGTACCTGAGATGGGAAATGGTTTTACTCGTTGCTTGTAAAGAAAGAACATTTTGAAGCTTCCATGAAGTTTATGAATATGCAAAAATGGAAAGGGCTTGAAAATCAAACCGAAGATACTTTATCTGCCCTTTGTCTGTGTGTACAGTCATGGGTTTAAGTATAAACTCTCTGAATTATAAAATAATTCCAACTGATTTGGAGGTTAGAGGAAAACTTATTCACTGAGTCTGAAATATTTCAGTATTTAAAATGAACTGCTTCACAACACCACGTGCTGCAAGAGCTCCACAAAATGGGATGTTTCCAAACATTCTCCTGAGATGCAAGTCATCTCTCTAGCCTCCCTCGTGGCAGTTTGTTCTCCCTTAATCTCTGCTCTGTCACAGGCTGCCACCGAGGGGATTTTTTTTCCCTAGAAGTCATAAATTGGCACCAGCTCATGGCTTAGCTGCACAACCCCCGGTGATGGGTTAATTGCAGTATTGGCAGTGGCACTTCGGAGCTGGTCACTCTCAACGAAGGGACCACACAGAACTCACACCTGGCTGCCACCATGCCACGGGAACAAGACCTGAGCAATGGGGAACGGCCAGAATTACAGCAAAAGTACAAATGACAAATAGCAGTGACAGTAAAAACATGCACATTCTTTATTAACATTTCCAGCCTCGTCGTTCCTGACCGTCACCTTCTGCAGGAGGAGGGGTGTCAGGGTCAGAATATGTGTGCAGTCCCTGCTGCCAATCCTAGGAAACAGGAAACAATAACTTCCCAACTCAGCACCCTCTGCTTTGGCCTCCACATCAGACCCATGCAGGGATCTCCTCTCCACAGAAAATCTCTCAAAACCTTTGTTTGTCATTAAACATCAATAAACACATCACAAGAAATAATAGTAGTTTATGAAAAATACCAGTGACTGGTGCTCCCTCTATCTTCTGAGAGAATAAAATTCTGCATCCAGATACAAAAGAAAACCCTTGCAAATTCAGTATTTTATTTCAATTCATTTTTAAAATTGGATTCCTTGGGGGCCAGAAGCTGACATACCATCATAAATTAATTGCATATTTGCAAATTTTATTGCCGTTTCCCAATGTATGCTTGGCAGCGTTTCCCCTTGGCGAGCAGCAGGGATAACGTGCCATTCCGATTTTATTCCCTACGTCCTTCTCTCGCTCTCTTTGCAGCGATCTGAACACCTTTGCTTTGTTCCACCTCCTCCTCCTCCTCCTCCTTCCCCCACCTCTCTCTCCAGCTGTCCATCTCTGCAGCCCTCGCAAATTCACGAGTTTTCCTGATCGCCCTAGAAATCAGCCTCCAGCTGCAGGAGCATGGACGGAATAAATGTCTAAAATTGTCTGTATAAAAGCATGCTCTTTTACCTTCTGGATAGTTTGCTGGGTGACCTCCCCTTTGCCTCTTGGGCGAGCAGAAGCAAAGGCAACCGACATGGTGGGGGTTTTTTATGTGTCTATAATATATCGGTTCCAGGCTCTAATAATATTGTTATTATCTGGCTGCTATTGCCGTGCGAGGATT
>VZRN01003130.1:1826285-1845921 GCA_013397935.1 Dasyornis broadbenti | reverse complement strand
GGCCGCGCCGCCCGCTGCGCCAACTGCGTACGCCAGTTGCGTACGCCAAGTGCGCCGGCGCGAATTGCTGCGCGGGGCTGCCTACGCCAAGTGCGTAGCGCGCGCGGCGCGCGCGGCGCTGCCCCGCGCAGGTGGGAGCCGCCCGCGGGGCCACCGGCACCGAGGGGACAGGGGACACTGAACGGCTGCTGGACAGAGGTCGGGGGAGCCCACCGAGATGGTCAGGGGGATGGAGCACCTCTGCCGTGAGGAAAGGCTGAGAGAACCGGTTGTTCAACCTGGCATCGGCGTGACCTAACTGGGGCTTTCCAGTACCTCAAGGGAATGACAGCAAAGATGGGGCAATGTTATCTGCAAGAGAGTGGAGTGACAGGACAAGGGGGAATGGGTTCAAACTGAAAGACAGTACGTTTACTTTAGATATTAGGCAAATCTTCTCTGTGAGGGTGGTGAGGCCCTGGCACAGATTGCTCAGAGAAGCTGTGGCTGCCCCAGGATCCCTGGAACTGTCCAAGGCCAGGTTGGACGGGGCTTGGAGCAACCTGGTCTAATGGAACATGTCCCTGCCCATGGCACGGGATGATTGCCAAGGTCTCTTCTACCCCAAACCCTTGTGGATTTCCTGCGCCAGAGCGGCCGCCTCCGCCAAGTGCGGGGCGCGGGGTGTGCCGACCGCCTGCGCCAAGTGCGCACGGCGGGAGCGCTGCGCAAGGTGCGCCGAGTGCGTACGCCAAGTGCGCAGCGCAGCAGCGCAGCGGCCCCGCCCCCGGCCCGCCCGGATGACGGTGCGGGTTCTGCCGGAGCCATGAGCTACGACCGCGCCATCACCGTCTTTTCCCCGGACGGGCACCTCTTCCAGGTGGAGTACGCGCAGGAGGCGGTGAAGAAGGGCTCCACCGCGGTGAGTCAGCGGCCGTGGAGGTCGCGGGGCGGCGGCTGAGAGGGGCCCGCGGCGGGGCCTGTGCCGCGCTGCACGCCCGGCCTGGCGGGCCCGGGAGGCCGCTGGAGCGGGATCCACTTCCAGGGAGATTCCTTGGGGTCCATCTGCCGCCGGTGGAGCTGCCTAAAGCCCAGCGCTTCCTGTAGGGCTCAGGCGTTGTGTCAGGCCTGGAGGGATTCTCTCCGCTCTTGGTCTGTACGCGCCGCAGATTGTGATATTTTATGTTTGTGCACGAGGCAGATTCCCAGTGGATTGGGAAACACGTCGGTAAAGGCATTTAGAAGTACCTTGCTGGCTCCCAGCTTCAGTTCCCAAGCTTTTGGTCAATTAAAGTTTTATTTCATTTGGGGGAGGAGAGAAAAAAGTATTGATTTGAAAACAAAATTGTATTAATAATTTTAATAAGTTGTAGTAATAGTAAGGCGTAATTGTGTTAAATCATAATTGTATTAATAGTTGTAGTAAGTTGCAATTACCAATACCAAAAAGAAAATGTACCACTTCTGGGATGGGAATTAATGTAACAAGCATTACTGCAAAATAGGTTCTTCGATTTTTTCAGAAATTAAAAATACTGTAATAGTAGAGACAGCATCTAATGTAACCACTCCTGTCTTGTCTCCTGTTGAGCTTAGTGTGTTTGGAAACATTTGGAACATGCTGACAGCAGGGCCACCCCATAAGAAAAGATGATTCCATCACCCTATGAGAAACAGTGGGAACAAAGGGAAAAGGTCAAGGGGGTTTTTCTTCCCTTTTGTTGGAAAAGGGGTATTTAAGTATGAATTAGGACGTTAATGCAGCTACTGACAAAACATTTTGGTAGCTGTAGGTGTTACTTGGCCTGATCTTCAGTGCTTTGGGCTCTTGAGTTGAGCAGTGCCACTGGACTAGTGGGATTTTCCTTGTTCATTCTGGTTCTGTGGCTGTGGAAACACTGGCAGTGTTGCTGGAGGAAAGACAGTTTGTAAGAGGAGTTGGAATATATCTCTTGGGAGCCACAGGGATTTAGGTTGGTATAAATTGATGATGAAATGGTACCCTGAAATGCAATGCAATTTTTGTTACATCAGTCCTGCCTTCGGGTTGAGTGGGAAATAAAATCTTGACCTCAAGCCAAAATAATGGTCACAGGGTGGGGGTTTGTGCTTGGTTTATTACTGCTCATTTGAGTAAAGTCTGTAACTATGAGGATTTTTTTGGACCTAGGGTAACTTTTCTTACTTCTTTTCACGCATGGAAGGTTGGAGTAAGAGGCAAGGATATTGTTGTCCTTGGTGTGGAGAAGAAGTCAGTGGCAAAACTCCAGGATGAGAGAACTGTGCGGAAGATCTGTGCTCTGGATGACAATGTCTGCATGGCTTTTGCAGGTACGTGGTCCCTTCAGGGGTTTTGGCACTTATTGGGGGTTCTTTGGCATGTTTATGGATTCAGAGAATACAAAATACAGGGTGTAACTGGCTGAGAACTGTGGGAAGCAGGGTATTTCCACAGTAGCTCACTCCTTTTTTAAGATACAGAAAAACAGAGAGAGTGTCAGTGTCAATAATATCTTTAAGGGAAGATCTGATTTCACTGACTAAAGCAACCGTTCACTGCGCAGGAGTGAGAGGCTCCGCTCCTTCCCCTGCTTTGCTCCCTGAGCCATGGGCTGGGATACGTGCAGGGGTGTTCACAAACTTGAGGAAAAGTTCTGTAATAAAAACAAGGCTGAACATGAAAAGTGGCAACATTAGCTAAAAAAAAAACTAAATTCCTTTAAAATACTTTTTTAGATGGTCACACTCATTTCTGTCAGCTAACATCATGCTGGTACAGCCTCATAACTAGATAAGATTTGCTGGCAGATGAAACTGGCTGATAGCAGGGACTGCATGAGGAATAATGTGTGTGAGAATAAGCGTTGCTAATTTGCTGGGGTATGGAATGCTGTCAGTAATATTCCCATTACCTGGTTCAGAATAATGTGTGTCATCCAACTGACAAACATGGACGTTGTAAACTAAATTCTTTAGTTATTTTGGTTATAAATGCTTTTGCTCAGCAAACCTGAGAGTGAGAGTTCTGCTTTGCTTTTCCATTGCTGTTGATACCAACCTCATGGGCCTTTTAGAGCCATATTAGTGTTCTGAGGTTGTTTCATGACTCTGAGAGCACTGCATCATTTCAGGGCTGACAGCTGATGCCAGGATAGTCATAAACAGAGCTCGGGTGGAGTGTCAGAGCCACAGGCTCACCGTGGAGGATCCTGTCACCGTGGAGTACATCACACGCTACATTGCCAGCCTGAAACAGGTACTTGGGGCTGCACAGAGCTGCTGAAAATGTGTCCTGACCTGCTTCAGATTTTATATGTGCTGTTATGTTAACATACGCTATGCACAATGTACAACTGGTATGTATAATAACACGCATGTAGTGTGTAACAAGTGTAGCGTGTGTAACGTGGGACTAGAGTGCAACACATGTAGGATGTAATACATGTGGAGCATGTAATATCTGACACTTCAAACTATGTCTGTCCTGGCCTCGTTCTACTCACCTGATAAAAATCAGTGTAACAAAACACAATGAGTTTCCCACCCCCTATTGGGAATGAGGGTGTAACAACGGAAAAGGATTGAGTGCTGTTTGATTCGGGTTTTTTCCCCCCAAGATAAAGAAATTAGTGTTTTTAAGGACTGCACAGGTCCATATGTTACATCAGGAACACTCTGCTCATCTCCAGCTCCAGCTCACTCGCAGAACAGTGGGCCAGGGTTCCTTTACTGTCAAACCTCTTCATGGCTCCTGGTAGTTTTTCCTCCTGCAAAGCCAGTGCAGGAAGGGATAAGAGAGGAACAAATTGGTGCAGTACTTAATATGTTATATGTTTCATATTCATGAATTTAGAATTAATTGCAGCGTCAAAATATGCCCAGCTGCATTCTGTGAGAAAATTATTCATTTGTCAAGTGTATTAAACTGATTTTCAGCCGTAGTGGGAATTAGAGAAAATCTAATTTACTTATGCACAGATGTGTTGGAACAGTTGTTGATAGTAATAATGATTCTTGTAATAATCACTAGTCTGCCAGAGCAGGGCACCACTTCCCAAAGTTTCACTTTGTTCCTTTACCCGATTCTCACATTTATGTCTTTCATTCTGCCACATTCACTGTTTATCTCAAACTGTTGCAAACACACCTGGCCCAGTTCCTGCTGCATTTTTGGTGGCTCTCCTGGTTGTAACTTCTCCAGAGTCTGCTTTGCACCCTAGAAATATTTTCAGAACTGCGTGTGAGTGAGTGTGTGTCCTTTGTGCTCAGAGGTACACACAGAGCAATGGCCGCAGACCCTTTGGGATCTCCGCCCTCATTGTGGGCTTTGACTTCGATGGGACCCCGCGGCTGTACCAGACCGATCCCTCTGGCACATACCATGCTTGGAAGGTGAGTGGATTCAGTCTCTTGTGGAAAGGGAATATTTGTGAGTTAATGTCTCCTTTAAAGTGAGATTGGTGCAGAGGAGGTCTTGCTGGCCATATGGTGCTGGCTTACAGCTGCAAAAATCCTTTACGATCAAATGTACTGAGAGTGGCCATCTGCGGTTCAACTTTTCTTGGGAAATCTTGTCCTGCTTTCAAAAAAAAAACCACCCAAAACCAACCCACCTGTGCCTGATAACTGCCTTTGTGTGTGACAGATCATGTAATTGTACAACCTGTATTTCTTGCTTATTCTGCAAATGAAATATTTTCTAAACTCCCATTCATTGTCCTTTTTCCCCTCAATGTTTCCAGGCTAATGCCATTGGCAGAGGAGCCAAATCTGTGCGCGAGTTCTTGGAGAAGAACTACACTGATGAGGCCATTGAAACGGATGATCTGACTATTAAACTTGTCATCAAGGCTCTTCTCGAGGTGAGGCTGCTTCACATCTCTTGTGTGGCTTTTCACCCTGTGTCCAGGTTCACTTCTTAGATATGAATATGAGAAAATCTTTGTGACTGTCCCAGGGAAATACTGCAAAGGATCTGTGAGAGCTGTTTACTGTAGGCTGTGGGTGTTTGATTAAATTCAAAGTTCAGAACATTTGGAGTAGCAATTTCCATAGTTTACACAGAACTTACCAGCAGCTCTGAAGAGGAAAACAGACTTCAGTTCTGGGTGTTAACATAAATGCACCAAATACGTGCTAAAGCACATGCTGAATATTTTGTTTTTCAATTGAAGTTTAAGATACAGAAAATTGCACTAGTCAGGTTGGTGGGGCTGAGGTGTTCTCCATCCACTGAGAGAACAGGCACCAGAGGGAAGACCCTTTAGAGAGTTAGTGCTGCTGGTGTTGAAAGCTTAGAGCTAAGGAGTGAAATACTCCATCCATATCTGTTTTAAGGAAATCTGAGAGGGGTTTGTTGGAGTGAATTCCTGCCGGGCTCCTAACGCTTCCCTCTGCCTCACCCAGGTGGTGCAATCTGGTGGGAAGAACATTGAGCTGGCGGTTATGAGACGGGAGCAGCCGCTGAAGGTGAGGCTGTTGTTTGCTTCTCTCCCCTTGAGCCCATCTCTGATACTGTCCTTGTTGATCTGCCGTAACTTCCAGCCCTTAATCTCACATTTTGCACTTCAGTTTATTCTTACTGGCCAAAGAATGTTGTTGTGTCTGCAGGAGGTATGTGCCTCTGGATAAACAGCAGTTAGCGTTTTTCCCATGGCAGAACTAGAATCACTTCCATAAATGTCTCCTAAGTTTATTGGTATCCTGAGGGTCACCCATGTTTCTGTTTTAGATCCTAAACCCTGAAGAAATTGAGAAGTATGTGGCTGAAATTGAAAAGGAAAAGGAAGAAAATGAAAAGAAAAAACAGAAGAAAACATCATGATGACTGAAATGCACCTGCTTAGCTGCTTCTTTTTAATTCGAATGATGGGTTATTCTGTATAGACATGTAGGCATTCCAGTTACTCATACTGTGCTCTCTTGAGACCTACAATAAACCTACTGATTTTTTTTTTAAATCTGTTATTTAAAAAAAAACCTGTCTGTTCCTTGGATTTTAATTACCCAGGATGATCTGGTTGGCTACAGAATAGCAGCAGTCACCCATTAAAGGACAGAGACTTTGCTTGCATCTTTTTCCCTGAACACTTCACTTTGTTTAATGGTTCTTGTCTGCACTGTCTCAGTTCTCAGCATCTCCCTTTTCCTTTAAGCAGCTGTCTTACAGGTTATGTTATGGCTTCAGCACAACTGGTATGGAGTTGAGTGTTTTATTCCCTAACAGGCATCTTCAGGATGAAAGGGCTGGGTCTAGATGCAGGCCTTACAGCAGCCGGTGACAGTAGTTGTGTGTTTTCCTGCTGAAGGACAGGACAGAGATGGGGTTGTGTTTTGGGGTCAACATGAGAACTACTGCTGCAGGCATATCCTCAGGACAGAGGTGCACGACCTGATGCTTCCAAGTCTGGTTCAGCATTGCTGTTGTGATTGCCCAGGGGGCGAGTTACACAGCAGGAGCTCAACAATAGCTACAGTGTTACACACAACAGAGTTAAAGCTCTGTGCTCTAGTTTCTTTGTTATTTGCCAGTCACACACTTCTTCTCTATCCCGTACCCGAGGAGTTGGTTTTAGCTGTTTCCTCATTTCAGAGGAGCTTCAGGCCTCTCCAAACCTGAGCTCATACTCCCACATCTCAGTACCTGCAGCAGTAGGGAACAGATGCCCCTTTATTGTAGAAGTTTCTCCATTTGTATCCACTAAGTGGCTGGAACCAAACTGCTCTTGCACGCAGCCCTTCAGTTGGCTCTTGCACACCCAGAGAGGGTGTGACAGGGGAGATCACAACTAGGGTGGCAGCAGGCACAGTGAGGACTCGATGTGTCCCAGGAGCCTGCAAAAAGCAGCTCAGGTACTTGAGACCCTATCCAGTACACCTCAGCCCCTCGGGGCTCCAAGGTGGGGACGCTCCAGGCAGCAGAGACAGATGTGCACCAGAGCTCACAGAGTCCTGGGCTCTCAGACTCCCTGGAGCTGTTTACAGGGAAATGCTGCACAGCAAAGTGTGGGCATAGGATCCCACAGAGTCAAGGACAGGCAAGCAGCAGTGCTGCTGCTCCTTCTCAGGGACAGATTGGACCACATCAGCCAGACAAAGGGTGATCCTGGAATACCAGGTTGAATAATTTATCAGCCCTTGGACTGGAACGTTGAAGTCAAAATATGCACTTGGTTCCCTGCTCAAGTCACTACAATTGTTCCCACACACTGGGAGTTTTCCATGGGTAAGCTGACAGGGCTGCAGGTGAGGCCCCAGTGCTCCCGAGGAAGAAGGGCTCACAGGTAACAAGCCCTGGGGCTGAGCCACAGCCACCAGTCCCCACTGCTCCCTGACACTGGAAGCCAGGCTCAGCAGCTGGGCCACAGCCATGGGACACAAGCTTCAGCAGTATCAAGGAACAAGGACATGGCTTATGCCTGGGATCTGAAGCTTTATTTTGGAAACAGGAATTGCTCCCACTCAACTAAAAAAGGGACAGCCGCACCTGCATAATGGTGACTACATAGAGGCAATGGGGATTTTTCACCCATCCCTCTCCAGGGCAGTTGTCTGGCAGTGCAATTCCATCTTCACACTTAGAGCCACACTGGCTGCTTTGCCAACAGAGAAATTAGAGGCAGAGCAGCTCTGAGTGAGCCCTTTCAGCACATCCCAGCTCTCAGGTGTGTACCCAGGTCCTGCAGCAGCAGCACTGCCACCTGACAGGCTCCTGGGGAGCCCCACCAGCCCAGGCACTCCCTCTGCCAGGCTCAGGTAACATAACCCTCATTAGGCTGAGTCCCAGCATGGGAACCAGGGCAACAGTACAACATGCAGTGCCTAGATTTGGGTGCTTCATCTCTTTTTCAACACTGTGTAACACTTCCCGGGTTTGCCAGAGCTGTGCAGCCAGGTTTTCTTCAGCTTGGATGGGAGTCCTGCAAGGACAGGTACCAGAGGAGTTGTAGGAAATGTTGTTATGGAGCTACATACAGAACAGAGGTGGAGGGAAACACTAAACATTTACATGTTTATTATAATTACAATTTACATTACTCCAAAGAGCAGCCCCACTGCTATGTTCTAATTCTCAGCAATAAAGTCCTACAAAAATAAATCCAAGCTTTTACAGTAACCTAGGTCAATGCATAACTAAAAAAACTTGAGCTATGTAAGGGGTTCAGTCATCAAGGTGCTTTTTCAACAAAATTCCCTACCAACCAAAACGGGACACATGCCTATAGCAATTTAACCCACTTTTTTCATGCAAACAAAGGTAACCCCTCCCTCCCAGCCCTCTCCCCACATACATATTTTTAAAAACAAAAGAAAAACAACTAAACTATTTACAGTATGGGGGTATAGAGGAAAGAAATTAAACATGCCCATCTGTTAAGCTTCATTATATGGTCTCCCATCCCTAGTTGAATGAAAACATTCCAAAGAGTTCCACCACAGTCTACTAGAGTACAGAGAACTGTTTGCATCTGGTGCTGCCTCCAGCGAGGTACAAACCGAGGCAACAAAGTCAGAGCTTCAGGTTTCTTTCCCAGACAGTCACTACTGCCAAAAACTCTGCACATAAGTGGGGACATTCACCCCTCCCATCCCACACAGTGTCCCCCATGCTCCAGCCAGGAGCTCCAAGCCTGAGGCATTCCCAGCACCACCCTTCAGCTCGAGGGAGAGCCACGGCCCTGTGGTACCTCCAGCCCAGCACCAGCCCACAAACAGCTGTACAGTCAGAAACACTACTACATGATCAACACTCCAGTATTCCCAAGTGACAATATACACAACTCCTCAGCACCAAGATTCCATTTTTCCAGATACCAAGTGCTACTTCACACCTGCTGCCGAGATCCGTGAGACCAGCAGCACCAAAGAATCCATTTGGTTACTCAGAACAAATTATAGCTGGTTTATTTCAAGTGAGCTTTGGTTCCATGTTAAAACAGCATGATTTCTCCAGGGTTCAGAAAAGGAGTCTGACTTTGAGCTTAGACTATAGCAGCCTTGAGAGACCCAGAAAGAAGAACCGTGTTAGTCTGCACTTGAAAAGCACAAAGAAAAAAAAAACACCCTGAAGAAGGTACCCCTGAACACATTCCCTCTTCCAAAAAATATTCCAGCAGACAGTAGCTGGTCCAAAGTAAGTCCAAAATATAAGCAGTAGTACATGAAATTCTGTCACTTGAGCTGAGACAGTAAACAATATGAACCATTTTCCCATGTTAGTGCAGCAGTTGGTTGTTTTCTTTCTATATACAGTTTCGTTCTCTCAGGAGAGATGTTTGAACCTATTCAGAAAAAGGGTAGAATTAGATTTGATATTATGAGGATCTTCTCCCAAGAAAAAGAGCGAAGTTCACAACCCTACATAAGCTGAAATGCTTAGCTAGAAAACAAGACCTGCTTGGCTTGAGCTGAGCCTTTTCTCAGACAGGTGAGCCCAAGAAATCAACAGAACAATCAGCATGTTAAACACCATATTAAACCACTCCTATATCCTTGTACCCCTTAGAAAGATGAATCAGATCCAATAAGGAATAATTCTTGATATATTAATGAGACTGGACAGCAAAACAGACTGCACACACACTTCAGGCAAGGAGTAAGAGACAAACCTGGCTCAGAGACAGTATTTACTCTTGCTAGAGCACTTGCCTCTGAAGTTACACTCTGCCAGTACCAGCTCTGTGAGTGGTTTGGTTTCTCCTCGCTGCTCCACTCCCTCTTCCACCTCGAAATCCACCTCGAAAGCTGCGGCCACGAAGGAACCGTCCAGACACTCCAAACGTCTCTGTATTGAGCTTCCTTTCCTCAGCCCACGTAGTGCGCCTGGAACTGAACACAGTTGAGGTCAGGTTGAACACAAACACTACAGAGCCACCAGCTCACTTTGTGAGGAAGCCTCAAAGCCCTGATTTTGTTGAGCTGCACTGCAACAAGGATCAGCTGCAGTGTACATGCTCTAACTCAACCCCTCTGCAGCCACAGAGCTGAGGGAATCCCTTGTGCTGACACTAAAGCAATGTCTCATTTCTCCAGGCACTTGACAACATCAGTGTTGGCAGTGAAAGCTGAAGCTTTCCCTTGATATTCCCAACATTTAACCTAAAGCATCTCCCCAGCAAGACCTGACCTCTCTGCCCCAACTCCAGGCTTAGCTCAGTCCTGTCTGCCAGCTGCACTTTCAGCACAGCATGACCCTGATGCCTCCTCTCTCCCACAAGCCAGATAAGGAATTTGTTTAAAATCAATGGGTTCAAAGTCAGTACTGGGAAACAGAAATGGAAATTCCTCTATCATAGTTTAGGCAAATGTATCATATCAGCTGAAATACCTTTTGTTTGATCCCACTGCAGGAAGCTTGGTTCACATCACTTGCAAGCTACCAAATGCATGGCAATACTCTCTTCTAAAATCTGTTTTGCTGACTTTCTTGCATCTTAAAATTTTTAAATAATGAAACCATACTACATAGATTATGTCAGAATTTTAGCATAAAATTCCATTTAAAAATCAAGCTTTTAGAAAACACTCACCTAGACTTCAGTTCTGAAGAAATGTTGTCAAAGAAAGACTTGGATTTATCATAATAGCAGTTGGGCCCCAGCAGGTCCTCCTCTGCATTACCATCATTGTTTTGGGTTGCTACTCCAGGGTCCCCTTTTTCTTCCCCCGTCTCTGCTTTGTCATCTGAAGATAATGAAATGTATTACACTTCCTTGAGACACACACTGCAGAGCCATCTGTTCTGTTGCTCCCTCAAACAAGATTTGAGAAGTAATCATGCAGTTTCTCAAAATGAATTTGTCTATGCAGTGTTTACTACTAGCTCAGCAATGCATATTTAATGAAGGCACAAACCTTTAAAGTTTAGTTTCTTCTTGAATTCTTTATCAAGTTCCTCTCTGTTGAATTGTGCATTTGCACTTTCAAAGTCAAAGTCACCTTCAAACTTTATTGTATTTTCCTTCACAGTAGTTGGTCTGTTTTGTCCTCTAGAACGGTTTCTGGTTCTCCTGTTTCCTGAAAGCAGGAGAGTTTAAACACTTGGTAATGCACAGGGAGGTTACATGACTTGCTCAAGACCAGAGGAAACCAGGGATAGAACTCAGGAGTTTCTGGCTTCCAGTCCTGTGGTTAGGCCACACCTCTTTGAAAGCAACTTCTGATTTTGGCTGTAGAAGACACATTACAGCAACACTTTAACTTTCTGAGCAGCATTCCTAGATGTCAGTCTTACCACTAAGAGTGCATCCAACTTTCCTTCCAGTGTGCAGAGGAAGTCAGAACAAGCACTAGAGCAAGAAAAGCTGAGGGAAGTGGGGAAAATTATCTTTCCTGTCTGCTCTTCACCTGCAAACACAGCACTGTAATTAGCTTAAAACCTGTCATGATGGCAAAGAGGTGATCTCAAAATCCAGTAAAAGACTCATCTACCCACAAAGGGAGCTTGTACTTTGTCTAGTTTCTGGTTTCCAGTTGAGATGCTATCCACTCCTTTTTGGAAAGGCTATAACCGCTTCTACACACTAATTAATTTGAAGACCTGAGAGTCTGAAGTTTTGTTTCCTGTCTTTTCTCATTTTACTTGGGCAGAAACCTCTTTGAATTTCACTTTCTTCTGACCCATACTTATACTGCCACTTTGAAATGAGATTTCTGCTCTATGGAGGTGAGTGTTCCATAGTTCCTCTCTTTTATAAAAGCCCTGGAGAGTCTTAGACAGGCTGCCTCTCCCAATACAAATACTTGAGGTTTCAGAGAAATCCAGGTGCTGCTGCCAAGTCACAGCATCAATTTTTATGACATATGTTCAAATTTCTAGAAAAGGCTCTAGAACTCTGTCCCTGGAACGTTCTGAACTTATGCAACTCCAGAAGCTGTTTTGTTAGGGAAGCATCTCTGGATGCCCAAAGTTTCATCTCAATCTTCTGTCACATAATCCTTCACTGGAGTTAACACCGCTTGCCTTCACAGGCTGATGCGACTGTTTAATGTCAGTTTAACCTACCCGATCTTCTCCTTTGAGGTCTTCTGTTTTCATCATTCACCTGTCCTTGGGTTTGCACAGGTGCTGCCTGAACTGTATCTACTGAACAAGAAGGATAAACTTTAAAGGAGCACAAGAACAAACCCCAACCAGCTGAGTCTTGCAGTGCACCTTGGAAGGATGCTCCAGCCAGCCCAGCACTCAAGGCTGCAGTGGTGCGTACGTACCGCTCGTCTTGCTGTTGGCCTGCGGGACCTGCCGGGCACTGCGCGGAATCCCCGGGGGCACCTTCACTGGGGGCAGCTTTTGGGAATTCATGCTGTCAACTGGGCCAGTCTGGACAGCCTGCTCTACCATGGGGCTTTTGCGGACTGGGTGAACAGAAGGAAAGCCTGCACCTGGAAAAAATCCCAATGACTAAGTGTCTCTTGGAAAATGTGCCAACACCGTTCAAACCCTGCCCACTTCTAGGGAGAAACTGTTTGGTCAAGAACAACTCAAAGCCTTGAGTGTGGATCATTACAGGCTAAGTTAAAGTGGCACCAGGTAAGGCACCACTGCCATACAAATCATGGCTCTCACATCCAGAGCCTCAGTACCAGGAAATATACCCATTTATTTCTTAAATCAAATTAGACAAACATTAAACAACCAAGCCAGGTCAGTCTATCAGACAGTTTATACCAAAATCTAATTTCTACGTTATGCAGGATTTTTATTTTACATGATAACTTTAAATCTGAAACAAAAATTCACCATTTTGAAACTGTTCAAGAAAGTCTCCCCACTTTGTCAAAATGTTTTACAGCAAAAGCTTAAGCACCTCAGCTATATCCCCTTTTGTAAGCCGCTTTTAGAAGTCCTTCAACTTCATTGCTTATTGTTAGAGCTCTCAGACAAAGAAAACCTGAAACCAGACCAGGATCTCAAAGTTACCCTTTTAAATTCCTTCTTGGTCAAGGCCAAAGTGTTACCAAGACTTCTGTTGCTCTTCCATCCAGGCTTATTTATTCACACTACAAAACATGTAAATACTTTTCATGGTTTGGTATACCTTACACCAATTATATTAAAAAGTGACAGTCTTCAGTACTCAGAAGAAACACTGCATTCTAGGTTTAATTAAAAGGCTTGGAGTACTACAGGTTTATGTAGTTATGCATAAGAACTGCTTGGAAGCGAACTTTAACTGAATATATTAAAAGAGCAAGAAAAGTGAAAAGCTGAAGAGTTCACACAAACCAAGCCACTGACACTTCTGGGTCACCCAAGTCCACATGAGATATACCCAGTAGGTTACATCATGCAGGTTCCCAGTTAATGTACACCTGGAAAACTTGCAAGGAAGACAGACGTATCCTAAGGATTATTGAGTAGGACAAAGCTGATGTGCAAGTTTAACATGAGAAAGTTTCAAAGTTTAGCCAGAATATTGAGAAACTACGTACAGATAGATGGCCAAAACCAGAGAGTAAGTAAAAAGCTTCATGCCAACACAAGCATACATGCTTAAGCTAAAAACAGATGAAACTAATTATGTTTAAATGCAGGCTGCACCTGGTCTCCCTGCTCTGAGGATGGTCAATCTGGTATCTCAATCTCCTTTATATGTTTTACACATAGAAGCAAGCACACAGAACTGTGTTATCTCCGCTACCCAGGACTCGGAAATTGCTTACTGTTAGTCATGCTTTACTAACTGGGAGTCTGGACAAGGTACAATGCCCCATCATGCATGAAATCTACCCTGATGTTTCCTCAATTACAGAGAATACTTCCAAATATTTGATCAGCCTAGGTCTCCAGCCACAAGGCCACCCACAATTTAAGCAGTGTGCTTGTCTTTCCAGGAAAGGCTGACTAATTCCTCACCCAATCCCTACGGTGACACATGTTCCTGGACAGGATGCAGCACATTAGTATCTCTAAACTTCACCCTTCTCCTGATACTTACACAAGAAGATCCACTGTCCTGGACTTTTCCTTTCTCCTGTCTCTCTAATTGATACTTCTAGGACAGGAGGAATCATACTTCATATGATGTAATGAAAGGCAAAAAAAAATGCTGAGAACAAGCTAGTTCTACTGGCATTACCCATATGAGCACTATCATTCTAGGAGGGGTTAACAACAACAGTGTTTGCAAGTGCCATGCAGTTCTTCCAAATATTTGGAGTCCTCAAACTGCTGTTACCCTTGGAAGAGAGCTGATGGGGCTCTGAAGACATGTCAGGCTCTGAAACAGGTTGTGGAGACGGAGAAGAACTAGGGCTGGAAGCAGCTGCTGATGCTGGAGGGCTTACCAATTTCTCTAAAGAGATAGAGGGAAGAAGAGAGAGCAGAGATACATGGATAAGATACAAGGTAGTGAAACATCTGAAGGACTTGGAAAGAGATACAAGATTCTCTAGAACAGCATTAGAGCAGCTTATTTACAGTCCTCTCTGGGAATACAAGTTCTTTTTACACGTCAAGTAAGGTGTGTTAGGTTAGAAATGAACTGGCCTGAACTGTCAGGTATTCACATTAATTTCAGAAAGAAACTTCAGCTATTTAGTTTGTTTCTTTCATGTGCATGTGTGTGTGCACGTGCAAGTGAAACACAGGCCTCTTTGTAGTAAAATCATTGCATAAAGTTGTTAGCTACTTATTCACCGTTCCTTGCAGCCTGACACCTGGCAAGGAGTTTGGTGTTAGTTAGTTATTTGGTTTCACAGCAGCTGCATACAAGACCTTTATTCTAGCAGGTAAAGTTTGTACTTACCTAAACCTAAGGAAGCTGCATACTGCTGGCTAAGCAAAGAGCTGGCAGCAAGCTGGCTGTAAGGTGGCATACCTCTAAACGGGCTGTAAGGCACATGTGGCTGAAAGGATGATGTAGAGGCAGAGCCCAGTGAAGACTGTAACAAGACAAAGTACATTTCCATTTACAGTGTCCAGAAGTCAGCTTGCTTTGGCAGTGAGTCTCTACTTCATGTACAGCATTACTAAAGCTTAAGTAAATTCTGAGAAGGGTTAGTTTACCTCTTTATGATTTTCCTGCATTCTCAACTAGCTTTGGCTTTTGTTGACTGAAGTCTTTAGTGTTGCTGCTACTTTAAACATTACAAAAAAGTTCAGGATGCTTCAAATGATCTGAAGATTCCTGGAGACACTGACTTGCCTTCATTTCTATAAGTTTTTACCAAAATGCAGTCCTTCAACACCAATCTAAGCTTTTTATCAACACTCCAGGCTAACTTACTTGGACAATGGCAGGATCTTGTGGCAGAGTATGCTGAGCTTTTGGAGGTTCACAGACAGTGATGTCTTTGATGTCACTTCCTCGAAAAATAATGTACTCATAGATCTCTTCTCTGGGAGGAGCCGGTCTGTCTGTGGGCCGGTCCTCTGTCCCAAAGGATCGCACTGGAGCATGGAAAGGGTGACATTAGTGCAGTATTGCCATTGCAACATTGTGCAAGTTCAGATTTATGCAATTAAAAAGTACTCCTGCAACACTTGCCAATTGTAACAACAACAACGGCTACTTCCAGAACCCTCAATCTCCTTCTCACACACATCTGTTCCCTCAAATGCCAACTTTTTCAGCAGCCTGTATAAACAGTTTTGTTTACATCAAGCTGTGAAGGTAAAGACCATAGACCAGCTGGAGTGAAGAATCCTACTCCAAACCCAAGGACTTCCCCACAGTGCTGTACTCTCCTTTCCTCCCCAGCAGCTGTCCCATGCAGGCATTCAGCTCCAGACAACTGCACCGGACCACAGGAGAGGCCCCTGAAACAGCAGGGGGAAATCTTAGACTTTAAAGATCAAATCTGCACCTTTGGTTTCATACATTTATTATGTAGATACAGGTAGTTTTATCAATGATAAAAGCTTCCTATTAAAATTCCCTCTCTACTCTAATGTCACTGGTTTTATGATTAATGTGACTACAAGGCAGGCTATTAGTGATAAATCTAAAACCTCAGTGCTTAGGGAGGCTTTACTGAGTCCCAGCTACTAGAACACTTGAACAGGCACTAACCAGCAATGTCACACATTAGAGTGGGAAAAAAAATAAAGGCCTCAGTTGACTGTGACAGCTACCAGGTAGAAGCATAAATTAATTTGAGCCATTAAGGAAGAGGTCAGACTGGATTTTTGGCACAGGAAAACAAATGGCACAGGTAAAAGCTTGAAATTTGAGCTACAAGTTGCAGAAACTCTGAAGGCTGCTTTCTGTCTTTGAGAGGCACTGCCTGTTCAGATAAGCACCAGCAAGTACTGGTTCGACGCACATTTTTTGCCAATGGAAGAATTCTGTATTGCAGTTCCATCAGCTGCTTCTAACAGGTTCCTGTGGAAGTACTGAAACATCTCCATCAGGCCATGCCATGCTTCCTGTCACACAGATGATGGGGCTTCCCAGGAAAAAGAGCACCAAAAGTGGATCCACTGAACCACAGTGCTGAGCATCCCTGGCACACCATGCCGCTTCTAACTTACAAGGAGTGTTAGCAGTTGTAGCCAGGGATACTCAAGAGTCCTGTTCCAGGATGAACAGCTGTATCTAGGTGATTCACCCCACCAGGAAGCATATAGTGCTGCAAATGGTCTTCACCCTTGTTAACACTCAGATGAGCTCCCAAGGGGCAGGTGAATGCCAGATTGTGCCTATCACACTGCTCAGCACCTCAGCTTGCACCTTAACAGGAGAGGAATCTTCACTGGTACAAGGAGTCAGTCACTTCCTTTCAACAGCCATCCTCCAAGAGTTCCTAGGGTAAATAACCTCTCCAAGGTATTTTAGACCTCCAGCTACTGTTCAATCATATTACAGCTGTAACCCAGTCAACTAGAAGCAGATTATAAACTACAAGCAATGCTTGTAGCCTTTTGGACATGAACTGTACCACTGACATCTCTGCTCAAAATGAGATTATTACAGCTCATAGTGAGATGTACTAAAGGTATCCAGGGACTACTGCAGGATCCCACAGCTAACTTGCTAAGCACTATGATCAGCCCATCAACTTCCACATGGCCAAACACATGACCTGCAAAGCCCAAAGCTGCCCAGGCAGCCTCTCAGTTGGCTGATCCCAAGGTTTCTAACAAAAAAGGTGGAGAGCCATGTCCTTATAGACAAAACAGCATCAAGAGCTGTAAGAGTTGAGCTTGTCTGTCCCTGCACCTGAGGTGTTTAATTGTTTCTGGCACAACACAAAGTGCAGCTTTGAGTTCCTGTGGAGGTGGGAAGAGCTGTCTCCCATGGAGTTAGTGACTATTGCTTACAGATGACAGGAAATCAATCCCACACTACCACAGCTCCTGGTTTACAATACAGTTCCTACTCATGTAGGGCTGTTGAGCTCAGACTCTGAAGGGGCAGGAAGCACAGCAAGAGTGACTGGAAAGCAGAGCTTATGTGGATATTTATTGCTGAAAAACTCTTTCTTCAGACTTCTGCAGAAGGGGGAGTAAGTTTCTGGCCTTCACTGCTAACAGGACAGTAGCGGGCTTAAGCTTCCTTTGTTTGCAATTTAAGTTTAGCCTCTAGTGAGACAGACAACTTTCTTATAGTGACTAATTAAGCCAATGGAATCTCCAGTATTTAAGATGTTGTGCATGTACTGAGGTTTAACAAATATAAACCAATTGAAGTTAACCTGACTTCGAGTGAGAGGCTGAACCAGCTTTCTTCCTGAGGTCTTTTTCAGCTTAATTTTTTCTTTATGAATGATAGAAGAGAATGGCACTTACATTGCACATGGAACTGTTTAAACAGTGGCATCGAGGGTTTAACAACAATTTACCTGCAGTCTGGACAACATCAACATCATGTCAGAAATTTGCATCCCTAATGCCTCAGATTAAGTGCTTTAAGCCACTGACAGCACACGTGGGGTTGGATGCTGCTGTGACAGAATTCAACATTCTTGCTACATTTGTAACTCTGATGCTACTTTTGTTACAAAGCCTCTAAATTTGAAAAACCTCTCTGAGCTACAATGAAAAGCAGGGTTTGTGCTGTGAAGTTTATAGAGCAGCACTTCAGGTGAGGAAGTATTTTAACAACTATTCTCCATTTATTTTAACAACTACTTCTTACTCATTCCAATTCATCAAAACTGAACACAGAAACCAATAAATACAAGAACTGCCAGAAGCCTTATCCAGAGCATGTACTTATATCATAAAGCATTTTAATCACACATGCCTTTGAAACACACCGCTTCAGCTCTGAAGCAGCAAGTGCTATGTGTAAGTCAGAACTATGCAAGCAACCATTCCTGCTTGCTGCTGGGTCAAGGTGAAGACCTTCCTGCACCTACAGGAAAGGAACTGCATCCTTCCAACAACCTCTCAAGTACTTTGAGCCAAGCACTAACATAAACAGCTCTATTTGTACATTTAAATAAACAGCTACAGCCCTAGAGAAAAAGTGAATAAGACAAAGTGAATTTGAGAAAACTCACGTTTTTAACTTCAGAAAACACTGTAATGGGTGTCAAATAATGTCCAGCATCATATAAACATCATTATACTGGATAAACACTGTGGCACAGGCTGCCTTGAGGGTAGTTGTGAATCTGGCAAGTCAGTGCCTCCTGCCAGCAAACAGCCTTTCAAAACAAAAGGTGTTTGTTTTGTGGACAACTCGATGGGTGGCTGCATGCAATGAAGAACGTGTGAACTTCCCAGAACAAGGAAGAACAAAACTCAGGAAAAGAAAACGTCGATACACAATGGTTGAAGTAGCCAAGCCGGACTCGAAAAGTAGTAGAGAAATAAGATCATGTTTGAGGGACTAAACAAGACAGGACAGGTTTTACTGAGATGAAATACAGGAGTTCCCAGCACAGGTGACAGCTAAACCCAAATGACACTGTTTCACAAGATAAAGATCAGAATTTCTACAGCGAAACAAAATGCAAAGCCTCGCTGAGGAGCCAGCAAGGTCGGCGAGCCAGACCCACGTGCAGGTGCCCCACAGAGCTCTGTGCAGCAGCTCCCACCCTCCTCACCTGAGCAGAGTCCAGTTATCGATCACGGAAGGAACAAAGACACAGCAACAGCAACTGTTTTCCTCAGCGCCGGCCTGGGGCCCTGCTCGAGCCGAACACCGACACACAGCCGGGCGCAGGCGGGCGAGGGGAACCGAACCACGCACAGCGATGCCGAGCGTCACCTCCCCGCGTCTGACAATGGCAAGGAGGGCCAGCGCTACCGGCAGCGCCTTTCCCCGGGAACACCCCGGGAGAGCCGAGGGCTGTTCAGCATCCTGGGCCCTGCCCGCCCCTCCGGCGCGGCCCCTGTCAATGCTGACTCACGGAGAACAGCAGCGCTCCGGACCCAGGGCTCCANGCCCGCCCGCGCCCCCCGCAGGGCCCCGCCTCACCCTTGGCCAGCGCCACGGTGGAGTTCTCGGTGTCGATGGTGTAGAGGATGCCCTCATAGCGGATCTGCGCCTTGGAGATCAGGCTGATCTTGCTGCCGATGTAGGGGGTCCCCGAGCTCATGGCGGCGGAGCCGGGGAGGGGGCGTCCCAGAGCCGCGCGGAGCCGCCGCGCCGCCCACGCGCACTGCGGAGCCGGGACCCCGCCGCGCGCGCCTTATATAGGGCGGAGGAGCGGGGCCGGGGGGGCGGAGGGGGCGTGATGGGGTAACCGCGCATGCGCTGCCCGC
>VZRN01003130.1:1812673-1826230 GCA_013397935.1 Dasyornis broadbenti | reverse complement strand
GGGTCAGACGGGGAGGGGCGGAGGGGGAACACCCGGGGCTCACGTCACGTGATCAGCGCCAGCGAGGGTGCCACGCGCGCCGCGGGGCTGGGCGGAGCCAGGCAGGGCGGGGCGGGAGCGCGCGCACTTCGCTTCCCGCGCTGCCGCGGCTGAGGGGAGTGCGCGGGGGGGCTGAGGGGAGTGCATGCTGTGACACCGAGCCTGTGCCACTGCCCCTTGTGTGGCACTGCCCCTCGCCCGTGTGTCACGGCCCGTTTGTCACGGCCCCTCACTCGTATGTCATTGTCCCTCGTTTCTGTGGCAGAGCTGCTGTCACACAGCACGGGGAGAAGGGGATCATCGCCTTCCCGTCACAGAACAGCCATGGCTGCCTCTGCCCGAGCCCCTGCTCCCTGCAGTGCCGCCTTTGGTGCTGGCAGAGCCGTGGGTGCCCGGCAGGCCCTGCCCCGTGCGGGTCCCCCAGCGCCTTTGTTCGGCTGGCCCGGTGCGGGTCACCCCGGCGGGGTCACCCCGTGCCAGGCCGCAGCTGGAGGATGGGACCGCTCCGTGCGGCGTCTCCCGGGAGCTCCCCGGCTCCCCGGCCATCTGTGGGTCAATGAGAGACAACCGGCAGCATCTGGCAGCCATGGCCACAGGAGGTGAAATCTCTCACCAGCGAAGAGGGTGGATGGGGATCAGGAAGGGCAGTTGCATTTGGGGCAGCGGGTCAGAGTGCACAGATCTCGCTAATTTGTGTGACGCAAATGAATAAGATTCAAACCCAGCACCCGGAGACACTACAGCGGGAGCCATTGTCTGAGTGCAGGGAGGTTCGCAGAGCTGCAGGCGCCCATGCCTTGGTTACATACCTTCCATCAGCGATACAACAGCGACACGGCAGAACGCAGTCCACAGGTTTATCCCCGTGTCAGTAAGCCCTGCGTCCTTGCACACCATGGCTCGGAGAGCTGTTCTCCCAATGCCCCAAGCTGTCTGCCCTGTGACCTTAGGTATTTTATGGTGCTACTCTTCATGCTGTTTATACAGCCTGAAGAGCAGATCTTCCCCCCTGAATAGGGCAGATGCTTCCTTTCCCCTCTTACAGGCACACGCGTGTAGTCTTTCCCTTGTTAAATTGTCAGTGTTCTAGCATAGAGTTTAAAAAAAGATAAAGTAAAAAAACATATATATATTAATTGGACAAGCAGTATTTTTGAATAAGAAAGTCAGCCCTTAAAGTTAGCCCCTTTAGATTTTTAGCTCAGCCTTAAGTATAACTTATAGAGTGAAAGCAGAGATTCCTTTTTTACTGCAGTAAACAGTGCCCTTTAGTGGCAAATTGCTGGTTAGAAACTTCTCTGATGAAAAAGCTCCTCTAGTTCCTCTGTATGAGGAATGTCTAGTTTAGGAATGTGGAAAAGTTCAAATGAAGAAAAAATAGGGAAAGCAATAATAGGAAAAATAGAAAAAAAAAAAGTGGCTGCTCAGTTCGGGACAGCCACAAATAATTATTTATAATGAAAAAAACTATGTTAGTATTGCAAACAAAGGTAAAGAAACAGTACCCCCTCTTTTGGTTTAGATCCTCCAACTCCACAGTATGTTTAACTTGAATTTTCTTTTTTCCACTCTTAAAATATTTTTTAGAGATAGTAAATGGGGCTCCAGGTTTTGCAGTTCAATTATGCAAATTATGCAGTTCTTTATGCAAACCAAAATGTCAGCAGTTCATAAGCACCTCTAGTTCCAGTACTTTGTTATTTATTCAACACAAGGTATTATTATGATTGTTTTCTTCCTTAATTTCCTTTTCTTTTCTTTTCTTTTCTTTTCTTTTCTTTTCTTTTCTTTTCTTTTCTTTTCTTTTCTTTTCTTTTCTTTTCTTTTCTTTTCTTTTCTTTTCTTTTCTTTTCTTTTCTTTTCTTTTCTTTTCTTCTGAATACCAGGAAAGAAAGAGACAGTCACAGGTACCAACACAGTGATGTGGATCCTGCAGGAAGGCTAATTAAAGCAGTGTGGAAAAAGAAAACTACACCAAGATAGCATAACCTATACATTGGTAAGCAGAGATATGCAAACATACAGAATTTTAGTTATAATCACCATGGCCTTAAATCAGCCTGCTTCTGGAAGATACTCTTATTATAATGAATTTCCTCAATATCTTTTGTTTGACAACAGTCAGAGATAACAAGTGATCAGCAAGAAGAAATATGACACCTGACATTTTAAGTGCCCTGTTAGTATTATTTATTCTGCTAAAATTTACAGTTCTTCATCCACTAGGTGTTGAAAGGGGGAAGGAAAGAGCACCTTTCACTGTGTAAATTCATGACAAGTGTGCGATCCTGGGCATCCCTCATACGAAGAGGGAACATTTGGCTTCATATGAAGAAGCTGACTGCAGTTCATCATGGCTCTAGGAAGAAACCTGGCAGAGAGGCACCTCGTGATCACAGCAGACACAGGATTCACAGAACAGCCATTTGGACTACAGGTCTTTGGAGAGTGGAGGTAGGGTACATTCAGTCCATGTAACTGCATAGCTAATTCATTTACAGGAAAACCTGTGTTGCCAGATCTCAGGAGACTTCTGTGCCAGCTGGAAGGCAACTAGTGACATTTGGGAGGGTCACCACCCATATATCTAAGCACATTTCATAGCAGGTGAAAGAGAAACCTGTGACTTACAGCAGTGATGAAAATTTGTGTGGTGGCTGATGGCCACATCCACATGGCAACATGAGCTGAACTGACTGGGTTTGAGTGTGGCCAACAAATGACACAAAGGAAGGGAGAAATGTTTGAGCCCTAGAGGAAGAGATGCTAGAGCAGTAGTTTCAAAATAAGATTATGGTAGCTGCAGGGAAGGAGGAGAAAGTTGCCAAGGACGCAACACAGTTCTGTAGAGGTATGGAAAATGGGCAGTAGAAAGGAGACCAGGGTGAAGGAGGGACTAGAATAGGATGGAGAAATGGAAAAGATCAGGAAAGATGAGAAGGAGAAAAATGATCCATCCTTGTAAAGGTTTTTATTCTGCACAAAGAAAAGCTGATGAAGTAGAATAAAGAAAAAAGCATGGAAATTCAACGGCATGAAACTAAAATAAAGGGGAGAGAGAGAGGAAAGGAGAATGCAATAAGGACAATAAAAAATGGAAATATTAAGAAGTAAAAAAAATTTAAAATTTGGTAACCTGTATTTAGATCATGTGGGCTTCATACAATTAGTTTCTTTATTTCCTCCAGTCTAAGAAAAAGAGACACAATGATGCATGTAGGAAATAGTGTTTCATTACATTAGTTTGTCTTACATCTCAGGAAAAGGGGTCTCTCTTCTGAAAAAAAACCATCAAAAAAATAAACATTGTTTTTTATTTCAGAAATAAATACAAAGACTATAATACCTGTAATGCTCTTCTGTCCTCTCTCTCCTTTCTCTCTTTCTCTTTTTCTCAGTTTTGAGTCTGTGCCTCAGGCATTTTAATTTTGACATCTTTCATCCCACCCCCATATATCAATTTTAAAGTCAGTTTAACTCCTGGTTTTAAATGAAATATTTTATAAAATGTCATAGTTTTAGGCTTTTGGGGGTTTGGCTCTCTTAATTAGTACTTCAACTGTGTACTCAGTGGCACTGGCATAAATCTGCACTTTTCCATTGCACTTCTCAGCAATCCAATGGCATTACACAGTCAAGACAAAATATATTTTACCAGTGAGGAGAAGATGGCAGAGAGATTAATTGTCTTATCCAGACCCACAGAGTTTGTGAGCATGAAAACAAAACCACACTTTGGGCACTGTTTATTTGAATGCGCCAACTGTGCAAAATACAAACATAAGAGGAGGAAATGCTTATGTGAGTATGGGTAAAAACAAACTTATTTTGTACAGATAGACAGAATTTACTATCTATGGTGTCAGTATCTGAGGTAAGGAATTACCTATAATGATTTAAAAAGTAACATTTTATATTGCTAAAGTCGAAAGACTCTTAATCTACACTATTTAATCAGCTTTATTATAAATACACTCATGTGAGAATGATACATTTTATTTGCTGGTTCCATGAATGCATTCAATCCCACTTTTCATACTGTAGTTACTCTTTTCCCTGATGAATCAACCATTTTCTAAAGGGAAAGGCAGTTCCTTGCTATAATGCAAAATGATAATTTCTTTTTGTAGTTGTGAAAATCCAGTGGTAAAATTACAAAAACATGCTGGAGAATTCTTCTGTTTGTGTAGCACTTCCATGTGGAAGATTCAAATTACCAGTCTGACTTCTAAACTCTTCAGTTTTTAAAGATATATCAATATATCTACTTAAATGTATGGGATGCCAACAGTGCTATTTTGACCTGCCCAGTCTTTGCTATTTATATGCCATGAATCTACTTAAAATTTGTGTTTGCCTGAACCTATCAATGTTAGGAGTCACTTTTGATGCAAGAGAGTAAGGGAGGGAACATCCATTTAGCTGTTTTTATAAAACTGAATCTTGGACATGTGTAACATCTTTTATTAGAATGAACACAAGCTACTATTTCAGCCTTTCCACACTCACACCACTACACCAGTGTCTACCTTATGGAAATAAGACTAAAACCCACGCTCAGTACTAGATATAAGACTGAGAACACAACCCAAAATCCTGCCTGCTGTTGCAGTTCATTTCATCGTTGAAGTATTGGGGAATGGAGCAGTTAAGGAAGTGCAAGTACCTTTTATACCAAGGCTTTCTGGATCATGAATGGCAAGATGAAGTTATGCTGGCTAAGTAGGTAGTGATTTATTCACAGATGTGGAAGCTGGATATAATTTTAACAGATCCTTTCTTGAAGACAGTTAAATGGATGGTGTATGCGATAAAAAAAAGGTTGACAAAGCTGAAGTTTGCAGTTTGGTGACAAAAGTTGAAGAATGAAGACTTTTAAGTCAGACCTAGATTCTAAAAAAGGCATTTATGCATCTATCTCCTATTGAAAAGAATAAGAGGTTTCAGACCTAAGTTTAGAAATAATTTGGGCATAAAGAGATATAGTTGTCTATCTGGGAGACTGGGGAGCACTGAACAGTGCCTAAGACATTAAGTTCCATTAGGAGAAATTTCTGACTGGGTTTTTTGCTGCATAGGCTGCTTTTCTTTGGAAATTCTTGCATTGAAGTGAATGGCAAACCTCTGTATCCTCCTCACAGATGCGCTGATGTGAGGGCATGGGATGAAAGTGGGATTTCATAAAGTTGTTTCAGGCATGAAGTGAGCAAAAGGTGGATTGAAGACACACTGAAATGGAAAAAAAAAAAAAAGGAAGTAATAAATGGAGAAAGGAAGCAAAACATTGTCTTATAGTAATGAAATGCTGCAGAAGATTTATCTTCAGGGGAAGATGTTATAGAGGTTCACATTTATGCATTAACTGGGTGAATAAGAATCCATGTATTGAGCCTCATGCCCAACTTTCTGAGAGGTTCAAGAGCTGCAGTGATAACCAATGATCTAAATCCACTTCTGGGCTGAAGAGAGCCCAAGTTACAACCAGACTGTCACAAGTGACCTACTTGGTACACCTGACAGTGGGGAGCGACCAAGGAGCAGATGGGAGTACAGGCTGATACATGACTCTGTGACCAGCCTTTTCTGAACAAAATCAAATGTTTTGGAGAGCACAAAACATACTGCAGACCCCTGGATGTTGCAGACCAGCAAATGTCACCATTCCCTGGAGAGAAATCTATCTTCACTGGCTGGGTTTGGCCAAAATTTCAGAAAGCTCGACAGTGATGTTTCTTTAAGGGCTCCTCCTTCTCTCTCGGAACTTTTCTCTTTCTTCAAATTATTGAACACATTCCAGCTATCAGAACTGAGCCCTATTTCCTTGTCCCTTGGGCTTGAACCAAGACCCTGCTGTGCAAATCAAATCACAGGGCAAGAATGTACATTACTGGGCTGAGAACCTAGAGGAAAGAGTTCTTTATTAGATGTTTTAGTTCAGAGACCTCATTTGCATTAATTCTTTACAGTGGATTCTTCTTCAGCCAAAGAATCTCCCTCTCCTTACCTGTTTTACAAACGAGTAGAAGATTTGGCTTCTTTCTTTCAGTGAAGTAAGGGATCATTTTACCAGCCTTGGCAGTGTGCTGTTCTTACCCTGCTCAACATCTGCTGCAGTTTTCATGGTTTGAATTGTTCCTGGACTTATTTTAAAAGGCATCTTTCAGAAATGTCTTCGAGGATGTGAATTATTAGTCATTGTTTTATCTTCTAGGGTGTTCTTCATTTATCTTTGTTATTTTCCTTTTTAAAATAAGACTAAAGAGGCTTTGAAGTTTGAAGTTAATAGGTTCTAATTCGGGTTTAGGTTAAAGATACAAAGAATAGTAAAGTAAATCATAGCAATAGGATTTTAGTGCAGTTTCAGAAAGTAATTTATTTTTGCATAAAAATAAACTGGGATTTAATCTCCTACTAACTTGTGCTTCTCCTCCATTGTAGTATTTGTGTACACACTTTTCACACACACATGACAATTCTGACATTTACTGTTCCAAAGCTTCATTTCTCATACTTCTCATACTCATACTTCATACCTCATTTCTCTATTACTTCATGTATGACTAAGTGTTTGACATTTGTACACTTTTAAACCACATTTGTTTCTGCAAAGTAACCAAAACATCTGAGACTTGACTTTTCAATTTTCTCACTTAATCCTTAAAAATATACTTAATTTTTTTTTCCAGAACACCTCACATCATCTTGCACTCTGCATTTTGTTCAGCAGCGTCCTCAACATTTACTCTGCCCATGACATCACCTGTGCCAAACTTCCAAAGGCTATTTGGGACATGCAGTTGCTAGTAGGACATTTTAAAGATGAAAGGTTTGTGCAAGTTTAACTTGCCTGCCATTTAGTCTGATCATTAATAAATGGTTCTTGTACACAGATGGGAAGGTTTACTGTCCTAGATAGAAAATTAAGTAATAGTGAGAGCAATTTTGTTATACTTCAGTGGTAATGGAGGAGCACTGCAAGGTATCCCATACAAACAAAACTGACAGTAAGGAACAACTTAACACAACCTCCTTGGCTCTCCATCTGGGTGTGTAGTTTCCTTTGGGTTGGAAGTTTTGCCCATCTTGTCTTTTAAGAGATAAAATCATTGTCTGACTTGCTTCAAAACATGCACTAGTTTCTTCAGGCAACTATGGGAACACGTCCCATATTTAACTGAATTACTTGATTTGTTTGCAGTTCCAAAATGGGTAAAAGCCTATTAAAGGAATAGGGGCAGTTCCTTGAACTCTGTCTCTGATAGTGAAAATATATTTTAGGTAGTGTAAGAAAGTAACCTATAGTCTGGAATCATATCTCTAACTATATAGACTGCTGGAGAATACAGAAAAAAAATAAACTTGTCTAATAGCCTTTCTAGCTGTGTTTTCATTAAGTCTGAGGCAGCTCAATGAGGAGGCTAGAGCATGATTTATTTTAATCAGTTATTACAGAGGAGTCATTAAAAAAACCAACAAAAACTCGGCAAAAATCTTCCTTACATGCTTTTTGCATTCCAAATCCACAAAACGTTTAGATAAAATCTCATTTCATTACAACCAAAACAAACCTCCTGTACTAGACTGCTTTCTTTTTTTTTTTTTTAAGTGATGATGTTTCCATACCTCTTCTGTCTGCACTGGTTTTCCAGTTCAGTGTCTTTCATGTTTGTTTTCTTTATAATATCACTAAGGTTAGTCAGGAATTCTGACTAAGGAATTGTCTCCTAAGGCTTGGTAAGAGCATTTGACAGGCTATGAACTAGAGACGGAGTAGGGACAATGATTTAGCCATTTTTGAAGATGACTTTCAGAACTGCTTGCAGATGTGGTTATTCTTCCAGCTCAAATGTAAAAAATCTGGATTTTGTCCTATATATTGAATGTATGCTGAAAGTTTTACCAACTTTTCAGCCCGTTAGTTTCATTTGATATTATTGTTGAGCTAAAAAGTGTGTATGCAGGCACATGCAGAATCTTCTTTTAAAATAACTCCTCTATCTTAAAAGAGAGGAACCATGGGGCTACTGAATGATTTAGATAAAGAGTGTGTCCAGCTCTGCTCCTGTAACTTAGAGTCTCTAGGCATGGTGATATCAAATTCCATAGGACAAATGTTTTCATCTATAGCAACTGCTATGGCATTGACTGTACTTGTTTTTGGCATTGACCAAGAACAAACAACATGAAGATTCATCTTCAGTTCTTCCACTTATTTTTATTTACATATTTTTGAAGGCCAGTGAGTGGAGGGAAGCATATAAAGAAGGAGGAAAAGACCAGTTGCCATAACTGGCCAATTGTTAAATGTGTCCAACTCTGAATCAAGAGAGGGCAGGAATCCATTACTGGAATATCCATGGTATCATGTACCATTTAGATTGTCTGAGGGCATAACGTTGATAAAACATTGCTGGCAAGATCATATTTTGTTCATAAAGTCTCACAGAATAATTGAAGCAAAACCTGCCAAAGTCACCTCTCACTGAAAAGAAATATTTCAAACATATTCTAACAAATCCTGACTGTAAAATGTGCAAATTGGATTTCCAGTAATGAGACACATCACTAGGCACATTTTCTTGACATATTCTGTCTTGGAAATAGTGATTCAATTTTCCAAAAGTCCTTTAATTTGCTTAGAGAGGAAAGCATTTTCATTTTGCCCAGTCAGTTCTAATAATTTGCTGAATTCAAAATATGTGAAATTACTGAAGCTGGTAGTACTGACCATAAGGACCTCTAATCTTCTAATAATATTTTTCTTTTTCCTATGAATCATGTGGGTTTGCACAAGAAATTTTTCAGAATAGATAAAATACAAATCTTTGTTGACATGCCTGCTGCTTGACTCTTCCTCAGACAGAACTCTGGACATTTGCTAGTAATCTGCTTCAGAAGATTTGCTTTAGAAATCTGTTAGCTGCTGGGGTGTGTGGTTAGAAATCTGCATCTTCTGCAAGTAAAGTTCCCTGGGAATTCCCTTACAGATGAGCCTGGGTATTGATACACTTCCTATCTTGGCAGTAACAAGCATGATGAGCTAGATGAAGAGAAGTTGGGAAGGAAAAACAGTTTTCCACAGGTCTTTTATACTTTAAAGCCTTGAAGGGCTTTAAGCAATAATCCTTTATCCCACAGTATGTTCTCTGGGCGTTTTCTTTTGGGCACTGGATGTTGAGTTGCGTGGACTTTGGAATGCCTCAGGACAGCCACACATAAATAACTCCTGTGTGAATTGCATGTAGCATGTTTCAGTGGCACAGTCTTCTGTCTCAAACAGTAAGGAGATTGCCAAGGCACTTGTGTGCTCAGCTGACTTTTCATTTTGAAATTCAAACTCATAAGTAGTGTCCCTCTAACAGATATTTTCTATGTCTTTCCCAATTAATAACAATTGTTAAATATCTTGGTTTTAGAAGGAGGATATCCCTTAAGCTGTTACATAATATATTTATTCAATCAAGTATATTTCATGAGAAGAAGAGTTGTTTGCTTTTCTACTCTACCTCTGGAGTTCCAGTAACTGTTATGCAGATACAAACACATATTTAAGTGGGTGCTTTAGCCATTTCTCTTCCCTGGCAGCATCATGCGAGGTTTCTGTCCAGAATACTGAATTGCAGTCACAGGGCTGGTGCTTCTGTGGCTGGCAAAAACAGTTCAGTATCCATGAGGACAGACACTGTCCTTCAGTGGAAATAGGAGTGTTGTTAGGTATGATTATCGTAAAACAAATGGGGACTGTACAGTTGCTCTCCAAATCTACTGTTCATCTCTTTTTATTTTACAGTGCAAGGGTTAAGGTATTTTTCTGCAGCATACCATACCTAATTATGAATATTAATCCCTATTAGGAGCATTAGACTTCTTCAGGGATTCACCTAAGGACAACTGAAGTACAAGGGATGATTTGAAGACCAAGGCTTTAACAGTATTTTTGGATTCCAGGGAGAAGACAGTCAAGAATGTAGACTACAAGGGACACTAAAGTTGCTTTTTTTACTTACTTGTGCACGTCTGTTGTAAAACTGCATTTGCCCCTAAATTCAAAGTAAAACACTTAAACCAGGAATACTTTTCCTTAGATTATCAAATATATGTATTCTATATGCAAATAAAGTCTTGCTGCTTTTGCTGAACCCTTGCTAGTGGAGACTGACACTCATGTATGGAAGGATCAGCACACAGACTTTCAAGGTTACCAATGGGGAATTTCTGCACAGAACTGCATCACCTTCAACCAAGACTCCATTCCTCTGTCTGTTCCTGACACTCTGTACTTACCAAATTATCCACTGAACTCCTGCGCTCCTCAAAAGAAAAAAAAAGAGGAAATAGGTTACAAGACAGAAAGGAAGGGAGGGATACTGGCTACAAGGATAGTGCAGCTTTATGAATGAACCCAAAGTTTCGGGTTTTGCTGAACACTTTCCAGTGGAGACTGACACAAGTGTGAATTTTGTCATCTTGCTTGACTAAACTTGTGGAATCAAGGTATTACTGGTTAAATCCCAACTTTCGACATTTCAAATGATCCTGGGTGAGGAGCAGAGAGAGGGGCAGGAAAGAAGAGCAAGAAATCACCAGTCAAAACAATACATTTTTCATCTATTTATTGATGGGCCTTTAGTCTTTTGATGGGTCATGTAAGACCAAAACCATCTGTAGCCTTCTCTGATCTGTCCATAGTCACCCCAATCCCCACCTCTGTCAGATGTTCCTGTAATAGTTCTAGGCTAACTACATTCTTAGAAAACAAACAGAAGGAGAATGGCATTATCATAACCTGAAATACTCTGTGTGTCATGATCTCCACTACGATTTATGGTGAAAAATAAATATTTTAAGTAATAATACACTAAAGGGAGCAGGTTAAAGGAACTGACACTTCTCCATTTTTCCTGGATAGCGTCTGCTAGCTTCTGCTCTTTGACGCACAGAGAACCCATATGTGCCTGTAATGTTCAAGATCTTTTGATGTAACTAAAGGGTGCTGATGAGCGAAGTCCACAGCATTTACTGTGTGTTGAGTCTGACTATTTCTACACCAACACTAATAATTACCTGAAATCCATTACCAGAATTCTTAAGTAAGTTGCTCTTTCTGTATCATTTAAAATGAAGCAGTACAGAACAGAGGAGCTGGAATCCCTGTCCTGAAGAATTCAGTCTAGAAACTCACTTCCA
The DNA here is from genome assembly GCA_013397935.1 of Dasyornis broadbenti. Classification (NCBI taxonomy): domain Eukaryota; kingdom Metazoa; phylum Chordata; class Aves; order Passeriformes; family Dasyornithidae; genus Dasyornis; species Dasyornis broadbenti. The sequence goes on along the minus strand of VZRN01003130.1, from coordinate 1,815,004 downwards.
ATGTCAAACAAGAGACAGAGAGTATGAAAAAATAAATTATTCAGTAATAAATCCTACACACTTATAATGCACAAGTTGTAATGAATCTCAGTTGCTCTTGTAATTTTGTAAAGTTGTTTACCTAATATGGTAGATGTGCCATATGGTACACTAAAGAGAGTGTTAGAATGAGGACGTGAAGATTTCGAGGTTTTTATTTCTAGTTTTGTAGGCATCTGTAAACTACATTCAAGCTGTCCTAGAATGTGAGCAGAGGAAGAATGCAGGCTGCTCTGCCCCTTCATGCTGACTGCTGCTGCCACTTGATAACATTTTCCATTCCTTCCTCCCTTGTTCCTCGGGCACTGTGGCCCAGCATGGGGCTGTACCATGGCTAGATGCCATCAAAGAAAGTCTTTCAGCCACTCTCCACCTTTAGGCTGGTTTAGCTTAAGTCAAGCTTTTTCACCCTTGATAAATCATTTGAGCAGCTGATGATTGACTCTTCCGTTGGGTAGGGAATGTGACCAGGCTTCTATTCCAGAGAGTTCTCTGGTATGTTGCTTATAGAATTTCACCATAGCTAAAACTAGCAACGGGCTCGACTGTGGCAGCAGCAAAGGAGTTGGGACTGCCCTGCTTGAAGCAGCATTCCTGTCTTGTAAGAAAAGCACAACGTGACCCTCAGTGATGCCTGTAAAATCACAGCTACTTTGCAGTACTGTAATTTGTCAAAAATTGATAAAATGAGAGTTAAAATTCATACAGATGAAAAGGGCAGTTTCTTGCTCACCTTTGAGTTTCAAATGATGACTGAGAAAAGCATTTGAGTACAAAAATAAAATATTAAGATAAAACTTCTCAGAGGATGTAGGCAGTCCCTCAGAGTGATGCCACGGGGTGAAGCGAGTGGAGCCTTGGGAAAGGCTTAACACTGTAAATTTTAGTTATCAGCCAAAGTCTACTGCAGGTGAGAGGAGGACACAGAAACTAGTAGAGTAATATCCCTCACCATGAACTGAATTTCTAGGATTTTTGATTTAAAGATACGCTATTATTTGGGGCCTATATGTTAAGAGCAAATACCTATCAGTTTTTATGTTTTCCTTGTGAATTTTTGGCAGCTTCTCCCTTGTAGGGGTGTTTGTGTATTTGGGGGTATGGTAAGACATGGACAGTACTTCAACACTGTTCCCGTTGCTCATGGGGTCAACTGTCAAGCAGATTAATTTAATTCGTGTTAGAGTACTATGAGTTAAGTAATCACCACATATATGTGATGGGGGAAGTGTTGACACCCACAACTGGGCAATCCTAAGTAGAGAAAACTTGGACGTATTAGAAGTATCGTCTTGTCACAGATAACTCATGGCTCTTGTTCTTCCAGGTCTCCACCAGCCTCCAGGCAGCAGCTTTCAGGCCAGTTAATTCTTCAGAATCATCAATCAGCAGGTGCTGAGCCCATCCCACTACAAGAGAGTTCCAGCCTCTAATGCCACCCATTCTCAAAACATAAGAGCAAAGCTTATTTTAAAATACTGATATAAGAGGTGCTATTTTAAGCTTCTACCCCTTAAAACTTGAAAGTTAAGTTAAATCGGGCATTGGAATAGGTTGCCCAGAGAGGTGGTGGCGTCACCACCCCTGGAGGTGTTTAAGAGGCATCTGGGTATTGCGCTGGGTAATGTGATTTAGTGGTTTAGGGGTTACAGTGGTAGTGCAGTTGGACTTGATCTTAAAGGTCTCTTTCAACCTTGATGATTCTGTGACTCTATTCTGTGAAAGATAAATCGCAGCATCTGATAATATTGTTCCAATTGCATCTGTTAATACTGTTCCAGTAATTCAGTTTTCTGGGGAAACAGCGCCTTGCAGAAGAGCGCATTTATTGAAAGGCGGGATTTATTTTTACGTTATTTACTTCCTTTATGATGGTTGCACAACAAGGTCAAAGTGCAGCTGCCTCCTGTAAGCGATCACGTCTACCTGCAGGCAGCTCCCGGCCGAGCCCCGCGGGCCAGGCCGGGGCCCCAGGGGCTCCGCTCCCAGCCGAGCACTGCTGCTGAGCGCGGCTCTCCCCCAAGGGTTAAGCGGCGGCGGGGGTGTAACGCAGCCTGACACACGGGCGGGGATCGCTCCGCCGTGCCGGCTCGCAGCTGCGACTGGACCGTTCAAAATTCCCGTCTCCCTCTCTTTTCCCCCCCGCCTCCCTTTTCTCTCCTCTTCCTTTTCCCTTCCCGGCGCTGGGCTCGCAGCCGGGCGCGCTTTCCCAGGGCTGGCCCCGGCCGTGCTGAGTCAGACCGCGCCCGGCGCCCGCCCCCGCGGCCCGGCCGCACCGAGGGGCTGCAGCCC
>VZRN01003130.1:1741429-1812211 GCA_013397935.1 Dasyornis broadbenti | reverse complement strand
CCGAAAAAAAGATGGCGGCGGGCTCGGATCTGCTGGATGAGGTTTTCCTGAACACGGAGGTGGATGAGAAGGTGGTGAGCGACCTGGTGGGCTCCCTGGAGTCCCAGCTGGCGGCCTCCGGCCACCACCACCAGCACCATAAGGCGCAGGAGCCCCTGAGGGCCGCTGGGGGGCTGCTGGGGAACCATGTTGTGAGCAGCAGCAGTAGCAGCAGCAGCCCTAGCCCCAGCCCTGGAGGAGTAGTAGTAGGAGGCAATGCTAATGCCCAAACAGAGAGCAGCAGCGGCAGCAAGATGGGACTGAGTGCCCCAGAGATCACAAAAGCAGGTAACGTGGGCAGGGGTGGGGGGCTCTGAGGGAGAGGGGCCCTCCCCTCCCCCCACTCCCCAGCTCCCGCTGCCTCCTTCGCTCACTGCTTTTCCCCCTTTTCCCTCTCTCCTCCTTCTCGTTGTGGCAGGAGCGGGAGTGCAAAGGGTGGTATCGATCATACGGGGGAGAGCCTCCCCTCATCATGCCCCCTCGGTGTGTATCCGCGCTTCTGTTCCCTCCTCTTTATTTTCCCTCCTCGCCTGTGCTTACTCGAGGGTGTTTGATCATGTGTGGGGGCAGCCGCCCCGCAGAAGGAGCCGGCAGTGCCTGTCCGTGACTCTGCCGGTCCCCTCTGCTTTTCCTGCCCTTGTTGCTGGAGTGTAAAAGGGCTCTGTTAATCTCGGGGACTGAAGGAGACAGAGCCCACCCCCTTGGTCATGGCTGTGCCTCCCATGCCGCCTGTGACTGCTCCCCTTCCCTTTCCAGGGGTGGAGGTTATGGGGGGATTCCCTCTTAATAATGCCGCCTTAGCTGTCTGTGTAAATGTTCCTTCCCCTCCCCCTTCGCTGTTGCTGAAGTGGAAGGGGGTGTTATTAATCATGACACCTATTTCCTGTAGAGGAGGAAGCGAGGGGGGATTTCAAGGGGAGGAAGTCCCTCAAAATGCTTCCCCCCCATATCTGCTTGCCTTGATATTCCTCCCGCACCCCCTCCCTTGTTCCAGGGGCTTGGAGGGGGCATCCAATACCTCCCATTCCTCCTCTGCCCTCAAGGGGGTGTTGTCACAACGCCGGGTCCCGGGAAGGGGGGGAATTCAGGCCACAACACCCCACCTTACACAGCGCCTTCTCCCACCCGCCCACCCCCGGAGCTGCCTGGGAATATTCCCCTCTTCGTGTTGTGAAGGTTGTAGGGGGACCGTGTGAAGGCTGGGACTGAGGGCTCACTACGTGGGAATGGAGGGAAGCTGTTTTTTTCAGGGGGATTGAAATAAATGTCTCCCCAGAATCTCTCTGCAATTCCTCCCCTCCCCCCTTTTTTATTTTTGATTTCGTCTTGCTGAAGTGTAAGAAGATACTACAGACCCTCTGTTATGATTGATGGAGCTCTTCTTGGAGAATCTCCTTGACCCTTATAATGTGCATCTCAGTGTCTGCCTGTCACTATTCTTTTCCCGTTTCTGTTTCCTTAGGTCCAGGACCTGGAGTGTGTGTGATTGTACTTGTGCTAACACCAGGCCTTATCAAGGGGCATGAGGATTATTCAGGACAAGAAGCTACATCATCTTGTCCCTTCTGAAAACCAGCTTTGCTTTTTATTTATTTGTTTTTAACTATCTCTGGCTGTGGGAACTTCAGATCCATTGGAACAAATTCTGTAATAAAGAAGAGGGGTTTTCTAGAAACCTTCTCCCAGGCCTTGCAGTTCTTCTTATCTTGCCAGGCTGATGTTTTTCTTTCCTTTCACTTTTCATATTTTGCTGTTGTTGAGCCTCCTGATCTGGCTGACTTACTCTGTAGGAGATGACAGGATTAGAGAGTAATGTGTGCTTGGTCTAGGGAATATGTCTTAATAATGTGTCTTCCATGGCCATTTTTTCCCCCTTGAAGTTGCAGTGCTGTTACTAAATGGGATGTCAGGCTGTAGAATGGGGAAGAGGTCTTTGATGATCTTCTTCCTCTCTTCCCTTGGTTCATATTAAATCTGTTTTCCCTGCTTTGTCTTACTGTAGTGTCAAAAGGAGGGGTGTTACAATTAGTACTGAATCTGCCAGTCTTTAGTGGGAAATTGGAGGCATTAAGATAACATCTTCAAAGCCCTGTTAAGTTTGTACTCTGTCCTGTTTTCCTGGCTCCAGGCAGGCAGCTTTGGGAGATGGAGAAGACCTGGTGATGAGGGAAAACATTCTGTCTTCTCTGGACTTCTCGCTCATTCGCTCTGTTTACCCTTGTTGTTGTTTTGCAGGGGCAGGAGGAGTGCAGGGGGGTGTTATTAATCATAACACCAGGTCCCAGACGTCAGCTCTGGATGGAGCCACCACAACGAGCACCAGCACCACCACTGCAGCAGCAGGAGGATCTGAAGTCACTGCTGCTCCAGGGACCCTCAGTCAGGGCAAATCGGTGGTTATCAGCACCATGGCAACTGCCTTGTCCACTAGGAATGGCAAGATTGGGACCACGACAGTGCAGACTTTGAATGGGAGTAACGTGGTGATGAACTCTCACCACACAGGAAGTGCTGCTTTCTCTGGGACTCCTGTGACTGCCAACCCCACTCCTGCACCTGCTGTTGCCCCTCTCGTTAACAATGGACCTGGATCCGTGGGGAAAGGAAACGCTGTTAATGCTGTTTTGCCCTCAGCTTCTAACACTGTCATCCAGACTTCTTTCCTTAATACTGCTGTGTCCTCTGCATCCTCCTCCTCACCCACAGTGATCTCCTCGCAGCCGCCACCAAGCGTTGGCACCGGGGCACCCACGGTGACACTGGTGAGGCCCCCAATCCACACAGCAGGACCCACGGTAGCTGCAGCTGGTGCAGCCACTCAGAACGGGAGCAATACTGTGATCAATTCAACCATCAGTGTGGGGAGTTTTCCTGCTGTTGCCACAGCCACTGTGGGATCTGGAGTTTCCCTCCAGACGTCACTTGTGAACAGCCAGTCTGGTTCCACTGTGGCAGCAGCTCCTGCCACACAGGTCATCAAATCTGAGTCTCCTAAAACTATAGTCCAGGCAGTATCCCAACAGCAGACGCTGGCTACTGGTGGCCAGCCCAGTACTACAGGGGGTAACATGATTATTGGGCAAACTATGCAAGCTGGGCTCTCCAATGTTGCTCCCAATCCTGGTGGGATACCTCCTACGGCTCCTGGCACCCCCACAGGAATGGCTAAAGGCACTGCCAATACAGTGGCACAAAGTCTGCCAAGGACTCCAACACCAACTACGAGTGGAATCAGAGCAACTTTGACTCCTACAGTTTTAGCACCTCGTTTGCCTCAGCCACCTCAGAATCCGACTAACATTCAGAATTTTCAGTTACCACCAGGTAAGTCAGAGGATTGAGGGGTTTTATTTTGGAAGTTTATTTCTTGCAGGGAGGAAGGAATCCAAGTAAGATTCCGTGCCACTTAATTGTGAATTGTGCAAAAGGCATTACATGTAACAATGAGAATGGTCTGGGTGTTGAGTAGTAGTAGCATAGTAGCATTCCACTACTTAGTGTCTGATTTTGGGTGACCAAAAGGTCTTTTCAGCAGTAATTGAAAATAATTCTGCCTGGTACCTTTGTTCCATTATGAGTGTAGATGAAACTGCAAACTGCCAAAGTGTGACAAAGAAATATTATCCAATGAAATGGTATTATTTCATTAGTACAGAAGACATTTTGACTTTTCAGGTGATTTTGTCAGTAGTTTGTAACCTTTATATGCTGCTTGGTTCCCTCCTGTCCCTGCATGCCCCCAGTACCACAGAGCTCTCATGAACAGAGAAGCAGCACATACAACACACGAAAACTACCTACTTTTGCTTTAAATACCTTCAAAGTCTGACTTAAAAACTCGCAGATTTGAGGCTTATGATCATCTTTTTAGTCACTGGCATTCTGATACAAAAGGCAGACTTCCTATGTCCTTACCTCACCCTGTTGTGTCTAGGGCTGCAGCTTTTGTAGTAGCTAGTCTCATGCTTAGTGCTGAGCATCTCTGGACAAGGAATCTAGTCCTGAACTCAGTGGGTGAGTGAAAAGCAGGATGAGAAGCATTTCTTTGCTGAGAACTGTTCTGTCCCTCCTTGAATATCCTAGATGTTGATGTTTAAGGTCATATATTTGCTGTTATTTTGAGTCAGGCGTGTTGCTTGTATCCACTTTGATTTTTAGCTGTGAATACATGTGTGAACCTACACATTGCTTCCTGTCCTCCTAATAATACATACAATAGCTGTATTCTTAGTCTTCGCTGTTTTCAGGGCAATATGCAAAGAGCAGCTAATTAAATTTTGCTACTAACACTGAATGAAATCGGTGGTGGTTTTAGGACGTGATTTTAGTAAAATACAAGTGGTCTTAGTAAAATACATCTCTTGGAACTCCTGACCAACCTCAGAGCAATGCACCTGTCACATAAAGTAGATCAGGAATTATGTACTGTGTTACTAAACACTGTGTTTTTGTGTAATAGTCTATCTGTGGTATGTGATGCCATGTAGTTTGATGAAGTCTGTCAAACATTCTGTGTATCCAAGTACTAACTGGTATAAATATTCCTTTTTTTTTTTTTTGTGTAGAAGATTATTCCATATATGAGTAATTTGAATGACGTTGCTAATTTAAAAAATAGCTGTGAAACTCAGATCTTGAAATCCTGGTGCTTGATTTGAAGCTTGTAAACTGATAGGCTGGAAGAGCCTTATTTTATTTATTGCCATAGTGTATCAAAGGATTGGTCCAGTTTAGTCTATTGCTATTTATACCTACATTTTTTTAAATACTGCATTATAAACCTGATTATGGGGGAAAATACTACTGTGGAATCCATTGGGACCTTTTTTTCAGGTAGTTGATGTTTTCAGACTGCCAGAGTGTACTGAAATGTGTTACTCTTAGAAGCAGCATTGCCAGTCCTTAAACAAAATTGGACTGTAAATTGTTCCTTTGGAGTTCTCAATAGATCAAAGTAAAACAATACAGGTTCTAAGCACTTGGTTTTTTGTTCGGCACTTTTCTTGTCTGTCCTGCACTTAAAAAATATTTATAACTTCAAAAGAATAGGCATGACTCTTAAAATAAGCAAGTATGTGTGACTGGATACATAGAAATTGAGAACTGAGGTCTTGCATGATAAGACAGACTTAATATTGAACTTTTTTTAGTGGAACAGATTATTTTTCTTTTAAATTGCTTTAGCTTGTTTTTTATACTTTGCAAAAGTAGTCAGCTTTGAAAATGCTTTGCATAAACCATTTATTCCAAAATATTTAAGAATTGATGGATGCTGGGCTCTTAGAAACATCTCTCAGGCACAAGGGCCAAGCACCTCTGCAAGTCTGGCCACGTGCAACTGCTGTGATCTTCAACAGAGTGCAGGTACATTCATAGTGAAGAGAGAATAGGTGGCTGTGCTTTTGAAATTGTATTTTAAGTGTCAGCATCATAGGCCAGATTTTTAGAGGCAGTTTGGTAATGTGAAGCTGCAGTGCCTGTGTGCTGTGCACCTACTGCATGCATTGAATTTGCATTCACAAGTTTTTTAAAAGTTTGTAGTGTGTGCTAGTAAGAGTTTCTAAGACAGTGCTTGAAATAGTTTGAAATCATACACTGCACACGCAGCTTTTTACACCAAGAATTATAAACACTTAGAAAGAAAATCCTGATGGAAGGTTTGACCACGACAGCACACGTTTTAGTTATTTTCTTATCCAGAATTAGTGTTTCTAGCTCTCCAAAATACAGTTACAGTGTCACATGTATGGAAAGCAGAATATAAAATGTCAGCAAGAGTTATTAACCTGGGACTTGAAAATGAAGAACCTTTCAAGGTTTCAAATGTTTTCTTTAAAAGAGCAAGTGGAAAATAGACTTGATCAATGGTCTTTAAAATATATTACTTTTGGAATAATGCTTTGTATTGCATGAAGTCAATTGTGCAGCAAACCTTGACTGACCAGATTGGAAATGTTTGAAGAGCCAGTGGGCCATAATTGTTGTGATCTTACTGGGTTTTGGTATATTACTTCTCCAAGGAACTGGACCCTATTGAGGGTATCTGTGTATTAATGATGGTTTTCCACTTCTGACAATCTTTGAGGAAGACTGTTGCACTTAGTGTTTTCTTCAGGAGCCTGTGTTTGGAACTTTGTGGTCCAGCTGGAGAGATTTGGGTAATGGAGGTCCCAAAATAACCTTATTTATACCTTCTTAGAAAAGACATGGAAATATTATGAGATGATTTTGTAAGGGGGTAGGAACACAAGTTTATGCAATACTGCCGTAAGGATGCGACACTCCTGAAATTGGCTGGAAATAATGAAGTTTGTTGTTTCTGAGTACTTCAGTAATGAGAAATGTGTTACATACAATAATATGGTAAGATGTATAAAGTCTGAGTTTGTTAAAGCAGTAAGTCAGTGTTCCACTGTTAGAGGTGCTCAGAAAAGTATAACTAGGATTATGCCCTGAAATTTATCTTTTGCATTGATAGAGTGTGTAAAGTGTTTAGAGGTCATTGCTGACACAGGGTAGAATCATCTTGTAAACTGGCAAAACTTGTGTACTTTAAATAATTTTTGAAAATCTCATTGTGTTCAGCAGTGCTGTAGTACAAACCCAGCATCTGTGAGTTTATGCTTACTTAGGAGTACTGTCAACTTGGCATTTAAAGGTTTGGTTTCTCTTCCTGCAAGTTCATGTTGTTACTCTGTTCTGCTTTATATTTATGTACAAGCATAATAAGTTTTTAAGGTGCCTGCTTAGAGAAAGGAGCAGATTGGTGAGTGCTGAAGGTATACAGTAAGAACAGTATAGATCAGGTAGGTCTGGACAGTTTTTTCTACTGACTTAGGTGAAATTGAAATCTAGAAACATTCACTTCCCTCTGTCCTTCTCTTTTCTTTTACCTCCTGAGTGACTGTTAGTACTTATGAAAATTTGGTGACTTGATTGTAAAGACTGGTATTTTCCTGATTAAATATGATTTGGTGACAAGTAGTCCTGTTTGAAGATAGCAGATAGGATGGGTTGTCTTTATGGTTTCTTTTCTTTATTCTGCAACCATGACCAGTTTTCCCACTAGCAACAGTGCAGTTCTGCAGCTGTTGTAGAACAGAATTGTTTTGCCTTGTATCTAAAAATAAAACTTCTTTATTACTTTCTCAAAACTTAGGTGGATCTGCCAGTAGCTGATGGTAGGGGATGAGACTATAAATTTCTTCGTTGCTTTCTTTCTGGAGGGCATCTCGTGCCTTTTCTGTGGTGAGGACAGGATGGGGCTTTTATAGAGTGAGAAACTGCTGGGGCCCCTTTAACAGTGGAATGTTCCAGAGTTCTGAACTCTACCAGTGGTTAAAACTTACCGTTGGTGCTTTCCAGAAGCAAAGGATACCTGAAGGAGCATCAGTGCTGTACACCTGCGCATCTTGGAAGATGTTCTATGTAAATATGCACACTCAGTTTTCTTCATGGCCTTAGAGGCTCAAAACTTCATTTGGTGTTAAATGGGAGCTTTTTTTGTACAAACCAATTGGTTTTTAGCTTGTGTTCACTATCCAAGAAGGATTCTAACTTAGGCCATGGTTGTGGTGGCTTTAGGATGGGAAAACTATCTAAACACATAATTTAAAGCATGGCTTTGGGTCCTTTTGACTTGAGCAGTCATACCTTTTGGAGCTGGAGTAACTGGAAAATAACTTCTGCAGGAGTAGTTCAGTTTCCTTCAGTTGGGAGTTGGGGTGGTAGGTGGTTGGGCAAAGGACAGTGTATGAAAAATGGAGAAGGCAACCAAGAAGAATCAAACAAATTAAACAATATGTGTTACTTTTTCATACTGAGTGCCTCATTCTTTAGGTTTGCTGGTTACTTGAAACATGTAACCCAGAAGTGCCCAAAGTAACTAGGATGCAGATAGATGAGGAAATCATCCACCTTCCATAATACAAGAAACACAGAAAGGAACAGTAGAAATACTATGAAGTAGTGGAATGTGGTTGTTTCTATTTCTCACTGACTAGTAAGCGAGTTCAAACATATCCTCATTATAGTTTCCCTGTATGTTGCATGTGCTGCCAATATTATGCCTGTTAAGTGTGTTGGCATGGCTCGATTTTGTGGAAAATAATGTCTGCAATGCACCGTGACAATGGGGGCTTCTTAGAGTACTTACAGTATGTTTTGCTTTCAAAGCGTTCTACAAAACATAATCCTTGCAACATGCCTGTATGGTTGGTAAATAAAATAGTATGAGCTCTGCTTCAGAGCTGGGGGAAAGAGCAAGTTAGAGAAGTTCTGACTTGCCCAAGGCCATGGAGGAATCGATAGTTTGCCAGGATTAGACCTTGGGAGTCCTATGCTTGGTGTGTAAAGCAGTAGCTCTCTTTCTGGAAGATAACTGTGGATCTCTTCTGCAGAACTCTTCTGGGTGAGGGGTGGATTTTATGTTCAAATCATGCATCAGCAAAAGGAACATTCTGCTTTATTTGGAATCTGCTACATCAGATCTGCCATATGTCACCAGACTGAAAGTTGTGTTTGTTCCCATTGCAACTTCCATAACTGAGGACTCCTGCATGCTTGGCTTTGTACCCCAAAGAACCTGAGGCTCAGAGAGCTGTGCAGTAGGATTTTTTGATTCTGTTAAAAAGAGTGTCTTGATGTTTTGCACATCTGATAAGAGTGTATCGTTAAGTGATGGGATCTAATGGGAATATAATTGTGATTCCGTTAAGCTATGGAGGCTATTAACTCTGATTACATATTGTTCTGTTCTGTTATGAAAAATGCTGTTCCCAACAGCCTTTGGAAGTGCATGTGTGGATATGTCTGTATGAACTTCAAATTGTGATCTGGGTATTTTAGGTATCACTAAGCTTGTGATAAAGTTGTTGGTCATTGAGCAAAAGAGATTTATTTCTTTTGAGGGTTTTGCTCTCTGCAAGAAGTTACGTGTTTTCCATCCCTGGAAATCTGGCAGGTTGCTTGTGAAACCTTTTTGGTTTGAGGACCACAAATATGAATGTTGCACAGGACTTGAATCCCTTACTAACACAGGATGGTGCAGCCAAGTTAGCAAACTGAGGTGAAAATACATCAGTTTTGGGCACTGATAAGACACAAATTATATCACAAACTCTTCAAATGAAGTGTTTTGGTATATGAAAACTCTTACTGTTGTTTGTCTTCCCTGTTTTGGGAAATGGTATGCAAATATAAGTCTAAAAAAATTTATGAAGTAGTTCAAGAACACAGTTGAAAATACTGATATTTAAACTGTCTGGGTTCAAGGAAAGATGAGATACTGGTGTCTGGAAGGGTCACTTTCTGTGAAAACTGTGTGATCAATACTGAGTCTACTCAGAAGAAACTGGACGTAGAAGTCACTTAACACATTAAACATTTTTTGTTACTATATGCATTTTTTGGTCAAAAATATTCAAAATTAGCATTTCTACCTGAAAATAGCTACTCTTGTCAAGATTATTGTTTGTGTTGAAACTTTGTGAATGTTTATAACTCCATTTATCTGTCTGAATCTGCTCCTCGAATTTGTTGTTATTGCTTCATGTAATGTTGGAAGACTGTTGGCAAGTCTAGCTTTATATTAGGCATATTATTGTGAAAGAAGTTTTGAAGTGGTAGTGGCATGAAGAAAAGAATTTTGAAAATACTGTTTCTCACAACTGAAGGCAATGACAGAAGGGAGATTTTAGTCCTAGTTAATAGACAGTTATTTGAGGTGTATTATGAACCCTAAAGCTGTGTATGAAGGAAGGCCAAACTCTAGGGAGCGTGTGTTGCTCATAGGAGACCAAGGGCTTTTTCTTTGCACGAGTCACAGGTCTATTCCTGTGTGCAAATAGCTATATCAACCCTCTTGCATCTGCTTCCTCGTAAGAGAAGCAAAATTGCTTGTACAACATGTACACAGACCAGGCTGTAATTAAACAGGTATAAAGATTATGTGATCATCTGTATTTCAGATTAGATGAGGCTTTTTTTTTTTTTCATTGAGGCCATGGACACATGAATAGAGCATTTTGGTTGTTTTAAATCTTCTAGGACAGTTTTACCTCAGCTTACTCTGGAAATTTTTACCCCAGTTATGATCTGTGGGAAGTCCCTTCCAGAAATGCTGGTTGTCTTGTAGAGGTGCAGATATCTCAAGGAACTGAGAGCCAGTTTTTTACCTCAAAGCCTTCTGTCTTGGAGTAATTTTCTTCAGGTGTCCTTAGCATAATATTTAATGTAAAATGTAATAATTGTTCTTGAGGTCTTATTTATGCCCTTAAGGTTTTTTTAAAATATGGAATATTTTTTTGCGAGAACAAAAATGTTGGTTATTGTCACTGTATAATGGTATAGATTATCAGTAATCAGGAAAGAGGTGATAATTATAAGGAATTGATACACCTGCACTGAGATCTGCTCAGCAGATCTGTAGAGCTGTCTTAAGGCCTTGTACAGATGTAGCTGATCTTTGGGTCTGTAACTGTTGTCAGGCTCGAAAGAACATTTTAAAAAGATGAGTTTCTGTACTTAGATCACCAGTAATGAGAAAGTTGCTCTTCGAACATCAAAGGTTGATTCTCAGCAAAATGCATAAATATGTTACAAAATTGGTTAAATAGGGATGGTGGATTTACTGTGTATTTGTACAGGATTTAGTGCAAGGTCTGACTTGGATACCAAACTCTTTTTGTGAGATTTGGAAAAGTATAATGATAAACATTAGATAACTTTTTACCATTAGAGATCTCTGTTTATAAATTTGACCTGTAAGCTATGAATGCTGTATATCTTAATTTTGATGCTTTTCCCCTTAAAATGCATTATTAAAATGTGTTTTTCAGTAACAGAAAACCAGTACCTAGACATTGAATAACATAAAACTAGCTACAGCGTGTAGTATTATTTTACATCATTGGCATGACTGTCCTAAGATTTGTATTGAATTGAGTAAGCCTCTCTTGTAAAAATGGTCTAACTTATGATTATAACTTGATTAATATATGCTTCTGAGAGTAGCTGAACTGTTAAAAGCTATCACAGTGCTTTTGTGCAGAATAAAGCACGTGCTGGATAGACTGTGCTGACAGCCAGTGCAGTTGAAAAATGTGTGCTCTAGCTATCAGAGTATAAACAAAACCCAAGCAATGAGGTGTGGTGCCATGCTCTAGTCTTTCTGAGATGGTTTGGGGGGCAGCTAGGCTGTACTGAGTTGTCTGCACACCTGCCCTCAGTTTATTAATCAAATATTTCTGTAGGGGAGAGTTAGGTTTAGAACGTCTCTCCAAATGTAATAACATCAGGTACTTTCAGCCTAAGTGGTGGTGTGGCGAGTGGGACCAGTTGTGCTCACATTAGTCAGAAGTGCCAACTCCAGGGAGTAGCACTGAGGAATTGCAGCACCTGTGGCAAAAGAGTAGGTGGAGGGGACCAGAAGAGTGTTTGTGGAGGGATCAGTGCAGGAGAAGAGATCTGGAGTAGAGAGGCTGAGAGCGACTAAACCATGTGGAAGTTAAAAGACAAGCATGAGGAGTTATTAGTTTTTAACAGATGTATGTGCAGTCATGTTTGCAGTAGTATTAAGGGTAGATTGGAAGAAGATAGAAGTGTTCATGCACTGAGCTTCAACCTCTTAGTTCCTTTCATTCTTCCGTTTTACCAGTGTATCATTTGATTTTCTTTCCTTCCCTGTCCTCCATGGGGGAGGGGCAGAAAAGACACTAATTATTTATAAGTGTTAGTCATACCCAGTCATTAAGCTTAGTCATTACTCAGGACTGTGCTTTTGATGGTTAGTAAAAATCAAATGAGACCTGATTTTGTTGAAAAGCTTTCTGAATTCAAGCTTACAGGTGTGAAAATAATTCTGTTTCTGTGTTCAGACTAACTGCAAAAGCAGAGCTGCTTAATAAATGTTGCTATCAGCCAAATGGCATGTAATATCATGTCCCCGTTGATGGTTTGTATTGAACTTGCAGGCGTAGTGTTTGGCATATTCTCAAAGCAGAATAACTCTGCATGGGCAGTGAGAGAGGCATGAACTCACAGAGGAGGATGTGGAGGGAATGTTTCTGCTGAGGCTGCCCTGGAGAGCTGTCAGTCGGTGGCATTGTCCAGCTTCAGGTCTCCACAGCTCTGGGTGAAAAGGTGGCATCAACAAAGGGTTTTCTCACTGCTAGAATTACAAAGAGTGTATACCACGAGTAGGGCATTCCCAGTGGGGACAGATTAAAGAAATGTGTTCCTTATGGGTTTTCACGTGCTTAGCTGTTTTCGGCTGTTGCATTCTGAAGGAAGAAAACATTGATTTATAGCATTACTCCTCATTAAGTATTTCGGTACAGAATGTGGTAATAAATGCAAAGTAACTCCTCCATTTCCATTTCTTCAGGTGCCTGAACAGCACTAATGTTGACACACCTTGGTACAGACAAACTGTCACAAATCAAGACTAGTTGAGTTTTTAAACTTCCTGTTTAAAATAACAGAGGAAAATAATTACTGACACTATATTGTGTCTTCCTTTCTCAAACCCAAATCTGATTTTGGTTTAACTGCTTTGTAGGTTGATCTAAGTATATTAAAATTAATGGCAGAGCTAAATCTGAATTGCTTGGAGATCAATAATTAAAGCAATTGGTTTAGCTCTTGATAGTGTTTTTCTTAGCTGTTTCGACATCAGACAGATTTGTGTGATGACTGGGTTGCAATTTGACAGAGCACTATGGTGTTTTGGCTTTGTATGCTTGACTAGAAAGGAATGTTAACACACTTTCAAGGAATATAGCTTTCCAGAGAAGTCAAAATAGTTTCAAATCACATTGTTGATGAAGCATTTGTCAATTGTTGCTATATAAAATGATGTATTTCCCAGAACAATTCTTACACACCTTTTGAAATGAGCAGATAGGATTTTTTCCATATGGGATCACTGTTAAATGCAGTGGCTTTTTGACACTCCAACATGACCTTATTTCTTTAACTATATTCTTAAAAGGTTTGTGAATCAATACTTTAGAAGTGATTCACTTCTTCACCTTTTAGACAGTACAGTTGAGTTGTGCTGTTTGAAACTGAATTCTTGCATAATAAGAGTAAGCAAAAGCTTTTAAAATGAAAGCGAGTTCTTCGTCTTGTTTCTTTTGTAAGAAAAACAAGCAGTTTTTCATAATGTGAACTTTTGTACTTGGTTTGTACAAAATATACTTCCTGTACACTGCAGTAAGGATTCTTGAGGATATTTGTAAATGTATCTTTCACCTGTGTTGCCAATAATCACAGATCAGCTGTTGAAGGATTAATGTTTCTGATTAATTAGAAATTAATTGTGTGTGTGCAGGTTGGGGAGAGTGGTGGTAGCAAACAGTGGAGTGCTGCAATAAACTAATATTGTACCAAAACTTTTAGGTGTTGTGTCTGCATAGAATTTTGCTTTACATCAGAGTGACATGAGTTGAAAAGGAAATGGAGTGATGTGCTCTTGTAGTTCTTGTCTAAAACTCTGTGCCATACCAGTCTTCACTACGTGTAATATTTAGTGTCTGTTGGGAGAAACTCCCAAGTGTTTGGTATTAGGGATACTCTGAAACAACACCTGACAGTCATGCCGTGTTTTTTCATGGTAAGTTGTAGCTCACCTTCAGCACAGCAGGTGCTGAATGTTTAACAGGCCCTTTTCTTTGAGCACAGTGTTCCCCGTGTGCTCAGCACAGCTCTGAGCAGAACCTCAGCCTCAAGGCTTTGGGGTGCCCATTGCTCTGCAATTGGTACAGACTCAGATTGCTCCGGTGTGGTGGACAGCTCTGGCACTGCTTGGCAGTTTTATGGAGCCTGCAGACCTGCAGCTCAGCACGGAACGTATCTACTACTACCTCACGTTTGTACAGCCTGACCTTGTTGTGCCAGCACAGGGCAGCCGCTTCTAGAGCAGCTGGTCTCACATAGTCATGGGTTCATTTTAAGCTGGTGGGTTTGCTCCTGATACTTGCACTGTGGAGACTTTTCCTTAGGCACTGTGCTTATCCTGGTGGTGCTAAGGTGTCTTTTTAGAAATCACAAAACAACCGCATTTGTCGATGAAACTTGAGAGCTTGGATTGCCGATGAGGTCAAAGGATTTGGGAAGAAAGTTCAAGTCAATTTTTTTCTGGATTTGTGCAGTACAGGTCTCTTGAGAATCTAACCACCTTAACTAAATGCAGTGTTGCATGTTTCTCCTCAGTTACAAAGTAATGTGTCTTCAAGAACACCCAATCAACGTCTCTGTTACCATTTACAGTTCTGTGCTACTCATCTTGATTTGTAATCCCTGTTTCTCGGGAATTTATGTATAGATGGTCCTTCAGGAGCTGTTGCACATCTGGTTTGTTGCAGATGCTGTTCTTTAATATGTGTAAATAGTTTAAATCTGCTAGAAGTTATGTGGTGTTAGGGAAGATTTCCTTAATGACACAGATTTTCACGGAGCAGCAGTGATCTAGTAGACTTCAGTATGTTCTTGGTGCTTTTCTTGGGCTTTCATTCCTGTAGAGTGGGGGTTCTTCCAGGTGGATGAGTTCCTCTGTGAGGAGAAATGGTGGATTGTTGGGCAGTGTTGATGTCGGTACCGGGTTATCTTCTCCTTTTGTGCAATAAGGGACGGGACCCTGTCACAAATATCACTTATTCTGAAAGCTCTTCATATAGCATGTATGGGCAGCTATGTTTTATTCCATCTCTCTCTCTCTCTCTCTGGTATTCCAACACTTTTGTATTGGAAAAATCTTAGAAACTTTGTCCTTTTTATAAGGGTTTTGTCATTCTGGAGTCCCTGTGTAACCTGATCCAATCACTTGCAGACCATGGACTCATCCCCTTTGCTTTAGATGGTTTTTGTGGTGTATATGATGACAACTTGCATTACCTTACACACACATTTGTTTTCTGTTTTATTGCAACAGAATCTCTTCTGACAATACCAAAAGGACACTTTCATAAAGCTTTCCTCTGCTAATATGGCACAGTCCACTTAGGATTACTGTCAGATTTTTCTGCCATGTCAAATGTTTGCAGCATCTTGCCACAAATGAATGTGTGCTCAAGAGCTTAAGGCCCAAAGGGCTTTGACGTGAAGATAACCTCTTAGTGAACTTCCCTGGCAAATCTAGTGGGGATTTGAAGATTTGTCAGGTGTCAGTGGACTGTATGATCAATAACTTCCTTTTCTAGAGATGTTTGTAAGGACTTTGATTTGCTACACCAGAAGCATCAGTCCTCTGGTTATTCTTTCAGGCTTGGACATTCTTTCTGAACACCAGCATGTGTGTCTATTGATTCTTTGCTGCCTAACAGTTCTCCCTGACCCCAGCTGTTTTTTTCTTGGAAAGTTTTTCAGTTACCTTTGTACTTTAAGAAGAGGAGACTGGAAAAGGATATTCTCCATGCACTTTCAAGGTCATACACCCATTAATTCTTTTCTGTCATGTCTCAGCTACGGAAAAAACCCAACAACTTATTAAAAGTCTAGGTTCTTAGTAATGGTTCTAAATTGGTCTGGATGAACCATGAACGACATTGTGGGTAACAAGCATATTTGTATGCTTGAACCTTCTGCTGTTCAGTGTCTGCATCAAAAAGAGAGATGTTGTCACTTGGGATCAGATAGGATCCTGTGTAGGGTTTATATTTCACAGGCAAGACTTTCATCCTTGCACACTGGTAAGCCCAGTGAGAAGCATGGGCACACCTTGCTGTGTCCTCTTGTTAGGTGCTTGCTAACTGGAGATGGAGTACTGCAGAATGTCCCCTGTGGTAGGGATGGAGTCCCTGAGACATGGAGCATTATCCTGAGTGGTGACACCTGTATATGCTGCTGTTGGAGTGGTCTCCTGCTGCGTGGGGCTGTCGGAGGGGACATGGCTGGACTGTGCACTTCCTCACAACACTGATCTGAAGGTGCCTGCTGGATCTGCATAAAGTTTTATCTCTCACATTGGGAATTCCAGATCCTATAAATTTTATTAATCAAGATTTACCAGTGAAAACTGATAACAAAACAGGAAACCATTTCTGTTTGGTTTATTTTTTTGGATGTAGGGATTCTCTAGCAAGAACGTTGTATGTCCTTGAAATTACACAGATAACCAGAGTGGTCTGCAAAGGCTAAAAAATATTTTATTAGTCTTCCTTATCATTCTGTTAATTTTTTCCTTTAGTCTTTGCTAAGCCAAGCCATGTTTCAAAGAAAGAAGGAAGAGGGATGCAATAGAAAAAAAGTCTGGTTTGTGTTTTTCTGATATGTCCTGTGGCCAGAGCTCTTCACTTTTTATTCCAGTGCATGATTTTACACATTTTATTAATTGAAAAAATACCAACAAAGAAAAAACCTCAAACTACAACATTTTATAAATGGAAATGCCATTAGCAAATGGAGATACAAATAAGCAAGAGACAAAGACTACACTGTAGAATCATATATCATTTAATAATGGCATTTTCCATCCCAAACAGTCTGGAAAACAGGAGTGGGAAAACAGACCTGGGAAGGTCTCCACAACAAGAACACCTGAGCTGACCGTTGTACTGATCAGGGACATGAGTCTTTTTGGCATCAGAACAGCCAACTGAGTAACTGAGTTTTGTTAATCCTTCACTTGGAGCCATCATGAATTGTTTAATTTGAACCAAAATACGAGCCTCTTTCAGGATTCTTTTAAGCCTCTAACTTGCAACAAAAATGGTAATTAATTTTAATTTTAATTAGTTTTTTAATGAGAGACTTGGAAAGAATTCTTGAATGTTTGCATTTTTAATAGTGAATATGATTTTAGAGTACACGTGATCAGACTTTCTAGGAAAAAGAAGGTAGAGAGATATTTAAAATGGCCAAGTTTTATTGTCACCTTTTTCTAATTGAACATATCCAGTGATCTTTATTAGCTGTTTGTTTTCCAATAGTAATTAATCCATTTGTGGAACAAAAACCTGGTTGATAAAACAGAAAGATGTTTTCCATCTTTAAATATGTTGCTGAATTTAATTGAAAGAATGAGGTATGTTATACAATTCTAGCTGTCTTCTAGAACCTGGTAGTCAGTTCTGACCTTGTTCATTCAGCATTTGCAGCCTTATGCATTGGAGTTTGAGGTTATGATATTTACCTGTATTTAAATATTTTAAATATATGTTTTGGAAAGAAATTTCTTTTACTGCACATGTAGCTGTCAGCCCTTCCTCTTCTCCATTGTCACGAATTGTTAACTGCGATTCATGTATGGCTGCAGAGAGGACTGTTACAGTCCTACAGTGACTTTGTTTAGAAGTAGGAGATAAATGGGACTTTGTTTTTAATTCTTAATCGAGTTATCTCCAATGACCCTTCTGAACTTCACTGAAAATCCACTTAATGCCAGCTTGGGTATAGTTTTGGGTTACTGAGTTCCTTTTTTTAGCTAATTGGGTTGGAAAAGAGTCTGTGGTTGGGTTTGGGGGAGAGAAGCTGAGAGAGGAGCTCCATCTCCCTTTTTAAAGAATTCCCATCAAAGCTGGAGGGGTTTTGTGTTCAGTCAAAACTCCTTGCCTGCACACTGTACCGCAGGGGAATTTCTGCACTGAAATTTCAAGTTCACATTCTGAATTTTTACACCTTTTCCAAAATCATCCATATACCAACAAGAGAGCATTCCAAGGAGGTAAAATGTCTCTCATCATCATATCGTGATTAAAGTTTATGCAAGACCAGTCAGATGTTAGTAATTGTCTTTATATTTGTATATCCCAGTACGTGTGCACAGGAATTTTTCAGTGGTAGACCATGACTTAATGACATGTTAGAAACTACATAAATGGAAAATAACTGTGTATCAACTTCGAGTGGAAATGAAATAACTATTTGAAGAGGGACAGATATAAATGTGGCTTTGTATGAGTTACTTTTTTATTATGACTTCAATACTTGAAAGAAGTACTTTAGACTTCCCATGGTTAGAAGTCTAACAGGGTGTTGCTTAGAGTCAGGGTTTGAATTACAAATGATTGTTTTGTCTGTCTGCTGCCAAAAATTGAACTTTCTTGATATGTTTTCTAAAGCTCACATTAATATGCTTTTCAACTGTCTGTTTGAGCAGTTGTGCTATGTTAATGTGTAGGCATGTTCTAATTTTGCATGTAGCTCAGGGAGAATATTTCATTGTTCAGATGTTGTGCTTGCACTTCAGGGGTATTGAACCTTCACTTTGTGGTTATTTCCCCTCTTTTCTCTCCCCTCATTTGTATTTTGGGGAGCAAAGCAGTAAATTGACAGTACTGCTGTGCAAAGGGTGTGTTGTGTGTGGTGCAGACATGTAGCTGAGCCTGATGGGTGTGTTGAGCTGGAGACAGGAGCAGGTATCACAGAGCGCTGTGCCACTGCCTGATGCTATAAAAGTTCTCATGTGCAGGTGAGCTGCTTTGGCTTGGTACTTTCAAATAAGTTCAGTCACTTTTGCACTGAGAAAGAAATTTAAACGCACAACCCCATCCAAAACTAGGCTTAGTATTTCTAATGTTGCTTCTGTAAGGAAAAATTGTATCACCTTTAAAGAATTTGGGTGGTACATTAACTTTAGGATATCCTAGGGAACAGCCGAACAGGTGAATTTTCGGAAAAAAGGTTTATTATGGGGTATCAGTATAATTCTGCGGCACTTAAGGACTTCTGAATGCTCAGGCATAAGTAGTTGCATTGGGCCTTTTCAATTGCTAGAAACTAAATAGTACTCAACAAGCCTTAGTATGTGATGTTCACTTGAAATTAGCTCCTCTAATCAGATTTCCACTGTACTGATGATTTCAGTTATAATAATATTGAAGATTTCCACTGATTCTGTGTTTAGCTGCTTCAGCTGATCTTTATGAAGAATGACAAAAATGGACAATGTGAGTTAATTTCTCAAGATTTTATGTTTGCACATTGAGGAGGATACCAGGTTCTGTTTGTGCAGGAATGAGTTGGATGTAGTAGCAGGTCATTCTCTAGTCTGAGATGTTCAATTTCTCTCTTTTA
This sequence comes from Dasyornis broadbenti, assembly GCA_013397935.1. Lineage (NCBI taxonomy): Eukaryota > Metazoa > Chordata > Aves > Passeriformes > Dasyornithidae > Dasyornis > Dasyornis broadbenti. The sequence goes on along the minus strand of VZRN01003130.1, from coordinate 1,793,158 downwards.
TCAGTAGCCCCCTCCCCACAGTGTGAGGCTGATGGTGAGAAAGTAGTGAGGGTTCTAATGATCAGCCCACAGGATCAAGCTCTGTCTTTACTATTAAGGTCTTTAAATTCTCATAAGATGTGGTGGTGGTGTGTGTCTTTGCTGTTTTAAAGGAGATGCTTCTCCGTACATAAGTAAGGCCTCTTCTCCCATAACTTTTCGGAATGGCTTGGAAAATAGTTTTTTTGACTTGACAGCTAAACAAAGAATATTTATTTCTACAGTCTGCAAGATTGTAAGTTTCTCCCCCTCCTCCTTTGCCACAGAGAAACACTTGGAGGATATTTGTTTCTAGTGATAACTCTTGTCCATAGCACTTTGTGGGTCCCACCTTAACACTTTTAAATAAGTTGTGATGGAAAGTCACCGTTTGTTTGTAAACTAGTTTAACATCTCTGTGTGACTCCACTTCATTAAAAGAGAGTTAATGTAGAGAATGTAAGGAAAAAATTAGGGGCAAATCAACTAAGGCTTTTCTTTTGAACTCATTTTTGTAGAAATCAGTATATGGATTTTTGCAGTTTACTTGTAAAACTGCCCGAGAAAACTGTTTAAGGCAATGTCTGTAAACATTTCAGCACTTCACCAGAACAGAAGAGCAAATAAAAGCTTGGTTCTTTTGAAGTAGTCATGCTCTGAGATGCAATAGACCACATCTCCAGATATTGTTTGGGAGGGTGTATGGGCTTTTGATTCACTGAACAACACTTAAGAAAAACTTTCTGATTTCACTAGTGCCTCTTGATTTTCATGGTCAAGGTTCTTCCTGTAGTTGCACTGAAAAGCCAACTAATTTTGAATGCCCGGTTTGTTTCCTTAGGTGGCTTTTTCAGGGCTGATGAGGTCCTGAGGCTCTCAAGGACTGAGGGAGGTGTGCTGAATGAAGGAGCTCTTGGCAAGCTGTTCATGTTTTTCCAGATCCTGTTTGTGCCTTCAAGGAAGAGACAGTCTCATCTGAAAATCTGCCTGTTAAAATCTGGTTCCCTACAGCTACCCAGTGGGGTTAAGTGTATTGATCTGAGTGACTGAGCAGGGAATGACTTCCTCATTTCCCTCTCTGTTTTATTTTTCATTTGGGGTGTAACATGGCACAGTGCAGTCTGTTGCTGATGCACATGAGAGAGATTATGATTTTATAGCCACTTTCATTACTAAATTGGTTATGGGAAATTAATTTAGAACTTAGACAATTGTGTTTCTGTTGATGGTGAAGCCTAGGTTTGATGATTTTTCTTCCCCTCTTAAAGACAAACTAACAGGAATCTTGCCTAGTGGCAGGATTTTCTTCTATTTGTAGTGTCACATAAAACAATTTCCTAGTAAAGTGCAGGTAGGATTTTTACAGGATTGCTAATTTTAATTTCTAGTCACGTGGAATATTTTTGGTTGGGGCAAATACAGCTCACTGGGTTCTGATGCACAGCATACTGAGCATTTAGAGTATTTCTGAAATTAAGTTGTTTCATACAAAATGCCATAATGCAGCTGGATATTTTGCTTTTATTCTAAACCTCTTTGTTAGCTGCCTAGTCCTTCAACAGTATGTTAATTCCAGTATGGATACATTATATTATCCATATTGGATACATTAATTCCAGCTTGGATTAAAAAACAAACAAACAAAAAAAAAACCCCAAAAACAAACAGAAAAATGTGCTCTTTCATGTTTGCAAAAGATGTGTGTTCCTTGACCTCTCTCTGTTTTGCAGGCATGGTCCTGGTGCGCAGTGAGAACGGGCAGTTGCTGATGATCCCCCAGCAAGCCCTGGCGCAGATGCAGGCACAGGCACATGCCCAGTCTCAGCCTCAGAACACTCTGACTCCTCGTCCTGCTACACCTACCAGTGCACCCCCGGTGCAGATATCCACAGTGCAGGTCAGTCCAGGAAATTGTGGGGCTAAAAACTGTAAGATTTATTTTTGTTCCCTGTAAAGAATACACCAGAGAGTAAGGTGTGATGTTAGTGATTTGAAGAAACCGTAGATCTAACTGGGGATATACAGACTTTTTATAGTTTCATAGAATCACAGAATTTTTTGTGGTTGAAAGGTGTTGGAAGGGACCTTAAAACTCACCCCTGCCATGGGCAGGGATAGCATCCACTAGACCACGTTGCTCCAAGCCCCATCCAGCTTTCCAGGAATGAGGAGTCCACACCTCTCTGGACTGCCTGTGCCTGGCGCCTCATCACCCTCAGAGCCAAGAATTTCTTCCAAATATCTAATCTAAATCTACTTTCCACATGGCAGAGGCATTGCATTTTGTTCCTAATTCTGTTACAGCTTGGCTGTTACTCATCAAAAATATTTTTACATATCTGAATCTCATTAAATTTAAAACTTTGATACAAAGAAGACCATATATGGTTAATGTGTACAACTCTTTTCCCCAGAATAAGTATAAGACTAAAAGTAAAAAATGGTTATGGATATATGTACACTGAGATTTTGACAGTTGCATTAAGTTCAAGACTGAAAATCCTTCTCAGTTTTTTAGTGGTTCAGATGCGTTCTTTGATATTTGTAATAATGGTAACTATGCAGAATCAGAATACTAGGTAAAGTAGATGATATTTAACTATAGGCACTGATGTGTTTAGCTTTTTTCCCTCTTCCCCAGGCTCCAGGAACACCCATTATTGCACGACAGGTGACACCAACTACAATTATCAAGCAAGTGTCTCAGGCTCAAACAACAGTGCAACCCACGACAACGCTACAGCGTCCCCCAGTTGTGCAAGTGAGTGTGTAGGGAAGTAATGTGTGCATGAGACTGCCAGGCACACAGGAAATGCAATTACTCAGTGCAGGGAAGAAATACCTTCTGGATTAGCCTTTCTTAAACATCTGCAGGTCTCAATGTGTATTTTGGATGTACAGGTATAATTTTTTGTATGTATATGTATGTATATTGTTACTATTTCATATTATACCTATACATATCTCTATTTAAAGGTATCCTGTTAGTAGTTTGTTTAATCACAGAGCAGACTAAAATAAAATACTTTTATGCTTTCTACCTTAAGAAAGTGGCAAGAATTCCCTTTGGATTTCGGGATATGGTGTTATTCCTGTGACGGATCTGCAGTCCTCTGAATTCTGCAGCAAAATTTACATTTGCAAAGATGACTGCACCGGCAGCCTTCTCTTCCCCAAGCCCGCTCCCTTTCACATGAGTCTGCTTTGGTCTGTGTCCTTCTGGAGACTGATAACTCAAGGATATACAGTGGTGTCAGTCTGGGCTTCATAGCCTGGCCTCTGTTCGTTTTGGGCTTGCTTGGAAATTTTTTTTGAGATTGTGAGAGTTTAAAAAACAGTGCAAGAGTGTGAAATTCTCCACATGGCTTCCAGGCAGCACTGATACAATATGATTGCTGTCGCCTAATCTGTCTCATTGTGCTTTCTTCATCCTTTGAGTAGACAGGATTAGAGAGTTTTAATTTAAAACATGCAGGTTTTGCTATGCATCCAGTTAACCTTTTTCCCCTCAGAGAGCCTTTCCCTGTGCCAGTGATCTTTCTAGATCTAAGAGTTAATTTACCTAACTGAGTCTCCTTAATTTGCAGTGCCATTACACAGGACAAAAAAATAAAAAAATCTTTCCATCTGCATATTTTGTGCTGTAATGAGCACACCATGGACTTAATTTATCCTGATTTCAAAAAAAAATGAGACAAATGAAATCCTTGTCTCCCTTAGTTTCTCCCAAAATACCAATAAAGTTAGCTTTGGCAGCACAGGAACCTCTCTTCCTGTGCATCTTTATATAAAGAGGAAGTTTACAAATGATTTGCGAGCATTCTGAGTGTCAGTTGTAGCTTGGTAGGAATTTGTCTCTCAGACTCTGGATTGTTGTTAATAATTACGCTGTTGGAAGCCCATGAATGAACTGTGTACGTGAGATGATCTTGTTTACCATGGTGATTCTTTGGAGTTGATATTCCTACTTCAAATTACCAATTTGTCTACAAAACTAGAAAAATGTTTTGTCCCATTGTTCATCACAAAGACCTCCGTAAGACCCAAGCTTTTGTGTCTGTTGTGCCTTTTTAAGAAATTTCTCTATTTGGAAGTAGCCTTTGATGAAACAGGCAAAGGGATAAATTGAATTCACAGGAATTCAGCACTTGTTTTGATTGTATTTTGAAACCCTAGTGGCTGAGGTTATGTTTATGGTATTTTATTCAGTGACCAAAAATCGCGCAATTTTTAATCAACTTTCGGGATTCCCGTTTGGAATGTTTTTAGTGCCATCTGGTGGCTGTTTCTCTCCACTGCACCAGATCGCACATGAATAACTTATTTATAGCAGCTGTGAAAGGTGTTCTACTGCCCTGTGGCTCATTTTCTGTTTGATGGCTCAGGAAAACAGGCTCTTGGTACGTTCCAAGGAAAATAATCTTGTGTTTGTATTCTCTGCAGCCTCAGATTGTTCTGGGTGGTACTGCACAAACAACCACGTTGGGGACAGCAACAGCTGTACAAACTGGAACTCCTCAGAGAACAGTGCAAGGGACAACGGCCACCTCCACTGCTGCCACAGTAAGATGCTGATAAATGTATCATCTCTATCCATGCACATATGCATGTGTGCATGGATGTATATATATATACACACACATACTTGTAAGCACAGATGGGAGTGGAGACTGGTACAGATGCAGGAATTCTGTGAGCTGTTGACCTTGAAAAGGTAAACTTTAAAAGAACCATATAATTAACAGGTTTGGGTACAGGTCACCTGAATTTTGTTAAGTGCCGAAGTGTTTTTATTTCTGTAACAGTATTAAAGCACTGATTTTTAAAAATATGTTAGATGTATTTTATAGAACAATGAATTGTTCAGCACTGCAGAGTAGAATAAGTATGAGAAGGGATAAGCAGTTGGCACTGATTCATTCAAGCTGCAGGTTTCCAGGATTGCAAAACAGGGAGAATCCATGTACTATGCACTGTGAAAAAAGAGCTTTACTATTTGTTGTCCTGCTAAAACACTTATTTTCCCACACACAGTGCGCCATCCTTAAAATACGTGGTGTTTCCTAACTTCATGAAGAATCATAATTTCTTAAATTTTAGTGACAAAACCATGTAATATATACGTATATATGGAACAAAATAATACTTTCAGTCGGATTATGTCTTAAGTGGTGAGGGACATGTATCTGCAAATACTAGTCTGCAGTGATGAACTAGGGGACTTTATTTCACAGAGTACGGTCAGAGCATGTCTTAAGAAAAGTTTGTCGTCCTTTCTCTGACTGTTTTCCTTTTACCCTTCCTTCTAAGGAAACAATGGAAAATGTGAAGAAATGCAAGAACTTTTTGTCCACATTAATAAAACTAGCATCATCTGGAAAACAGTCATCAGAGACGGCAGCTAACGTGAAAGAATTAGTACAGAACTTGCTGGTAAGAAAAGTTCATTAAAACTTGTAAAATACAGCATCTGGGCAAATTCAGACTCAAAACTGATTTTTTTGTGGATTCTTTTTTTTTCTTCAGAGGATGGAGTTTATAAAATCTAAGCTAAATCAAATTAACTTTTGAATTAGATGCATAAATTTTCAACTAAGTTTATAACTGAGACATTACTGCTTATATTCATGCATGAGAACATTGAGTTCAGTTGAAGTGTGAGTAATGCAAGTAGTGACTCTTTAAATTCTACATTTTGATAAAACAATAAATAAAAAGTATTATGTAGTTGAGGGTAGACACTACAGCTAGTGCAATAGATGAGTGTAGGAAATCACAAGTTTTTACAAAAAAAGATAATGTTGCCTGGTGCTATTATAAAAGCTTGACATATTAAATATTTGTAGAATGAGTACTGGTATTGCTTAGCCTAGTTTTAGCAACTTTTAAGTTAGGGTAAAGCTATGTATTTCATCATGTAGGTTTTATTACTTGAAATTTGTAGTGAAATTAGTTATTACCATAAAGCTGTTGGTAACTAAAAATAGTGAGGAATGATAAAACCACTTATTTTCAATAATTTTCTAAGTCTTAATTTTCTTTTTGGTGTTGGATATCTGTAAAAGTTAATTTCTACAAGTTTGTTCATTTGGATTTTCTGTTTTGAAGGATGGAAAAATTGAACCAGAAGACTTTACCAGTAGGCTGTACAGAGAACTTAATTCTTCACCTCAACCTTACCTTGTGCCTTTCCTAAAGGTAACTTATCATCACTACCCATTCTTTATCACTGTGCTTATATATCAGCAGCAATGAACACAAGCACATCTCTTACCATTATAGGTGGAATTCCAAAATTATATAAAAGGAAGTTTTAAATGGTGCCTTGTTAGGCTTTTGCTCCCTTAAAAAATACTTTTTGTGTCTTAGTTCCAAGAGTTTGTTACTGTGATTCATTGGCACAGTCAGTAATGTAACTTCTACCATGGTGACACATCATAGATCTTTTGAGAAATCCGAAAAGATTTTTTCTGTGACTTAAACCACAAACCTATGAATTGATTTATTATTCTCTTTTTAGTCTTAAAAAGAAAACAAGGGATTCAATGATACAGAAAACTGTACCTTCTGGGCAAGGTTTTTGCCTGTGCTGTAGTCTGGTTTCTATGGATAAGCAGGAAATTTGTCGCCTCTCAGAAATAAATCACATTTGTCATAAATTTTATAGTAGTTGGACACATCTCAAAATAGTGTTTATTGCAAAACATATACCATCTGAAAAGCAGTGGAAATACTACAGCATTGAATGGTAAGGATTTAACTGCTTGACTAGTGTGTGATTAAGGGATATAGTTGTAGGTGTGTGTTGACATTTCTGGGTTCTTAAGTGCTTGTTCAACCTTGAGCTGTTCCTGAGGACAAAACTTGTTGCCATAAGAAAACAACTAATTTAAGAAGCCCCTAAAACACTGTGGTCTCTGTTGAGCTATTCTGAAATCTTCTCTGGTGTTCCAGTGCAACTTTTAAGACATAGGACAACAGTCAAGGAAGGCAGCATAGGTCTGGGTTGTTACATACATACCAGGGGTTCCAGGTAGGCTGCATAGCTGAGATTCCCATGGTATCCAGAAAGTATTGTCCCTCTGTCCTGCTTATTAAATAGGAGCAGGTTGGTATTTCTGTGTGCTCACCTGTCACATTTCCTCAGGCGCACACAGACTGACCCAATGGACTTAAATGAAACACATCGCTTTTTTACAATTAGTATCGTGTGAGCCAGGATGAAACAACTCAACAAAGCTCTTTCCTTTCCCTTTTTCAGAGGAGTTTACCTGCCTTGAGACAGTTAACACCAGACTCTGCAGCTTTCATTCAGCAGAGCCAGCAGCAGCAGCCAACGACGCAGGCGACGATAGCCACGATCCCGTCGGCGGCGGCTGTGCTACTGAGCTCCTCAGTGCAGCGCACGGCAGGCAAGGCCACTGCCACTGTCACCAGTACCCTCCAGCAACCTGTCATCAGCCTCACTCAGCCCACACAAGTTGGTGTCAGTAAACAAGGGCAGTCCACACCACTGGTATGTGAGCTGAAGTGCAGCATTTGTTACTGCACAGGGTTTTTATTGATAGTACTTCTTAAATTGGTAGTTTAGCTCAATCAAAGATCTGAGAAAAAAAGTATAACTAGGGTATGTTGTTCCCACCTGATTCTCAGATAATTTACAGTTCTTTTTTTCCCCTTATTTGCAGGTTATCCAACAGTCTCAAAAAGCAGGGGCATTGATAAGGCCTCCACAAGTAACGTTGACACAAACACCCATGGTGGCATTGCGGCAACCACACAGTCGTATTATGCTCACTACTCCTCAAATCCAACTGAATCAGCTTCAGACAGGTAGGAGGTTAAGATACTGGATATGCCATATTTGATAGCATTATCTGAAGTGTGGTTGAGATGCTGCTTGCCCAGAGACGTTTTTGATACCCCATCCCTCGAAGTGTTCAAGGCCAGGTTGGATGGAGCTTGGAGCAACCTGGTCTACTGAAAGGTGTCAGAGGGGTTGGAATGAGATGATCTTTAAGGTTCCTTCCAACCCAAACCATTCTGTGGTTCTGTGAATGTCAGTGTGTAAGTGCCCTGTTTGTACTACTGCTAAAACCTCCAGTGTGTAGTGCCATAGTGGCTGGGGGATACAGATCTATCAGGGCAGCATTGACAGTCTGCAGAATTGTTCGGGTGCTGGAATTGTGTGGGAGGGTCCTGTTTTTAGCTGGGTGAAATGCTGAGAGAAGCTGTTGAGGTCAAGTCTTTGCACCAGACCTATTGCCATAACTGCCTGTGACTGGCTTGCACATGTGAACTCTTATTGATGGAGTACAAATCCTATCTGTCTTCTTGCAGTACCTGTGGTAAAACCAGCAGTATTACCTGGAAACAAAGCTATTGCCACTGTTTCGACACAAGTAGCTGCTGCTCAGAAGAATAAACTGAAAGAACCTGGGGGAGGCTCTTTTAGGTGAGGAACTGTATGTTTGTGCTTGTACTGCTTGGGCAGCTGAACTCAGACCTTCCTGGTGCGGAATCCATCTGGGAAAACTCATAATAACCTGGAGGTGGATTTTCTGGGCACAGGTTTGCGTCTTCATTAAAGACTTTAACAAACAGCACTGGACATAGTCGTGCCAGACTGGTTTTAGCATTTAATTGGCACTAAACCTCATAAACAATTCCTGCCCAGACAAGCAAATGGAATTCATTCCTTCACTTCTCCCAGCTCTGGTTGAGTTACTTGGATGTACAGCCTGTCTTAGTGATGAGGGCAGATTATTATTGTTTTGTGGTAGTGATTTGTCTGGGCTCTTATTTCTCAAGGTGTTGAAACATTACATAAGAAAGGATCTTGAAAAAACAGGAAGTACAAAATTAGTGCTCTTTGAAGTCAAAGCAGTAATTTCTCATTTACAAACAAATGAGTTGTATTTTATCATATCACAAAAGCAAATAAAATGTAAAATTAAGTATTCGGGTTTATGGTGGAATTCATTATACACAGCTGTGGTGTTGTAGCAGTGTGTGCAGAGAAGCCCTAAATGTTATAATAAATTTTCCTTCCTTTAAGGGATGATGATGACATTAATGATGTTGCATCAATGGCTGGAGTCAACCTGTCAGAAGAAAGTGCTCGGATATTGGCAACAAACTCTGAGCTCGTGGGCACATTAACAAGGTCCTGTAAAGACGAAACCTTCCTCTTCCCAGCACCTTTACAGAGAAGGATATTAGAAATAGGTATGTTCATTTATCCTGAACATTAATGAAAACAAATTTCACTACTCTTAGGTTTAACTGAAGGTATTTTCCATAGAAATTAGTTTGAATAACTAAAAGTTGCTGGAGTCATTACCTTTTGATATTTTCTGGTCTATTTAGATGCTTGTGGGCAATCATTTCTCTTATGAAAGTAGAATAGTTTCAAGGAATAGCAAACATAGATTTGCCTTCTAAAGTGATAGCAATTCAACGTCAAAACTACTCAACCTGGCTAAAAGTCTGACTGTGTAAACTGATAAAGTGTAACAAGCATGACACAAACAATGAAATAAGTCCAGAAGCACTTTTATCAGCTTTACTTAGTAATTTAGTAATAGAATTGATGGTAGAAGAAAAAGCAATCTTGAATTCTTTGTTACACTGTAGTACACAGCATTTATTAATAGACTGTAAATGTTAAACTCATATAAATTCTAATATGTATATAATTTGGTGTTTAATTCTTGTCTGAGGAAAAACCTGAAAGTCATATTTAGCAAAAGGCATTTCAACTTCCATGACTGAGATTATACTGATGTTTAGCTTTGTTGTAATGTAATTTTTTACAAACCACTTGTGTCCTGATTGTAGGTAAAAAACATGGAATAACAGAAATCCATCCTGATGTAGTTAGCTATGTATCACACGCTACACAACAAAGACTACAAAACCTCGTTGAAAAACTATCGGAGACTGCTCAACAAAGGAATATTTCTTACAAGGTAATGAATTTAATGCTCAAATGAAATGGCAGAATTGCACAAATTCAGCAGGCTGTGGTGTTGACTGTAATGCAAGAGTTCAGGTCTTCTTTGTTCTGTGAAATCAGGTTGTTTATTCTCTTTGACTGATTCACCTTCCATTAAGATATTAATACACATGGGTGACTAGAACTTTTCAGCTTGCATATACAAAATGGTTTTAAAACAAATGCAGAGAAGCTGTGCCCTCCCCTTTATTTATTATGTCAAATGTTTAGTGTGTGAGTGATTGTAGAGTCAGACAGATAAAAGCACCGCTTTGAATTCTCAAGAGACTGCTATCTGACAGATGTGTGTTCCTAATAGATGCAAATGCCTGAGCAGCGTTTAAAAAACCACGCAGCTTTGTGAAATGTGTTTGAGAGGTTAAAGCTGTGATGATATTAGTTTAGAAGTCAAAATCTGATGATTCATGGAATAGAACAAATTGCTTTTAAGAGTTCTAGCTGGTTTGACTGGTGTAAATATACACTTGCTATTTGTCTGAAAAGGACAAAGTGAACATTGGAGCTTTCAATGTATGTGTTCTTCCCCAGTACAGTACAAGTTAACAACTTTGTTTTTAAGGGAGTAATGAGAAACATATTTGCTGTATTTTCAGGATGATGAAAGATATGAACAAGCAAGTGACGTTCGGGCACAGCTCAAGTTCTTTGAACAACTTGATCAAATAGAAAAGCAGCGTAAAGACGAACAAGAAAGGGAAATTTTAATGCGCGCAGCAAAGGCAAGTGCTTGGCTTTCACACATGTTTGCAAAGTGTCATTTTTGACATCAAAACTGCAGAGTTTCTTTTCATTCTAAAACACTTGCAATGAAGGAGAAAACGAATCTTCAAAGATGGAACTTAATGAACGTGTTCTTAACTAGAGCTCAGTTTTGCTTTCCATTGTAAAGCATGTGAAACAGCTTCTTTGCCAGCCTCATTGCATGTTCCCAAATTAAAGGAAGTCTTAAAACTTAGTTTTTGCATTGGCAAAGAAGGATGAATTTTGTAGCCCTGTGGTACTCCTAAATGTAATAGAGAAGTTACAGGTGTTTTGGAGACTAAAAGTAGAATTCATAAAGATTTTTACAAATTGGAGAAATACCATAAATAGAAAACAGTTGATGTGAACAGGAATGTGAATATTAAACTGTGGTTTGACTCAGTGAATATGGAATGAATATGATTAGATAAGAGCATAATTCACAAAACAACCTATGTTTTCTGTTAGTTTTGTGATCCAGCATAAGTTGACAATGTCAAAATCCAAATTTATTTTGTTGTTGGCCTAAAGAATGTAAGGGATTAACAGCACTCAGGATTTGATAGGACAAGAGGAAATGGCCTCAAGTTGTGTCAGGGGAGGTTTAGATTGAATATTGAGAACAATTTCATCACTGAAAGGGTTGTCAAGCCCTGGAACAGGTTGCCCAAGGGCAGTGGTTGAGTCACCATCCTTGGAGTATTGTGTAGATGTGGCACCTGGGGACATGGTTTAGTGGTGGGCTTGGCAGTGCCCGGGAAACAGCTGCACTTGATGTTCTTAAAGGTCTCCTCTAATCTAAATGATTTAGTGCTTCTAAAAGTATGACACACACAAGGAATTGAAGGTGCCCAGTGAAATGGGCACTTGCTGATGTAAATGGTTTTGGGTCACTTTGTTCAGACTGCAGCCTGGCCTGTGTGTGTAGGTGTAGCAGAAAGATCTGCTCTGAGTAAGTGCATGGTTACCCAGCAAGGGGAGGAATTGCTCCAAAAAGTACAGATCTGATCCCTTTGTTCATATGCAAAGTGTGTAATTCAGTTCACAGATCCGTGTAATTTGTGTCTCGTAATGGTTTCATTTAAGGCATAATTGCCTGGCTACTCCTTTGCTATCTTTAACAAGGCAGGAAAACTGGATGCCGTTTTCAAAAATAGATACCTGAAACTGAGAAATGGAAAACTTTAATTTCTAAAAGTTGTTTACCCCTGTTGCCCTCTCTGGGAGTGGTAGGTATCCCCACTTCCTGCTGAAATTTAAGAAAAGCTTTCATGTCCTGTGTAAAACTTACAATCTTTAACTGCTTTTGTAACTGAATTAATTTTTCTTTCTTTTCCTCCAACCATCTCCTGCTCATCCTTTGTCAACACAGTCTCGATCTCGACAAGAAGATCCAGAACAGCTTAGGTTGAAACAGAAGGCCAAGGAGGTGAGTGTTGACCTTAACATAAACGTTTATTTTGGAAATTGAAAGAGAAATAATGAACTGTCCTTGTTGTGGCACATGCAGATGCAGCAGCAAGAGCTAGCACAGATGAGACAGAGGGATGCCAACTTGACTGCGTTAGCTGCCATCGGTCCCAGAAAGAAAAGGAAAGTAGACTCACCAGGATCTGGATCGGGGACAGAGGTACAGTATAATTGTCACCTTTGGTTTTGCTGCCTCAGCCTCTGTGCAAACCATTCTGTTCAGAGCTTTTCCCCAGTTTGTGGAAGCTCGCTGAGCAGCACAAGTGTGTTTTGCGTTCAGATTTGCTCGCTCCAAGGCCAGGGTCAATTTTTAGCACCTGCATAGTGGCATACGGAATAAAATCTGAGTTGTCATTCCCTGAGTCATGGAACTGGAGGAATGTTAGAAAAACCATCTCTGATCTCACAAGTCTCAGCTTTTTGGATCGGCATCATTTTGGAAGGAGGTTTTTGTGGTTGTAACCAATCTAACTTGGAGTGCAGAATAAGGCTGCTGAGGTAGATGGGGTGGTAGAATTGAATCCCTCCTAAATTTGACAGCAGGAGCTTCAAGTTACAGGAGCTTGCCTAATTTCTTTCTTCAGCAGCTGATTTGCCTTAATTTTAGTGTCTCCACAGCAGCTCACTTTCACCAGCTCCATCTGATTAGGATGTTCTTGCACATCCTTTGTATATTCTGCTGTTGACTCTGCCTTTCAAAAACTTCTCTGCAGACTAAGTATCAGAATGCTCAGTGTCTGATTCATTTAATATTAATTTACATTCTGGTAGATAACTATCTGCTGTATTTCTAAACAAGTTAATAAACATGAAGTGGTATAAAATTGCTTTGTGCATGAGACATTCAATGTGGGATTTCTCTAATGTTTAAAAAGAACAAAATATTCTTGAAAATTGTCATTTGTTGGACCAAAAGCTCTCTTCATAATTTGAGGATTTTTCTCTGTGGGGTTTTGTGTCTGATGGCAAATGACAGGGTAGTTAATAGTTTAATAATTCTGTTTTTTACTCCGTGAACATTCTGAATTTTCAATGCTAAAGCATTTATACTGTAGAAGAGCCTCAAAAGAGCTCACCTTGGTTTATACTGAATTGCTAGAAGCAATAATTTACATGTGCTTGATATAAAATGGTAGAGAACAATCTGAATACTAGTAAATGCTGTTTTTGTTTATAAAAAAAATCAAGCCTCTTGAGCATCTTCTAAAGTAATTTTAAATTTTGAAATTTACTAAAATCTCTGCTACTGAGAATAAGACTTGTTTTTATGTAAGCTGACAAATTACTCTATTAAAGGTTTATAGATGTGGTTTAAAATTATGAAAATTGCAGAATGGGGCACTTTGCAAAGATAGATGTGTACACAAATGAAGTTGTCTCAGAGGAGGATGCTGAAGTACCTCATGCAGAGTTAATGTTGGCATTGCTTACTCCTGCATGCTCAGCTGTGCCACCTTAATGGTCTGTTAATGTCACTTAGGTTATGGGATGTATTTTACATCTACTGTGAACATTTGTTTGTATTTCATCTAAATCTGACTAATTTAGTTATCCTAGATTAATCACTAGTTAACCAATTAACTACAGGTTCCCTGGAAATCTAATCTTTTTGTCTGTTTAATTAAGAACCAGCTGCCTTTGATCTGATACTCACAGCTGTGCTTTTGCTGCTGTGTCACTTGACATTTTTAAATTGGGCTCCACTTGTCACCATTTGTATGCAGTTTATGGTTAAGGCATATTACAAGAGGTGTGGAAAATAAGGTTTGTCATTATTTAGACACAGATTTGTAAATGGAAGCTTTTGATGTCTACAAATGCTGACTCTTAATTACATGTAAAATCACTTCTAAGTAGTAATTGCACTGTTTTGTTTCCAAATTCATCAAAACAGGTTGCTGTCAGTTTTAGAGTTTTATATCCGTGTGATTTTACCGAAAGTTACCAAAAAGCTCTTAACTTATTCCATACATAATTCTGTGTCTTTAAAGACTCCTGAAATTTTACCTTTGCGTTTTAAGTGTTATGGTCTACGTAATAAAGCTCAGGCTTGAACTTCTACTAAAGAATATTTTAAAACCAAGAACAAAGCCCCTTCTAACCATTCTCTCTATTGTTTAGTAATCATATGTATCTATTTGAGAAAATTTAGTTAGCATCCAGTAATCTCCTGCATCTTCTAATTTCCACTGAAATTGGTGAAAATTAGATGTCCAAATTGTGCAAGTGCCTTAAAATACCCCTTTGAAAAATCCAGCTTTGAAGCAGCCCTGACTACAGGATTTGGTGATTTGATGTTTGCTGGGTCAACAGAATGCTTGAGAATCAAAAATTTGACTTCACTGTTAGCAGTGTGGTGAAGTAAGTTCACCTGCACTGAATGGAGTTCTGTTAACCCAGAGTGATAATTCCCAGAGCAGGTTTAGGTTGGTTTGATCATCAGTAATGTTCACTGATTAAATACATTATTTTCACATGTCTTAGTGGAAGCCTCAGCAGCTCATTCATATGGCTCGTGCACCACTCTAAATTTTGGCTTTTTTCAAGTCTGGGGTGTTTTAAGGAAGGTTTTTTTAAAATTCCCCAAACTCACCAACAGGTAAGTCTTTATTCACTACTGGAGTGTGTTTGGTGTCATGAAGTATCAAAGTTCCATTTAAAAAAGAAAAGAGGACATTAGTATATGAAATTGGAGGGAAAAATGAATCCATAGGTGAGCCGACGAAATATAATCTGTGCCCAGAAGAATTCATTATTTAGGCAAATAACCTGTCAGCAGCAGAGGACTGCCCAAAACATTCTCGCCTTAAAATTGAGGGAGCAGCGTGGATTCCGGTCTGCGCGCGCCCTCTGCCGGTGGCTGCGCGGTTCTGCAGCAGGCGCTGCTGCTCCCTGTCCGTGTCCCTCTCCTTCCCCGTCCTTCCTTCCGTGCCGTTAATTTGTTTCCTTCTGGTTTCTGCCTGTTCCTTCTTTTTTAAAGTGACAAATATAATAACATGCTGGTTTTTTATCGTGCCACTTCGGGAAACTCCAAACATCCCAGAGGGATGAGTGATGCTGAGAGGTGGAGAAACATTGAGAGGTCATTAGAGAATGTGTGACTGTGTCTAGGAAGGCTTCTCCTAAATATAGTCCTGAGCTTGGTTACAGCTGTTGTCACCAGAAGGAGAACACCCTGCCATGGAGATCAGGGGGAACTAGGACATGATTCAAAGCCTTACAATCCTAGAGGCCATCCACAGCTCCAGGGCTGCCCTTAGCCACCTGCATGCTACCATTATGAAGAATCATGTCCCTTCTGTTTGGTTTGGTTATTGGGATTGCCTGTCCTTAGTGCCTTCCTAAAAATATTTTGCAGTGCTTTGGGGCTTTTTGTCTGTATTAAATGCCACTGAAAACTTCTGATTGTTCAACTGTTGTTAATAAATATGAATTAAAAAGGAAGTCTCTAATCTGGTGGCATCCAGCTTCCTGTACGTAGTCAGGTAGTTCTTAGCTTACATGTTTTCCCTGAAAAGTTTTGGAATGCTTTTGGGCACAGACTGATTGACCTGTTGTTCTTCTTTCCAGGGATCTGGTTCGAGTGCAGCAGTCCCAGGCAGCTCTGGAGTTGGAACAACCAGACAGTTTACGCGACAAAGGATAACGCGGGTGAACCTCAGGGACCTCATATTTTGTTTAGAAAATGAGCGAGAGACAAGCCATTCACTATTGCTATACAAAGCATTCCTTAAGTAAAATGGAAAAGATCAAGGTATTTTTGACGGAGAGACGCCTGAGGACATTTTTTAATATATTTGCAAATTACGCCTTTTTGTAACAAGCGAATGGGATATTGTTTAAAAAACAACCACCTCTTTACATGGAACAGTTTTATATTCCTGTTTATAAATAAACTCTTCAGTATAAGAGAAATACATTTCTGTAACAGTGAGGATACTTACAAGGCCTGTGGATACTATAAAAGGACAATTAAATTTTAACTCATCTCTTGATTGAGTGGCCTTCTTGCCAAACAAGCCATATATAAAGACTGATGGAATCGTTTAGCAAATAACTAGCTACCCTTTGTCAGCCCTGTAGCAGTTTTGACATTAATTGTTCATTTTAGTTCAGTTTTATTCAACTAAATCCATTATATAGGCATATGTCTACAGCAGATGACCTCATTTCATTTAGCTTTTTTTTTTTAAACAGTCAGTTAGCAAAGCAAACTGATTTTTAAAGAATATTTATCTTTCCCCAAAATGCTCAAAATCTAGAGGGATATACAGTTAATTTTAAACATAACCTCAATTTTAATCACATTATTGCTTATTAGAGGCCCTGAAATCCCATAAAGGAGGGTTACTTCTGAATGTTTTAGCAGCATCTGTAAAAATGCATTTTATTTGCTATAGTTTGTAAAGCTGTAAAGTTAAAAAAGGAAAAAAAGGAAAAAAAGAGAAACCTTTTCAGCATAAATATATTTTACTTGCACTGTGTTTTTTAGCTAAAGTGAAAGCTTAGATTAAATAAAATCAAAAGTTGAGAGGAATCATCAAAAGACTGTTTCTCAGTGTGAATCAAGTGTTGAAAAATGGTTGGTGTATTTTGTCAGTAATTGTACATAATTTTTGGCACATAACATAAAAATGGCTATGTAAACTATAATTATTTTGCTAAAAGACTGTATGCAAGCTGTGGGCCTACTTTAAAGATGTCCAGAGCAAAGTCCCTTCTTTGTACCTATTTTTTTATTACAAATATACTAATTGGTTCTTTATATTTTCAGAGGTTATTGTATTAAATTGTCTATTGATAGTACTTTTATGACTGTAAATACTTTGGCTTTCTTTGTGTGAACTCTCATGGTAGAATTTAACTCTCTTGCGTGTAAACTGAATGCTGATCAGTATTTTTATCAACACCTGACAACTGTTACACCCCTTTCATTTTGTCTTTTAGGAAATCCTGTCTTTCCATTTTTTTTTCATGTAAATTTTGCACAGTTACTTGTTCATATGTAAATATTTTACTTTCAAAAATGAAGTTTTTAATTGCTATTGTTTTATATAGGATTGAAAGAAAATTAACTCCTTTATTAAAAACAAATTTATCTGTATTTGCTAATGTATTTTTCTCTCTAAATCTTTTTTCCACTTGGATTTATTTTGCTTGGCACAGTAGAAGATGAATCTACCTGAGGGGAATGATGTTTGCTAAAGATGCACTTTGGGATATTTTTATATTGTTTTGTTTTGTCAGTATTTTGGAAGTATGTGACTTCGTGAATCTTGACATTTGGTTGTTGTCTTTGGGGTCTTGGAGTGAGATCAGTGGACAGTGGTTTTGGTTTGCTTGGTTTTTGAGCAGGGAAAGGTGTCTGAAACATCTGAAATCTTGTGTTTGCCCAGTGAAGGTTTAATAAAACACCCTCTCCTTGAGGGCAACCTGCTCCCTCAAACACGGCATACTACAGTGGTTTGCAGAGGAAGGTAGGACAGAGAATACAATTACATTTGGAGCACACTTACCAAAGAAAATAATTAGGGACACTTATCAGTGTGAAAATTTGAGAAGAATTTCTGATGTTCTGTACTGAATATTTAGCTTTTGGGTTGTATTTTTTTTTTAATTCCTCCTCTCATGGGCCACTTAAACTAATAATTTGAGGCTCTAATCCTGCTAATACATTAATTTGATGATTATTCCTTGCATACAGGCAAATCTGTCCACTGTGGAACTGGCCCTGGCAGCAGGCCCAGGGGAGATCAGTGTCTCTGAAAAAGAGGATTAGCTCCTAAGGGATGCACTCACCTGACACTGTGACACTGTGACCCCGAGACTTTCATTTTTTGTAAACTCCAGTCTCTCAAATTCTGTCATGTTACTAAGTGGAAAGAAACACCTTTGACTCTTGGCCAAAACACTGTCAGAGCATCCCTTTAATTGTAGCAAGAGTTGGTTGTAATTGTTAATCACCACGGGCAGTGACTGGGCATGGTGTCTGTGAAGCTGTGGCAGGTAAGTAGGGAAGAAACTGTTTGAAAAATTAAGTGTATTACGAGGTGTGCTGTACTTTGCTCTCCCTGCCCAGTAGTAGCTTAGAAATGTGCCGGAGAGGCCAAGGGAGGAGGGAGAGATCGCCTGTGAGAGAGATCTTGATGTTTAACTAAGAGAGATCCTAATGCTTAAATAACATTGGTTTTAAGTGCACAGGCAGCCCTTCACTCTATATAATTTTTCTCAGCTTTTAAATGTTCTGTTAGAAAAGCTGGAGGCATCCATCTCCCTCCAATAGTTCAAATTCATAGAGTTTTGGACTGGGAAATTGTCATTATTGTCAGTACACTGGCACTTCTCACGGCAGAGCAGTTGCAGACTTTTGTTCATTTGTTGGTGATTCTTTTTTTATGATAAGGCTGGTAACTATTTTTGAAGCTGCTCAGAAATTTGACATTTTAAAGTCAGCTGAGGAGGGGTGGCATTTACAGGGCAATAGCTGTGTACAACAGCACTTCTCTTGTGTGTTAGTGACCTGCAGAGAGAGAAATCATGATTCTTTCCTGGCTCTAAAGCTCATGCATCTCCACCAGAGAGTGAGGGTGAACATGGAAGAGAATTTACTGCCCCTTTCCTTGGGTCTCTTTGTACTAAGACATATCAACCTTGGTTGTAAGTATCCCCAAAACTGATGTTTGCCACAGCTGGGACGTTCTGTGTATGAGTCAGTGATGATTTATTGCACCTTTATTTAATCTTGCTTTTTCAGCTCTGTGCCAGGGACAGGTTCCTTCTCTCTTGCCTGTAAGTCTGTGACTTGTAGTAGCCTCTCTACCCTGTTTTACAGAAGTCATGGTGTTTATATTTTTTTTTAACACCTTTGATTGGGCAGTGCATAGCTGTAATGCTCCGTAACTGTTACTATTCTTTTTCCAGCAGAAAAAATGAACAGAACAAGTAAGATACAATAAGGCACTCTGAATTCAGCCTGTTTTTCTTTTTCCACAGGTTTATAATTAAATAGATATGTTTCCAGGAAACCTTTTAATATATAGTGAGAGGTGCATGCATGATAAATACCACCAATTTCACAGTAATTAAGGTTTTATTGGAGGTTTCCCTGTGATCTAAGAAGTTTCTCCACATTTCTGAGACTGTCTAAATTACAAATAATGATACAAGAACTCTAATGCAATGATAATTTTAACCATTTTCTTACATTTACAGCTGTTTGTCCATCTGCAGACAAGAGTCTTAACCTTTGGGGTAAGCAAGGTAGGTGGCAGCTGGCCTGGGTGCACGGAGTGATGGCACCTTCAGTAGTGACATTTCCCTGCAGCGTGGGAGTGTGGACCCACCTGCCCAGGTGAGTGTGCAGAGCCCTGTGCCTGGGTGTGCAAGGTGGGAGTGTCCCTTCTTTAAAGACTTCCGATGCTTGTGCCAGGATTTTTGCACAGCTGGGCTTTAGGCAAGGACAGGCCAACCTGATGTGTTAAAGTGTGGTGTGAAGTGCCAAGAGGAAAAGGTCTAGGTAGTATGGGTTGACCCTCATCTCTAGATTTTTGGGAATGCCATCTGAGCAGTTCCATGGCAAGGCTTGCTGCTCAGTATTTGGGGAGATTTTTTAGTCAGTGACATTTCCCTGTCTGTGGAAGTTGCCAGGCTGGTGAATTTGGGAGGTGTTTGTTGGAGGGATGAATAGAGAGGGGCAGCACCTTAAGGGCTGCTCTGCTGTGCTGACCTGCCTTTCCTTTGCCCAGTGCAAAAGCCCTCCCAGGTAGGATATCCCACAGGATGACAACTGGGGGGGATTAAAACTGCATTTTAACAGCACAGATCAGTTTTCTCTGGTAAATCTGCTGTGGCCAAACCCTGCGCTCTCCCCTCTCCCACTGGAGTTCTGGGAACGACTGTGCCAGAGACTAGTGGGGACAAGCTTCATTTTGTGTGGTGTTGTTATTAGATGCCATAGAGCTGTAAGAGAAAGGGAATACATCCTTTAAAACTTACTTTCAGGAATTCAGTCATGTTTTCCTGTGTCAGCTGAGAGAAACTTGCCCAGTGCTGCTGCAGGTGTGGGAGGGCAAGTGGCAGCTCTGGGCACACTCTGGGGAGGCCTTTGCCTGATCTTACTTTGTTCAGCCCCTTCAGAAATAGCTTTCCTTGTGAAACACAGTTTATTTTCCCTTTGTTTTCCTGCTCAGCTTATTTACTGTTACTTTCTGGAAGCAGCTGGGTTGCACCCTGTTTGGTTTCCTCCTGAGAGTTTCCCTGTTCTGAAGTCAACAGAGGACTTGTACAAACAACACGAGCAGTGTTTGGGCTGTGATATGGTACCACACTGCTGTGAAAGTGCTGAATAAATGCATAACAAATCTGGCTTTTACTGCTCTATGAAAGTACTGTATGGTTTAACTTGAGCATTTATGTACTTTTTCAATCCAATAACAAAATCAAGTTGCCAAAATAAAAAATGAAAAGAAGTTGTGAGTGCTTTCTAGTTTGCTGTGATGCATTTGGTGCTCTAATTTCGAGCAAACACATTGGAGTGTTGCCCAATTATGGCAGATTGGAATATGAAGAACAATATATCTGATTTCCCAGGAGAGCCAACATGCTGATGTTTAGATGCAGCCTCTTTCAGTGAAAATGAAAATCCTCACGTCTGTTGTGTCACTGTTTAGCTCCTTTGCTCCACTTTGAGAGGAACAGGAGTAAAATCTGGGTAAGTTAGAGGTAAGGTCCTTCACCTTGAGGTGGGATTGGTGGGAGTGATCATTTTTTTTTTTGAAAAATAAAGATTAAAGTTCCTTTAAAAAATTATGTTGTCCCTTTCTATGTGGATGCACAGCAGTGGTGTGTAATTTGAAGTTGTGGGGGGGGTTTCCTTCATGTAGTAGCTATTGTTTATCCTTTTTATTCTCCTTGCGTGGTTTGAATTCCTACTTTTCCTACTTATTCCTACTCACATGGTGGCAATATGTTTTGTGTGTATTTTCTTATTCTTGATATAGATATTTCGAGGTCTCCATTAAGAGCACAGCCCTAAACCAGTTGTGCTGGTGGAGCTGAATGTGCTGATGGAGATGGGCACCATTCCCATCCAGCCCTCTCCTCCGCAAACCCAGGGAAGGCCTGTCCCTCCTGCCCCTGCTCAGCCAGCTCTGCTGCAGCTTGATCCCAGAAAATCTCCACAAAACTCGATTGCCTGATGGAAAAATGCCCAGGAGCTCATGTGGGCAGGGTGAGGGCAGGAGGGAATGAGAGACCTGGACAGCTGAGGTGTGAGGCAGTGCAGGGTGGGTGCGCTGGAAGCTCCGAGCACATTCATCCTGCAGGAATGTGCCTGGGGCTGCCCATGAATTTAAAAAATAAATAAATTCCCTAAAAATAGCTAAACCTGGTACCTACACAACACAAAGCAGGTCTGTGTGAGCATCCCGCATCTCCTTGGCAACGGAAGCAGGCAGGGAGCAGGGAAAGTTGTGTGTGGTGGGTGAGTGTGGTCAGCAGTGGCCATGGAGAAGGTGAGGAGAGGGCTCATCCCCAGTGCCAGCATCACATTCCTGAGATGGCAGCTGCTGTCTTGGAGGGTTTGTAGGCTTGGATGGATTCTTCTGTGAGCTTATGAAGTTGCTTTGCAAGTGTGGAGGAAGGTCAGGAGGTGTGTGATCCCCCGGGCTCCTCTTGGCATGGGCTGCCCCATCTCCCTGCCCACCTAATTTATGGAGATATATATATATGTGATATATACAGATATATATATGTAACATCTCTGTATATATATTTTATATATATGTGTATAAATACATGCATACACAGATATTTATAAAAGTCTGTTTTACATATATGAAAGATACACATTCTTCATACATGCAGCAGGACCAACTCTGTGACCCACCAGCTCTCCTGTGTCCCTGATCCTAACAAAAGCTGATTTTGCAGAACTGGGGAGTGTCAGTGCTACCCAAAGCTGCTTAGAGGTGTAAGAGGGAATAATTTTGTATTTGCCCAGCAAAGAGCCTCGTGGGTGTTTCACCCTGCACATAGACACAGCAGTGGGATGCTCCCTCTGAGGATGGGGATGCTAAGGAAAGTTTTCAAGGAAAAGTCAGGGGGATTTTTTCCCCCTTATAGTCTGTGAACATTTTGGTTGTAGAGTATTTTGTGGCTGGATTTGGAAAGGGATTTATGAGAAGCTGAGAGAAAAAAAGAAACTCAAGTGTTGACAAAGTAGTTCAGCACTCAGCAGGGGTTTAATGGCAGAGAGCAGGAGTAGTGTGGGGCCGGTTGGGGGCGAGGAAAGAGGTCAGTGCTGGGCTCTCCCTGCCCTGTTGGTGAAGGAGAAGGAAATAATGACTCCTGGGAAAAATAATATAAAAAGGTGAGAATCGTGGAGGCAGCTGGTCCTTGTTTAGTCGTCCCTTCACCTGTCAGAGGGGATTAACAGCCACTGCATCCCATCCCTGCCTCAGCTGAGCTCCTGCTGAGGGAGGGCATGGAAAGCCAAGCTGGGAACCCTCTGTAATTGCTGTTATTTCATTAGGCAGGAGCCGTACCCGTTTCTCCCTACGCAGGGAAAGGCTGGGAGCCCGCACGGGCGGCCGGCTCGTCTCGACAGGCGGCAGAGGGTGCTCTGAGCCCGGCTACGCCGAAAGTCAGGGGGATATCCGTCCCTGCTCCATCCATCCCCGCTCCATCCCTCCGCAGGGAAACAGCCCTGCCCAAACCATGGGCCGCGATGGGGGCAGTGCTTTTCTGCTTAGTGCAAAGGATGAATTATTCATTTGCTGACTGCTAAATAATAGAAAGTGGGAAGGGGAGAAAAGGGGATGTAGCTTGGATGATGTGGCAGGAAAAAAGCCCCGAACCTCCAATTAAAAAAAAATTAAATTTAAAGAAAAAGAATGAGGAGAGAGCACTGCGTGCTTCAGTAGCTTTGATCAGAATGGCTGCCCCATATGATTTATTTCTGTATTTAAGTCTTTTTGGTGGGCACAGTCACTGAGTGGAGCAAATGTCTGTGAGCTACAAGAGCAAAGGCAGGTACAAACTGAGGCAATTAGTGGCGGTACAGAAGAAAATGAGACTGTTGATTAGAAACATTTACAAACAGGACAGAGATGTTCAAAGTGAACTTCTGGTGATGGCAAAATGTAAGAATATCAGTGTCAAGAAGCACAGTACACATAGAATCAACATTTTAACCACTGCCTCCTAATTTCCTCCATTCTTTCAGGTGCTACAATTCCTACAAGTTGCAAATGTATGAGGCTCCGCGTGAGATGCGTTTCGAGAGGGTGGAGGTGAGCTGAGCCAGGAGCTGTGGATGTTGGAGGTAAAAAATCCCAACTATCCCAGGAATGTGATTTGGGAGTGCGGGGCTGTGGGAGCGGGTCTGCAGAGCAGTGTCTGTCCAGATCGTGTCACAATCAGCTTCACTGCTGCTTCCTGCCCTTACCCTAACCCTCACTCCTGCACGTGGAGGAGCAGGCTGGTGGGGGCTTCCCAGCTGCCTGAATCCAGCCAGGATCCCTGTGGCTCTTGCCCCTCAATCCCTGTTAATCTGTATTGAGTTGTGCATCAGTGGGATTTCTCTCATCCATCACTGAGGGATGCAGGGATGGAGAGAGAAGGGTGCACGGCCAGGCTGTGGGGACAGCAGTGGGGTGACCCTGCTTCTGTCACATCCATCCACCCACCCACCCATCCATCCACCCCTCCATGCTGCAGTCTTCAATCAGAGGGGTTGAGCCTGCCCCTTTTCCCACCTCCTTGGGTGCCCAAGTCACTGTAAACCTCCAAGATGCTCCCAAAGCCACACTCTGATGTCGCTCTATGGCTCAAGGGTTGGCTTGGCCCTGGCTGCCAGCGCTGTCATGTCCCAGCCCTGGCTGCTGCATTGATTCCAGGTCAAACCACCCCACGGGCAGCGCCGTGCCAGGGAATCACTGTTTTCTAGGTCGTTAAGTCCTTTGCTCTTTAATTCTTTTCCTCCTGAACACCCCCAAGGTATGTTATAATCACCCCAAAATACAACCACTAATTGTTTGGTGTCCCTGTGGGGGAGGAAGAGCAGAGTCACATTAAATCACAATAATCAGGAGCTTCTGTAACAAATGAACTCGAACCTACTTGACAAGAGGAAGCCGCAGCGCTGCCTCACGCTCTGCGAAGGGCCGTGTTTAGTCGTAATCTTATTTGTAAGCTAATCAATATGTTTATTGAAGGAGAGAATATCATCAAGTATTACTTTAAGACACTCAGGGGATGTGACACCATTCACAACTCCAATATAAACAGGTTTGTTGGTTGTGTTTGCTCACAGGAAGAACGCGCTGTGTCCTAGCGGGGCTGGCAGAGGGGGCAGTGTGGGGAGCAGAGAGACCCCATCTGCTCGGGGTGCCAGGGATGGGCTGTGCCTGAGCCCCTCCTCAGCTCCCCATCCTGCCATCTCCACGAGTGTCCAGGCCTTTTCCCAGGCTTGTGGGCAGGCAGCTCCCTCCAATCTTCTGTGGCTGGTGGTGAACCCTGCCCTGAGCCAAGCCCACGTCTCCTGTCCCGTGAGAGGTTTTTTCAGTATGTGCACCTTCAGGAAAGTTTGGAGGTTTTATTAAAACCTTACCACATAACATTCATAACAAACAATTAGGCTCTAATGCACCCAGTGGAGGAGTTTCCACCTTACCCCAGGCAGTTAGAAGGTACCTTTTACCCTGAAACATGAGGGTTAGACATATAAAAGTGTATAATGTTTCCCTTATAAAATTTTTATCCTGTCTAATGTATCCCAAAGCTCTTTAAAAACTGAGAACAGAAACTCTGGAGGTTTGGCTGCAGCTGTGGGGAAAGGGATGGCTGCTGAGGTGAAAGCAGCCCCTGTAGACTGACAGCTGTGGGGGACACTGTGCCCCACCAGGGCAGAAATATCACCCACGACAGGCAGGATGGGACCATTCCCATGGATCTTGGCCAGATGTGCCAGGCTCCTGAAGCATCTTTTGGGGTCCAGAGCCCATGACATCACACAGACATGCCCCCAGCCCGCTGCTGCAAAGCACATTACATGTGAGCTAAACTGACAAGGAAGCTGGTAGGGGAAAAAAAGGACAGGAAAAATAAATGCTGCCTGTTTAATTATTTAAATGAAGATTTATTTGAAAGCTGTGTTTGCAGCAAAAACCCTCCCCCTCCCCTTTATTTTTTAATCAGTTGGGGTTAGGGTTAGGCTTAGGGTTAGGGTTGGGAGAGTCAAAGAGCCTACAGCTCCAGGAGCACTGGCACTGGAAAAGGCGTGCCAAGGTGATCCTGGCAGGGCCTCAACATTGCTGCTGCTACACCTTTCTGATTCTGGAAGCCCATGGTGATGGTTTTAGGGTTAGGGTTAATATTAGTGTTAGGGTCTTGTGCACTGAAGGGAGGAAAAAAATCCAATAAACTCCCCATTGCTGTTTCAAAACATGTTTGATTAAACAGGCAGGAAAAACCCCTTTATCCACTCCTTCCCAGGCATGATATCCCCTGGCTGTGGGACAAGGCTCCTTGGGATTTCCAGTGGGGCTGGGGTAACCCGGGAGGGATTTGGGGTGCAGAGCAGAGAGCTCAAAGAACTTCTACCTGTGGAGTCCAAGTCTTGCTCATGTGAAGTTTTTCCTGCATGCCCGGCACTGATACTGCAGAGAAATGGACTCATCCCTTGCCTAGACCAAAGGAAAAAATTCACTGCGTTTCTCTCTGTATGCACCTCACAGGGCCAGACCCAGGACTGGGGGAGATCTTGCTGGAGGGCTGGAGCTGGCAGTGCCTCGATGCAATTCCAGCAATTTCTGTGGTGGATGGACTGGGCTGGCATTTGCAGGCAAAGCTCAGTGGCTCTCTGGCATTGCTGTGGCTGCAGGGGCTTGGCTCTGGCTTTTGCACCTGTGCAGCCACTGGAAAACAATCCAGGAAGTGGGGAAAGACTGAATGAACTGGTCAAAACATCCTCAAAGTGTCATTTTCCAAGGTGGGAGGGAGGCTGTGTGCTTGGGCACCTGGGAAGTGAGGCCATGCACACCCTGGGCATCATCTGCTTGTCCTGTGTATTGCTTGGGGTGAATTTGGTTAAACTTTGGAACAGGCTCCCCAAGGAAATGGTGGAAGTGTTCAAAAAATGAGTGAATGTGGCACTTCACAACATGGTTTAGTAGCCAGGTGTTTGGTTGGACCTGATGATCTTGGAGGTATTTTCCAAGTTTAATGATTCTGTGATTCTATGAATGCATCTGCTGCTGCACTGTGTGGAGCTGGCACAGGGCTCCTGAGGTGGCTTTTTGTGGAATTTTCGTTATGTTTTTCTTGGAAGTGGCATGGGTTTTTTTTTGAATAACACAAAGAGTGATTTAAAATAGAGCCCACTCATCATAAATGACATGGTAGTTACAAAATCCAGTGTTTCAGGAGAGAAATGCCAACACAACAGCCTGGAGACACTTGGAAAAGCCGATGATAAAGACTGGGTGGCCGTGCTGGGGCTGGTGCCTGGCACCAACCAGGGCTGGGAAGCTGCTTCCCCCTGCCAGGGAATGGGGGCAGTGGGCTGCGGGATGGCATTTCTGACACAGCGAAGTGAGTCCAGGCGCCTTTGGCTGCCCAGGGCGGGTGTGTGGGATGTGGACTGCAAGCAGAGGAGAAGCACGAAGAGGGGGCAGGGTTTCCACCACAGCATTGTAGGGATGCTCCAGGGTGGATGCCCCAGCCAGGGCACCCCCTGCTAGCTGCCATCTCTCCACAGAAGTCAAGTAAATGCCTTGGCAGCTCATCCCCCTGCACATTTGTCTGCTGTAGCTACCTGAGCTGTTGGGTGCAAGTCTGGGGGTGCTAGTCCCTTAATTTAAGGGGTACCAGAGGGGAAAACGCAGGATGGGCATGTTGTTTCAGGGATGTTTCTCCAGTGACCTGCCAGAGGCGGGTGGTTCATTCCCCCACGCTGGCTCAGACATGCTCCACTCCCTTCAAACTGAATCGGCCACTGGAATGGGGTC
Source organism: Dasyornis broadbenti (assembly GCA_013397935.1). Taxonomy (NCBI): domain Eukaryota; kingdom Metazoa; phylum Chordata; class Aves; order Passeriformes; family Dasyornithidae; genus Dasyornis; species Dasyornis broadbenti. Next base: position 1,765,903 of record VZRN01003130.1, on the reverse strand, counting down.
CTACAACCCCGAGGAATCCGTGAGGAGCTGCTGGAATCCCAAGCGAGGCAGAGCTCAGAGCTTGTCTTCCTGCTGCCTGCAAGCAGGGTGCAGTGTCCCCACGCTGGTTTCTCTGCAAACCTTTGGCTGGTGTGTGGTGACACTTCCCCATCAGAAACGCTGTCCCTGGTTGCTCTGACCACTATCCTTCTGTCCCTGCCCATCCTCACTGCCCGGATGCTCTGCTGCTCCAACACCCACGGACTGGGAGGGATCACCCCGAGTTGTCCCATGCAGGGAGAGGGCTTTGCTTTCTTTCTGTTATTATCAGACTGAGATAAATCCTGCAGATATTACAGTCTGTGTGTGCCTGGAAAAGATGTATGTGGATGTTAACATTGCCAGTTGTCACCGTGCTATGAGGGATATTGTGGAAATAGAAATGGAGAAAATATAATAGATACTTCAGATTTGCAGCCTTAATAGCTTTACAGCACATCTAATTATTATATATCTATCACATCAATATACTGCAGCACTCGTGGTATTTTTATTTAGCTCCATCTGGTGTATGATAACACACTTCTGGTACCAAAACAAGCATGAATTGGAAAGGAATTTAATACATAGTTCTGCAGAGAAGTCCCTTAAAACACTTCCTAAACCATGCATGTGCCATGCAAAACCAATACTGCACTTCTGGGTGGAAAGGAGGGATCTGAGCAATTAAAAGTACACCGAGGCAGACACTGCTCCAGGTTAGTTGACTGTAGCCTGCAATTCCGACGTCAATGCCGTGTTTGCTGATCTCCCAGTATTTAGTGTGTGCTCCTGGGAGCAGAGGTGTGGGATGATTCCAGGTTTTCTTTAGCTTTGACAGAGGTACAGGGGTGAAAAGGACAGGCACAGAGGCACTGGAGACTGAGAGATGAGAGGGGAAGGGGCCAGCAAAACACCCTGTGGATGTGGGAAGGAGAAATACTGAGCCCTGCTCACTGAAGGCTCCTTCTCCAAGACATTCTGACTTCTCCAGCTGTGTGGGAATTACTTAATGGCAAAACCAACAAAATAAATTCCTTGCTTGCTTTCCCCTCTGCTCCCCAAGCGAGGGGCAGTGGTGAGTGGATGTGCCAGCCACAGCCCCACATTAACTGCAGATGGAATAACACTGAGGACACATTTCAAGAGGGAGGAAAGGGGCTTTGTGAGGGGAAAAATCCGTTTCCCAGCTGTGTGGGGTGAAGGAGATGATGCGCATGCTGCCAGCATCCCTTGCTGGGGAAACCACCTGCAAAACCCTGGGATCCACCAGTGCCAGAATCCTTCTTCCTCCTCCTCTTGCCGAGATTCACCTCCACTCTCCCAGATGAGCCCTAGAAAATGTAATTGAACAACTCCAGTAATGAACTCCTGGTCTGCAGAGAATCAGTTTATGGCCAGGCTGGCCACGAGCAGGTGTTAAAAACCTGACCCTACCTGACCCCAGGTGCCCTTGGGGTGTGTTGGCATGCACTGACCCTCCAGGCTCTGGGGCTGCTGGAATGGAAGCTCTGAGGGAACAGGGGCTGAGGAGCCACGTGAGGCTTCCCAGGGCTGCTTGTGACACAAGGTGAAGGATGGAGGTGATACAGGCAGGTGAGTGAAGAGCTCCCCATTTTGGTATCTGTGAGTTCCAATGGAATTTTCTAAGGAAAACTCCCTCTGCCTCACTGGTAGCACATCAACGGCGGCACAGACCCCACACTTGAGGTTGGGAAGGACAATTTCATCACAAGCTCCTACTTGGAACTCACCTGTAGCTCCATGCAGCTGGTCCTGCACTGCAGACAGAGACAGGCCTGACTAACCTGTCCCACAGCAGGTGACAGGGGAGCTGTGCTATGTTTTCTTCAGGATTACTTTTATTCATATGTTTTCCTCCAAACAACGAATTACCAACTCGGTACTTAGAGATCAATTCATTTTATTTATCATCTCCAGGCAGGCACTGTTTCCTATTAGTGTTTTCCACACTTTACAGTCTAATTAAGGTCATCTGACCAGCAGAATGCTGCCGTGTGTGTTTTAAACTACTGTACCTAATTATTTCTTTTAAACCTTACATGGCGTAGCCTGTGTCTGACCAGCAGGTCCCTGCTGCAGGCTGGAGGCTCAGCAATGGCTCCCACCTGCTCCTGGGCAAGAGTCAGCACACAGGGGGACATTGCACAAGTTCTGTGATGCTTTTTTGTTTAAGACTTTTTTTTTTTTTTTTAAGATTTGGGATCTCAAAAAAAGCCCTGAAAACTGCTTGCCATTGACCCAGACTTGTAGCATGAGCAGCACCAGGGTCTCTTGCCGTGGTGTGACATTTGAGCAACGGGAAAGTCCCACCTGAGCTCAGCCCAGACACCCCTGAACAATGGTGCATCCCCTGCAGTTTTCTTCGATGTCATCCCCGTGCTCTCAGCACTGGCATCATTGAGCTTGGCTCGGTGTCAATCTGATTTCACTGCAAACAGCCTCAAAATTCTTTGAAAGGCACGGCTTCTCCTAAACAGATTGTGGGACCTGCACCTACCTCCCCGCTACCTTTAAATCAAACTTCTCTGAATCTATTACACCGCAGAGCCATATGTTCAGTGCCACTTCCCTCAGCATCTCGTGTAATTCAGTGGCTGCAGGCTCCCTGAGATTTATGGACTTTGCCAAAAAAAGGGGATTCTGGACCAGCCCTCCTTACTCTTCACCAAAAATAGGCTTTCAGCTGGCTGGGGAGAGGGTGGCTGGGAGTGGCTCGAGAGGCAACCACAAACGGGAAAATCCCTTAGATTTTGTTCTGCAGACTCTGTTCTGTGAATGCTCTGAGGACAATCTTTCAGCCCTGTCCCACTCAGGATTTTTCATGGCTTTCAGTCTGCGTTTCCATATAACACTGTGCTGGATAAAGAAATTGGAGTGTGTTGAGCAAAAGGCATCAGGGGTGTCAATAAATTTTTGCTGCCATGGTGGGGACAAATGTGCTCCATTTCCATCTGAGGAGAGTAGGATCTGCTAAAGTGCTGGCAGGTTCCATCTTCATCAGTAGAACAGACTCAATGGGAACCTCAGCTCCCTGTTCCCATGGTGTGTCCTCCTTCTCCTGTCGTCCCCATCCTGGGATGGGCACGGAACACCTTGGGTTGGAAGGAGATTTAGAGGTGAGGCTTTCCCGGGTTCTATTTCACAGCCTCCTTTATCCCACCTTGGGTTTTGCACTTTTGGCTGGGGCTGGTTGCCCATTTGGGGATGCTCAGGGTCTGAGGGGGTGCCAGATCCCAGAACGGTCCTGTGTCTGTGCTCAGCTCCGTGCTCAGCCCCAGCCCCGGTGCTGGCAGGGCACGGCCAGGCCCCGCTCAACGGGCACCGCAAAGCGCAATTTTGGCTCTGGAATGCACTTCCCTGTGAATCCCTTCCAGGACCAGCTAATATATGCTCTGATATTGGCACTGCTCTCGCTAATATTCCTGCCAGCGAATTCTCTGCTCTGCTTGAATATTCATGGGAAGTGAATGTGAGGAGAGGAACAGCCTAAATGAGGTGAGTTCATTTAAAAATTCCGTTTCCAAATTCAGTGGCTATTTCTTGCAGCACTCACCCAAGCATTAGCTCCCATACTATTAATTTGAGACTGTGTTTCGGACTTCTGAGCAAATTTTCTGTGTTTTTCCCTCACTGGATCTGCAAACTCTTCCCTCCCTTGAGATCAGTAGCTTTGTATAAAACCAGCAACTCTCCTTGATGAACTTTGCAGTCAAAGGATTTGTTTTCCCTGATTTTTATTTAAATTATTCTGCCTTCGCCTCCCTGTGCATGGTTCAGAGCCTGTGGTGGCTCTGTGCTGGGATTGAAATGATTCTTGCTTAGGCAAACTCTCATTTGGACTTGTCAAAGGAGTTTGGTGTATTTGTAATTAAGTGCCTCTCACACCTTCTTTAACCTCACTTACAAGGAGTCGAAGCGTTAGAAAAGCCTGCAAGAGGCAGGAAAGACTCATTTGCACCTTGAAATGCCAATGTTTTGGGAGATCAATGCTGCCTGTATGGAACAAAACTATAAGCAACTTTCAAGTGCTTTTTTTAATGTAGTTTCTCCTTTGCATATTGGATTTATGTCTGATTATATGGTGACTAAGGTGTGAGATAATAGGAAAGCAGCCTCTAAAGCATTAACTCCTTCACATGTGCTGTGGCTCGAGCAGAGCTCGGCTCTGCTTTCTTGTGCTTCCTCTCTCCTAAATATAATCACACCCGACTGGATGATGGGAAAGAAACAGAACTGTTACAAAGCCGAGCGTAGGAAGTTTAGACTGTATCAGAATTAGGGTAATTAGTGTTTGCATTAGGCTGTTTCTCAGCCATACAAGCAGTTCCATGGCAGCGAGGCAGGAAGAGCTGCTCTCCTCCTCTTCCTCCTAGGAGATGACGCCAGGGCAGGACAACCACCCGACCTGGTCCTTGCCCTCTGTCTCCACAGTGGCCTGAACCATCCCACATCCCTGTCCATGCTGAGCTGGAATGGAGCAATCCCACATTTTGCCCAGCTGCCACTCTGCCCACAGCGCTGCCGGGGTCGGCAGAACCAGGTCCCTTGGTAATCATCCATGGGCCACTCGTGAAAGGCTGTGAAATTTCCAATTAGCCTGGAAAAAAAATGTAGATAAGCATGTAATTCTCAGCCCAAATTAAATCAAGCGTCCAAGCACTCTCTTCCCTCACCGCTGTGCTTCATCCACCACCACCATCTCCCCTCTGCATCCTTTAGCACAGCACATTTTTCTTTTTAATTGGTGGCAGATTTTATCCTTGGAGTTTTAACTTTGCTTGCGGATGGAAGGAAGGCGCTGTCTTCTTTATTTGATTTAAAGAAAGGTTTTGCTGCTGTGAGGATCTAATGCTAAGCTTTTTAGGGGGTTTCATATCCCCTCCCATGGCTGTGTCAGATTGGCTTTGGTCTGATGCAGCAGAGGAAAGCAGGAAGCTTAGTTTGAGATACAGGGAGGGAGCCCCGGGCCTGGCTCGTTTGGAAAGCTCTGCCATGGGGTTTGCATTAGAAACATGTTGACACTGCTGAACGTGGAAAACCAAGGGAATACTAATGGTCCATTTATTAAATATCTCAAAGTCCATTTAGGATCCCGTGGAGACCCTTAGTAAATTAGAGTTGAGGAGGCACGCTGGTGCTGTTGAATATGCAACAGTGAATTTGTGTGGCCAACTTACTCTGGTGAGACACATCCCTCACTGACAGGTGCCACCAGGAGGGACAGATCCCAGGGCTCCTGTGCCACCGACAGCTCCCAGACAAAGCCCAGGAGATGCTGGGCGTGACAAATTGGAAAACCTGTTACAAAAATAAAGAAATGATGCATCAGGCCATGGCTTGCCCCACTGAAGCACTTTGGGTGCTTGGAGGTGGCGTTTATAGAGGTAGGTACACATTGAAACTGTCCTCACTCAACACGGAGTCATCCTGTCCTTCCCACCTGGAATGTCCTTTCCCAAGGCTTTCTGATCCTTCCACCTTTCAACATTTAGCAAACAAAATTCAACACAGACCTTTTTTTGTTTACTTCTGTGCCCATATCAAACTGTGAAAAATGTCTGAACCACAGGGATGGCCAGGGAGCCTGTTCCACCCCAGCTCGGTTGCTTTCCCAGTTGCTTTTCCAAAGAAATACCGATCAATTATTTTTCTGTCTATGCAGCAATTGTGCCTAATTGCTGCCTCCATTGTGTGCCTTCTGGTTTGGAGCATGTTTAATGGGAGATTTGTGCTCATCTTGAAAGGATGCCGGCTTTAATGATCAGGGAGAGCATCAGTGAGCTGGACGTTCACAAAGCGGTGCCCTTATTTCTGTTTTCTAGTGTGAACTTCCCCTGTCCTGCAATTTAATGCTGAGGGCAACCCAGAACTGGGCAAAGAGGTTTCAGGGTGGGTTCAGTTGTACCAGGGAAGGTGGGACAATCAGGCAGACACGGAAATCATGGACTCACAGAATTATCATGGTTGGAAAAGACCCCCAAGCTCACCTTTTGAATGAACGCCACCGTGCACTCTAAAACCTATCACAGAGGGAATGCTGATGTCCCCAGCAAGGACTGGGCAGGAGCTGGACTTGATGATCCCTGTGGGTCTCTTCCAATCCAGGATATTCTGTGAGTCTCTTAGCCCTTCGCTCCATCACAAGCACAAGACAGCAGCAGCTCCTCCACTTGCTGCAGAGGCTTGGCTTTGCCTCAGCATTTATGTAAGAGCAGGAGAAACCCAAATCCTGTGAGAATGACCCCTGTGCCCAAAAAAGTTCATTTTGAGCCAGGTGGGAGCAAGGTCACGGTGTCCCAAGGTGGTCTTTGGCAACGAGAACAAGACTCCTGTTGGGATAGCCAGGTGAGACAGCCAGCAAGGATGGCCCCGGGTCATGGCTAGGGCAGGATTCCAGATGGATGCCTCTGTGGGCTCCATGGGCAACACAGAGCAGATGAAATGGGATCAGCCTGGCACCCTGGAGGCACAGCCCTGTGATGGAGGCACAGTGCTCCTCAGCTCAGGGCTGAGATTTCTGCTGCACAGCTGGAGGAGAACTCGCCTTCCTGACCCATGACTTGCTCCAGCCATGGGTCTCATTTGTTGGGGAGGATTTGCACATGGAGCTTTGATGCGTGTGGTGGGACAGTGAGAGGCTGGGAAGGGCTGGAGGGAGGGACTGGTGCTCTTATCCACGAGCCAAAGGAAAACACCACTCCTGCAGCCTCACACCTTGATTTTCTTGTGTAAATCCACGGAAATGGGAATGATTGTCTGTGATTAGATGGGTTTGGGGGGAGAGCTTTGATCCTGCCAGCAGAGACAGGAGAATGATGGAAAGAGAAATGAATGCAAAGAAAGGAGAGGGGAGGAGGGAAACATCTTCAAGATGGTCCTGACAGATGGGGAGGAGGTGAGGGATGTGGCAGGAGATGTTTCCCACCGCTGCTCAAATAGGCAGGGGGAGGACAGGAGCTCAGGCTCCTTCTCAGGGAGAGCTTTCTCTTAAACTGAAGCTGTTATTTCCATTGGTACCTCAGATCAGCCCCGAAACCTTGGCAGGAAGGGCAGTTTGACATCAATTACTGCAGCCCTGTCTCTCCCTGGTCTGGCAGCAGCCCGGGGAGTGCACTTTGGAGACAGATGGGTTTGACTCTCAGACGTGATGCAGAGCAGAGCATCAGCCAGTGCGCTGAGTTTGGTGCTGCTCCGGCTGCTTTAGTGGGAACCAAGACCCTGAACAAGCTGAATGCAGCGGCCTCAGGGAATGATGCACTGCCCAAATCCCTGTTTGTGGGGCAGAGTTCCACACAGCCGCGAGCTCTGGAAGTCACGACTGGCAGCACTCAGGATGTGGGGACAGAGCAGGCAGGGGCTGGCTGTGGGCAGGCTCTGTCTCGGAGCCACTCGCCTATTGCTTTATCAAATCATCCCAAAATGCAGTGCCAAGCATCCGTGGGCTCATGGATGCTGAGAGTGGCTCTAGGTGTGCAATTCTCCTGGGAACTGAAGGAGAAATAAACCCAGTGCAAGGCAATATCAGCCCTCCCTCTCGACCCTGCTCTCTTTGCTGGGGAGTTCTGTGTGTGGGGTCTCACCTGCAGCTTCCTCCAGCACCAAGCCCAGGGTTATCCTGCAGCTGCCACCATCCCACCTCCCACCTGGCCTCCCCCATCCATGGTGCATCCCAGAGGATGAAGCAAAACTTGTCTGGACCAGATATTTTTGTAAGCACAGCCCTGACACCCCCACACTTTAATACAGCACTTCCTGTTCTCTGCTGGAGGTTTTGTAGTGGAGGCTTCTAAAAAAAGGAGAATTTCTGGCATTATTTGCAGTTAAAAAGATTGGGTTTGACACATTTATGGCTGAGATAGTAAATATGACTTATGGCAAATCAATTTGCTGTGTTTGACTGTGACATCGGTGCTGCCAGGGATTTGATTGGGGATTGCCGGGGTTATTTGCTGGAGATGTCATCGGCATCACGGCTGTCCGGGATCCAGGCTGGAAAATCGTGGCTCTTGCAGAGTGCTGAGAGCTCAGCCCATCCTGGCACACCCTGTCGTGCCTTTCCTGCTCTTCCCAAACCCCGGGAATCACCTTCAGGGGCAGTGATGAGGCTGATGCCATCCCTCTGTGCTGAGCTGGCATTTTCACAGCTTCCCCAAACTTTCGGGTTTCTTTTCCATGCCTCCCCCTTTTCCTTAGACTCCATTTGGATGTCTGAAAACAGAGATGTAGAAAACTGAATTTATGCTATAAGAAGTGGTGGAGATGAGGAGAGGGGGTGAGGGGGGGAGCTCGAAAGGCAGCTTTTAAAATTTTTTTTAAACTTTTTCGCTGATGGCAAGTGGTAAGCATGTTTTATTTATGTATTCCGAGATCTGCCAACGTTATGTTTTTCTCCTGACTGATGCCTTGGCTGCAATGACAGCTTACACCGAGCCGGCTGTGCACGAGCCTTATTTACCCTCCACAGACTCCCCACCCAAGATTGACAGTGAATTATTCTGCACCTTGAACTGCTCCTCAGTTAATGCAGTGCAAATTTGGCTCCTTTATTAAAAAATTATTTATTTTTTTTCAAATGTGAAGATTATTTTTTCAATGAAAAGGGGTCTGGAGGCTTCTCCGAGATGGTAAAAATAAGGCATCTCTACAAAGTTTTATTGAATTCTACCTTCTACCTGCCTTGCTGGTGTCTGTGTTAGGTGAGAGCCAAAGGATGGTGATTCCTTTCTTCCTCCTTTTGCTGCTGGAGGAGCAATGAGTTTTGCCCGCAGGAGCCGTGCTGTGCATTCCCAGTGCCTGCTCTCCTTTCCCACGACATTTGTGAAAACTCCTTTGTCTGCTTGTCTCCAGAACACTCCTTGGGGTGGCCAAAACCAGATCCGAGCAAAGATCAAGGTAGAAAATCGGAGAGAAATTAGAGGATTCTCACTGCTGGCTGCCAGGCTCTGCAGGAGATGCTCATTCTGTGTGTCCACGAGCACACGTGTATGTTCAGGAGAAACTTTTATCACCACGAAAGCTCGTGCTGAAGCCGTTTTGCTGGTTCCAGGCAGCTCTTCCTGACAGAGCACGGCCTCAGCCCTGCTTCAATCCCAGCTGGGGAACTACTTTGGCAAAATCATCGCTAAATGAGGTTTTTAGCAGCGTGCGGTATGGAAGGCATCCAGGACTGTGGTTTTTCAAGGTAACAGCTGAAAGAAAGAAAAAAAGTGGGGGGGGGGGAAGTAAGACTGAGCTTTTGTTAAGTAATTAAAGAATTCTGGCTTGCTGGAAAGCCCCAGGGCTGTGCTTCTGCGGCTGATTGGAGTCTTTGTTTGCACAAGGCTGGTAAACAATTTGCAGTTCTTGGCAATAACCTGAATTATATCCTACTAAAAAGAAAAGGAAAAAAAAAAGTAGTTGAAAAGTCTGGGTTTATATCATTATTTCAGGGCAGGGAGAGGAGTGAAGGGAGGTACCTCTGATGGGCTGGCATGCACTCAGGTCTGTGCAGAGATGCCCTCAGTTCTCTAGCTCCTTCCACAGGATGTTTTCTGGTAAATAAATAAAGTTCAGCAGGAGCAGAGAGCCCAGGATTGCTCAGCACAGGAGCTCCTTCCCTCAGACTGGGTTTAGCCACTGATTTAAGCAGGGGGCTCACTGCACAAAGCATTCATATGTTCCCTGTGCGCCCTGGCTGTGCTCACAGCCGGGAGATTTGCATGGGAAATCTCTGCTCCTGGAGCCTCTTCTCCCACAACCTAAATTAAGCAATGCCTCATGTCCCTGCTCTATCGGATAAGTGGAGTTACGCAACTCCAATGCACAGGAGAGAATTTTGTGATGATTTTGCTGTTTGTTTCAGTGAGGAGGAAGTTTGCTCGGTGGGTTCATCTGCCCGCCACCTACACTTTGGTTGGAAAAATATTTAAATAAAAGCAAGATACAACTTCCCATCTGGGCTGAGCTGCCAAGACAGCACCTTCACTGGCACGTGGGGAGAGCTGGAGGTCAGGGAGGCCGTGGCACTGCTCCCATCTTCTCCTGGCAGGGCCAGGGTTAGCCCACGCCCAGTGGTCATGGGGGTCCTGCCTCAGGGATGGGATGGCAGGTGACGAGATGCTCCTTTAAATCCTCTTTGGTCCTGAAAATATACTGAGAAACCTCCATGGAACTCTCCTAGGAGGAGGTGCTATGAGGAGAATCTAATTTCTAAGCACTGTTGTCTCTGCCCAACCTTGGGTCAAGTGGAGTTTGATAACGTGGTAAAGGACACGTTCTTCGTGGCCTCTGTGAAGCCACAGGAGATTTTTTTTTATTAGCCGCAGCCATTGAGACTGAAAAAAACCCCTTCTACAGGAGACACCCTTCCTCATTGTGCTGCAGGAAAGATCATCTGAATTAACATGAGCTCCTTGGCTATTAAACGGAAATTTTAAATGGGAAGAAAATTCTGCAGTGACTGCTAAACTGTGTGTCAGCAGAAAGGGGAAAAAGCAACGTGTGTCATTCCTATTATCATCTTGAAATCCATCTTCCCTCTACATGCCATGACGGTGGATAATCCCTGACACGGCGCCTGCATCGCTAATATTTGCAGAGGTAGAATTCCTGCTTTGGAAGACTTTTGCTCTGCATATCTTGAAAACATGGTTTGAGATGATCAGAAACGCTGAACAAACTCCTGGGTGTTGGGTTTTGCCTTCAGTGGCAGCAAACCAGCCTCTGAAGTCCAAGGAATCAAGAGATATTGGAAAGCCAAGCCACTGCTGGTGTGTTCCTGCATGCTGTGTGCCTGGCCGTGGGTCAGACCTGCTGACAAGGACAAGAGGTGTTTTCAAACCAGGAAAGTGGTGCTAAGCCTGGCCAGAGCGAGGGTGAAATGGCAAATGTGTGTACCCAGGGCTGCAGGAGAGCATCTTTAAAAAGAAAAAAAAAAATCTGTGCTGCTTCTTCACTGCCTGTGGAAAAGCATGGGGATCAGGCAGGAATGCCAGGGCACGATGAATTTTGCAGCACCTGCACTTCTTTAACCCCTTGGTTGCATGGGATGTGATCAGATGTTTTGCTGGGGTGGGTTTAGGTGTGAGATGAAGGTGGTGAAGGGGTCCCTGCTGCCGAGATGGGGCTGCATCTCCCACAGCTCCTCCTCGGGGTCAGGCACTTGGGGCTGTTGGTGTCACAGCCCAGCTCCAGCTTCCTGCCCTGGAGGGTTTGTCACGGTCGTTACCCAGGTGGAATGGGGTGGATAGGCTCATGCTGGTGGGAGTTTAAGCAGGACATCACAAACGAGGGATAGCGCACAGCCTCGTCTGCCAGGGCGGTCGTTAAGTTCGGTCTCCAGCAGATGTCCCAGTGGGTTGAGGGAAGTGGTGGCTGTGATCTTGGTCACTGCTTTGGTTTTCCAGGCCAGGCTTTGGTGTTTTCATGGTGAAGGTGGGCTGTGGGTGCCAGGTATCCCTCAACGGGCCGATTTTGGGTACTGCTGTGTGTGCCATGGCTTTACATTGCTGCCCCAATACATACACAGTGACTCATGGGCTGTGGGAGAGGAGCTGGGCTGCGTTTGTTTGCAGCTGAGGAGCCAAGACGTGGGAATGAGGTGAGTGGTGGAGACCCAGACTCCGTGTGTGCACATCTTTGCATGTGGCATGGAAAAACTCTGGACCAACTCAGTCCTTGAGAAAAACAACCTCAGCACTAATAAATCTCCCCCTCCAGGTCCCCATCCCACTTTGCCTGACCAGGACAGAAGCATGGGGATCCCCAGGAGGAGAAAAGCACAGAGGGGAGGATGGTACAGGGTGAAAAAAACCCAAGCTAATGATGTAGGCATTTGTGCAGAGTTAAAAATGAAGCAATAAAGCCTTTACACAAACTTCCAAATGCTTCAGCGGCCACAGGCTGCAGCTAAAGCGGGGAATAAATAAGGGAAGGTGCAGGCAGGCAGAGGGAGGCAGATAGAGCCATCACTCCTCAGTGGCAGCCTGAGAAATATGTCCCCATGGTGTCCCCACAGCCACTGAGGGGAAGGAGTGGGGAAGTGGGGACTTGGGGTGTCCTAACGCCTCCTGAGGGGTTTGCGCCATCCCATGGGGAGCAGGAGGGATGAAGCATGAGCTGGATTTGCCAGGGCTCTTGGGCTCACAGCCAGGCCAGCCTGGCAGCCTGCAGGGTGGGTTTCTGTTCCCCGGCACCTGACAAGGGGGGAATTAAAGCCTGTGTGTGGGACGGAGGAGTTACTGACCACCCTTTCAGAAAGTCTGTGAGAGGTGGGCGCAGGAGGGACATGTCCCACTTGAATTTGAGAAAGATGAGAAGCAAATAGGGAATTCTGGGGTGTCACAATTTTTCTGCTGTTGGATGGAGGGGAAGGGCTCAGCCAGGGCTGGGAGCCCTAGGAGGCTGCAGGGTGCTCTGCAAAGGGGTGGTCAGGTCACTCTGCCCTCACTGTGCTGGGGCTTCTGAGTATGAGTCACATCCAGCACTGCTTGGAACCTTTGCTTGTTAAATAAATGAGTGTGCAAAAGGACTGAGCGTGTTGCAGCTTCCCAGGAAGCCGTTCTGCAGCCTCTGCAGATGAACTCTCTGTCTCCTTAGCTTAAGGCCTGGGTAAGGAACTAATTATTTGGACCTAAGCTTAAATCTGTATCCACAAAGATGGGTTTGTGACTCTTGCCAGCTTCCCCTAGAGGATTGCAATCTCATTTTGTTCCTCGTGAACTTCTGCTGAGGTGTAAAATAACAACAATCTTGAGACCTAAAACCGCTGAAGGATGGATTACATTATAATGCAATCAGTCCAAAAGACCTTCTGCCTGCAAGGAGCAGCATTGGGCTGTCCCAGAGCAGGCAGCCTGTCAGGATTACCCAGCCCACTCCGGCCGCTTCGGCTGCACCAGGAAACTGCATTTCCTGGGCACAGCAATTCCGTTATCATCTGCTGAATGCTCCTCGGGAGCTTTGGCATCACCCTGCCCGGGGCAGGACTCACTCTGAGAAGAGCTCCATAAACCCATGACAGGAAAGGACAGATGGCAATGAATATTTTGAGGTCTGCAGCATATTCCTGGGGAAGGATTGCCATCTCCACGCAGACTTTAAATCACAACTTGAGCAGCAAGCCCGGTCTGGGGTTGTTAATATGTGTTTGGAGAGGATTTAGCATAGCAGGGCTCCAATCCCCACTGAGGTATTCGAGAATAAGCTCCTATAAATAACTAGGATGGAGCCCATGGGATGATTTTCAGACATTTGGAATACCCTGGGCCACGGCCTGGCAACCCTCACACAGCTCGGGGAGCAGCTGGGAAAGCAGGAGCTGCCTGGCTAGGACCGACCCCGCTGGGCCCTGCCCTGCTCCCCATTTTGCTGAGCCCTCACCCCAGGGGGGTCATGCTGCCCTTCCAGATGCCCTGTGCCACCACATCTCGCTGGCAGAAGGAACACGGTTTATTCTGGGGCTCCAGGCACCTGGTGGGATGCTGGACAGTGACCTCATAGCGAGCAGGGCATCCCACAAGTGCCAGGACCATGGACGGTGAGCTCCTCATGGTTCCGTGTAGCTGGCTACAGGGCCCCTTTGAGGTTTCATCCCTCTTCAGGGCAGGTTTAAGATCTCTTTTCCTGCCTGAACAAAGGTAACAAAAGATGCAGGGGCTTAATTATCTTTCTGGCTTTGTCCAATTTAGTTTCTCTTTGTCAAGGAGTTCAACTGTCTGTGCAGAGCAGGGGTGAGCAGGGGAGGGGGATGCAGGCAGAGCACAGCTGCTTTTGCTGGAGAAACCCTGCTAAAAAGGCATGTCCTTTCTGGAGATACGCCACTGCTGCCCTCCGCTTCGTGCTGGGAGCTTCTGTGGTGTTGGGCTGTGCTCATTAGGATGCTTTGAGAAAAGTGGTCCTTGAGGATCCTGCTCTGATACTCCCCTGCAGAAGGGAGGCTCAGGCTGGACTTGACCTCTGCCTGTTCACCTCAGTTGTTCTTAGGCAATGAAGTGCAGTTTCTCTTAAGAAAAAAGCCCTCTTCTGCTTGGGCTGAAGTCTGTAGGTTGACTGCAATCTCCCCCTAGATGGAGGGAGCCTGAGTCATGGGGGCTGAGCTTCCATCTGCAGAGGGAGTGGCATGGCCAGGGATTTCCCAATGACTGGACATCTCTTCCAATTTGGCTGAAGTCTCACTTGTACTTTCTTTGGTAAGTCTGGATGAAAATATTTTGATTTTTGTTTGTTTGTTTTTAGGGCTGTTTTGGGTTGCTTTTTTTTTTTTTTTGTGAGGAGGTTACTGTGTCGAAATAGTTTTTCTTTGTACAACGTCACCTTAAGGAAATCCACCCCTCCAGCCCCCCTGCATGTGCAGTTGCCTCAGCGCCACCAGGGTCCTCCTGCAGCTGCAGAAGTATAAGAACAAACGGGAGAGACAAGCATGAACAGAAACAGAACAAATGGAAAACTAAGATGCTCAGTAAAAAATTTAGAGAAGCCTTTTTAAGCAAGGGAAAGGTTGTTCCTTTTCTATTTATTATACGCCTTGGAAGCGAGGCACTGCCTGCTTGCAGGGGGCTGGGTACCTTCAGTAAAGCCCTGCTTTCCATTTGCACGTTTCCTTGCATTAAGGCCGGCAAGATGATAAAATGCTTTCGATCAGAGGCACTTAAATAGCAGGATTTGCCTGTACTAACGTATTTTCCTGCCCTGATGTACTCAGGAGTGTGTCTTAGGCAGAGCCTGGGGGCTGTGAACAGCACGTGTCTGCGGTGGCATCCCGCGCTGGGGCAGGAGGTAATGAGAATTTCTTGTCAGACTTGTCCCAGGTCCCCTGAGCCAGCACGTCCGGGGCACTGCAGCGATGTTTGGTTGTTCTGGGATGGATATTTGCTCTTGGCTTCATGCCTTTTACAAGAGCACAAATGTAATGTCAAAAGAAACCACTTTGGTAATGTACTTAGAAGTTAAATATTTTATACGGTACTGTAGTGATGTGATGTGATGTATTGCCTTCCTGACATTGCTTTTTGCCTGGAGCCTGGAATTTGGGGTCATCTGTGGGGCTGGATTCCTGCATCTTCTCCTCTGTGGGCCCTCGTGTGCCTTTTTCACAGGGTGTTGAATTCCTTTCTGTCCCTACAAAACGCCAAAAGCAACTCAATCCCAGTTCCTGGTAAAGCATGAATTCTGATTATCCAATGGTTATTGTTTGAGCTCTCACGATCGATAGCACGATATTAAAGCAAGGTACTGACTCCTTCTCAAGGCACAATGTGAGAGAAGATTTGTGATGATAAATGCACGTCAGTCTGCGTGCTGGGTGCCAGGACCTCAGCTGGGGAGCGGCGAGGAGGCACAGGCCAGGCAGTCCTCACACAAATGTCTGTAGCTACATGTCTAATTTGACCTCCATCCCACTCAAAATGGTTTTCACAGGCCAGGATTAGTTGGTTGCCCTTTGTACTCCGAGGAAACTCAAACTACTTCATAAAGTAATGGGTTTGGCTATAGGTAGCACAGGTTAACAGCATGGTTGTTATGTACTCAGTTATAAAACTTCCATGTGGCCTCAGATATTATAAATCTGGTTTATGAAGATTGGAAGTATTGACAGAGACCTGATTCTCCCTTGTTCTTTTTGCAACCTCCCAGGGATTTTTGACAATCCACTTTTAGCAGTTTCTAGCACAGGTAAAGAGAGACTTTATCTCTCTGAGGAAAACTGCTGGGTGAACACTAAGCCATTGTGTTTAATTTGCAAACATTTGTGAGTGCTTGGAGGCTAAAACAGAGCCAGGATAAGCATAAACCAGAGGGTCTGTGCTAATTCTCCAAACCAAGGAAGGGCTGAAGTATTCTGAATGACAGCCCAGCTACCCATCATTCCCGTATCACCTCCCAGCTGATCATTGTGCCCGAGTGTCCAGCTCAGTTTAGCAGCTGCTGAGCATTAGATGATGATTCTTCTGTATTTTTATCGCCAGAACTAAAGATAGATTTCTAAAGGTACAAGTGACAGACCAGCACCGGCACCAGGGAAGTCCATGGCACTGGATTTGGCTCACCAAGGCAAACCAGGAGCTGCCTACACAGAGATTTAATGCCTAAAAACGCCTCGAATGGCAGCTGCTGCTCTAAATGCCCTTCTTGTAGGGTCAGTGTGTGGTTTGGGTTTCAGGGCCCTGCATACAGTGAGAGCTTGGCCCCAGGTTGTGAATTCCCAGTTAGCTGGGGGGGACCATTTTCCTTTGGCTGCAGGTGGGAATGACCCTGCCTAAAGCTACTGATCACTAATTAACGCAAAACCTTGAAGCAAGCTTTCCCTTCCAACCCCATCAACTGAGTGCAGCTCACCAATGCCTCCAGGCATCTCAACAAAGGTTTGGGGTCATTCGGGTTAGGCTGGCCTAAAAACCACCTTTGCAAGGAAGTGGATGAAAGGTGTTGATGGAGACGTCCCTCCTCCCCAGACCTCTGATCTCCATCGAGAAGGGGATGGATGAGGGCAGCAGTGGGGAGGGCAAACCTGCCAGCGAGCCCTGGCTTTTCACAAAACCCCAGGGGTAGCCAGGAGGGTATATTACATTTGTATCTTCGAGCCCTGGCCATGGCACAGGGCCCTCGGCACCAGATTGGACTGTGCTGTACTGTAACCCCGTGCTCGTGTACCCATCGTGGGGACACTGCCGTCACCACAGCCATCCCCCACTGCTGTGGCCCTGCTTGCAAAGAGCATTGCAGGAAAAAAAGAGAACAAAAATATTTTCTCATTAAAATAAGCAAGTGGGGAGGGGGAGGGTGAAGCGAGGAGCAGGAGAGATGGATTGTGCTGGGGCGCTGAGATGAGTGCAGAGCAGCCGTACATTAATCATGGTGAGAGGGGACCGGGGGAAAATCCTACGGCTCTGTCGGGAGGAAGGGTTTGCTGTTGTGAAACGGTGCTGCTGCCCATGTCCCAGGGTGCCTGTGCCTCGCTCTCTGCTTGGGAGCTCCTCCAGCCCCGCTGCTGGTGGGGGATCCCCAGCTCCCAGGCCCAGGTTCAGGCTCAGCTCCCCTCCCCTCTCTGCTTTGCACTGACGTCCAAATCCTCAATGTCTCATTAACTCACTTTCCTCATGCAGATCTGCCCTGAATGGGAATGGAGGACACCATAAATAAAAACTGGAGCACCGCTAGGGCTGTCTGAGCAGAGGGCAGTGCCTGCTGAAGCCTGTCTTCTTTGGGTGCCCTCGCTTGTCCTTGTCCTTTCACTTTATCCCGGTATTAAGAGGGATGCTGCTCCTGGAACTCACGAGTGCTCCTGGCGTGGTGGCTGGAAGAGGCGCTGGGGGTATTTTCAAGTTAACTAGTTAAGGGAGAAACTTAGCTGGGCATGGGCTTCCCACAGGTGTCTGTGTGTCCCTGTCAGTCCCATCTTGGTCTTTTGAAGCATTTTGGACACTACTGGTACAATTAAACGCAGGGAAAGAGGGCAAAGCTCAGTCTCAGCACCAGTCCATGCTAGTGCTGGGCCGAAGGGATGTGCACACCAAGGCACTGTGAAAGTGCTCAGCTGCACACAGGACCTCATGTCACCAGCACAGCTGAGCACATTTTTCTTTTTACATGTGGAATGAATTTGCCAGGACAGAGGACTTCAGATTCTTTTACCTTTTTCTGTTTCTTTATTTGAGCCAAGGAGACAGCCTGGCCAGTGGTTAATAAAACATTTCATTTTCCCAATGCTTTTTCTCCCCTCACCCAGGTGCTGTTTTGACAGTAGTGCAGTATGGCATATAGAGTTAGGGTTGATCTTTCTTTTTGTTACTGCTTCATGTGTCTGTTAACTCAGTTTTTGGCTGGAAAACCTTCTCTGTATTTAAAAAGAGATGGGGGTGGGGAGGAAAAGATCTCGGTAATGCAAAGGTTTTAGTCTGGAGAACAAAGGAAAGTTCAGTTATTTCATTTATTGAAAAAAATCGTAATCCCTGTGTGCTTTGGTTTGATCTGAACCAAATTCTATTTCAAATTCTGGTATATGACTTGGGAGAAAAACCCCAACCCAAGAGCCTCTAATAATAACTGTAATAGTAATTGTCATTATTTTTAATTTTGGTACAAAAGTCCCTGGATTTAGGGGGGGGGCAGCTGTTTCCATCAGCTTAGGAAAACTATTCACATGGCCAAAGTTAAGCACGCAGCTAAATCATTTGAGGAACAAGACTTTCTGCAGGCAGATAAGAGCCTAATAACATGATGATGAGAGCCCAGCCTTGCACTGATAGCAGAAACTAATATTTGTGATGCAACAGTCTTGCATTATTCAGTAGTTAAAGATAATTCTAAGAAACAGAACAGCTTGAGAATTAGCAAAACTAGCAATAAAATATTCTTAGCTGACTCCGGGGGGAAGTAAATTGCCATGTACAGGATTTGCATTCATCTTAATGTTTATTAAAAATGAGACAGCGCTGCTTTCCATGTGCTTGGCTGGAACAGCTCCATGGATCACTGGAATTGTGTGTCCTCCCGGCCCCACTCAGCCCCAGGACCTGCTGAGGCCTCACTAACTCATGGCATGTGTGGGCTGATGTTGGGCTGAAAGTGATGGAAACCCAAGTGTCCACCCAGGCCCTGCAAAAGTCCCCAAGGCAATGTGAGTGACAGCTGCCAGCACTAATTGCTAATTAATTGCTAATTGCGTGCCCAGCACTTGCTGCTTAGCCTGGCACCAGGGTGTTTGTGCCCCTCCCAGGGGTGGAACCTCCTGGGAGGAGCAGCTCAAGGAAAAGCAGGAATGATGGCCGTGAAGGAGCGGTGCTGCTGTACCCGGACAGGAAGGGTTTGCACACTCACCTACAGCAACATCTCCAGTCATGACTTTGCTCCTGCATGTGCAGAGGTGGAGAAACACAGCTGGAGAAGCAGGCTCAGGTTTCCTCTGCAGGCCATCAGCTGGCCCAGGGTGCTCAGTCGTTCCCTAGACCTTTTTGGGCCATTCCTGTTCCCTGGCAGTCAAAGGGCAGTGGGCAGGTGGAGGGGCTGGATGCAGCAGTCAGGGGTGGCTGATGTGCTAGCAGCAAGTAAAGAGCCCTGAATGCGCTGGAATTGTGCTAAAGCACAAAGATCTGGGCGCTGCAGCAGTGAAATCACCACCCAAATGATTTGCACCAATGGTTTAGTGCAGCAGAAATGGGTCGCTTTGGGATGCGGGAGGAACCTGCACCACCTCATCTATAATCCAAACAACAACATGGGCCAGAGGGAAGCCACGCTCCTGCCTTTAATGAATGAATGTAAATTGCTGCAGGAGCGCCCAGGATCTCCAAAATCCCCACTGATGCCTGTGTACCTGGCCCACAGCTGTAGCCAGACCATCCCCTGAGAGCCATGAGCAGTGACTAAGCTGGGGTGAGCATGGGGGGGAAGGAAAATGAAATAAATAAAATAAAATTAAAAAAAAAGTAATTTTTTTAAAAAGCAAGTGAGACTATTCAAAAGGGGGACTTTATTTTTATTACACTGGAGCCAGGCGTCAGTGCGCCAGTTCAGCTTTGATACACAAGAAATCAGCAAACCTGTCACTCAGTTTGGAAACCAAGATTGCAGTGGCACTAAAAACACATTGAAAACATTTACTTTCTTCTTTTTTTTTTTTTTTTTCCCTCTTTTGTTTTTGGTACAAAAATGGTACAAACAACAATACAAAATATTTGTGCTGTTGACGGTTACAAAAAAAGGTTTTTGAACTGGGTTAACGGACGCAAACGTTTGCTTTTGCGCTTCAGCGTGAATACAGCAGAACAGCAGAAGTCTTCCTTGAGAACAACCACGGTCATGCGGGCTGCTACACAGCTTCTCCATCGGAAAGGAAACATGCAAAATCATCATTAAAATTAAAAAAAAAAATAGAAGAAAGTGCTCCAATTATACATCTATATGTTGTTGTTGGTTTTTCCCCTATTAGATTTGTAGCTTCTAGCACTAACTACATTATGTACACTGTGTGCGAACAGTTGTATGTGGGGTTGGTGTGGACTGGAAAGAACTTTTATTTTGCCCATGAAACCAAGTTAATTTGTGTGGGAGACACCTACGTTGTCTGGTTGCTGTTTTAAACACTCGCATTCATCGTTATACTGCATTTACCCCCCTCCCCCAATGTTTTTTTTCACACTTACAATGAAGAGCTCCAAAAGACATCACAAATAAAAGTTCTGTATTTTACCTTTAGTATTTTTTTTTTTTAATAGATTAAACAAAGTTGCAATCTTGGCATATTGTGTGGTACAGACGCTGCACTGACCATTACCATTCTTCAATGCCTGAGCGCCCACCCTACGTGAAGCAGTCACAGGCCATACAGCCACCTCTGAAATCCCACTTCTGAAGGCTGGATTTGGACCCAACTGCCCCTAAAACCCATGGGGAGCGAGCTCCCCATCACCATCTTACAATTGCCAATGGCATTGCCTGGTCCAACAAAAAAGGGAAAAAAATGGAAAAGAAAATGCAAAACCGGAAGCGAAACCATGACTAGAACGAAGGACACCTAGAACAGAGTTGCCTACTTACTGTCATTAATTACCTGCTGAATCTCCTCCCTGCCTTGCAAAGCATTTCTGCGGCTGATGCTGCTCCCAGTTATTAGGCTACACGACAAACACACCAGCAGGGCTGTGGGCCATGTTCTGCCAGGGGTGGCTGTGGGTGCAGCAGTGACACTGGACCTGCACCATCCCTGGCTGGGGCATGTGCAATCTTCAACCTCAGGAGACAGGGAGGCCACCAGATGTGTCTGGCCCCAATGCCCTGGGAACTCACTGTCCCCATCCCTGAGACAGCAGGGAGAGCTGTGCTGGTGTCCCCTGGCAGTGCTGTGGGGTAATAGGGTGGGACAGGGGTGTTTTAGGAACGGGATCCCCTCCACCTGCCTGAAAGCAAGTCCTTCCCCACTGCCTTGTAGTGTACAAAGAGTGGGGACCACTTCCACAAGTAGTTGAATGTTTTAGTTTAATTAGTCAGAGAACAGGGACTCTGGTCTCAGTGCATTAACCACTCCTGTGGCCTGTCAGAATAAACAGCGACTGCAGGCTCAGCCAAAGGGTTCTTTGCTCACTGCAGCTCCTTGTAAGTCACCATCACCTCCGGCTGCAACTGGCTGTCACCGTGTCACATCCACAAGGATCAGAGCGGGACAGTGATGGCAAAGTCACCTTGTCAGTGGGACCCCTTGGATTAATGCAAATTTTCTTTGCTGGGTTACAAATCATCAGTAATATTAGCAAGCAGAAAGGTTTGTAAAAAATGATGTTTCCACTGCTGGATGTGCCCCTCGCTTACCTTCCACTGGTCCCACTGTGAGAAAAGGGGCCTGATGCTGCTGCTGCTTGTGGGGCTGTAAAACTCCAGGGGTCAGAATGCAGGAAGGAGAAAGGGGAAGAGGGAGAGGAAAAGAAGGAAGAGGAGGGAGAGGTCCTGCAGAGGGAGACTGAGCAGAACTGGGTCAAAACACAATAATCTGGTTGGTTTGATTTATAGGGTTGTGGGATTGGAACGGCTGGATTGCAAATGCTGCAGAAAAAATATCCACTGATTTTAAAAAGTTGCCAATGGAAACAGGTTGGTTTATTTTTAACCACTCAAACAGTTTTGTTTGACTTAGGTTGCATAATGTTCTTAAAAACCTGAAATGTTTAGACAAGCTGAAGTCAGACAACATCCCCTTCATGGCCAAGCGGCTCTTTTCACCGCTGGGGATAGTGCGTGCTGCCGATGGCCCAGAGCTGCCGTCCCACACCGCTGCCAGCCCCTTCCCTACCTGAAATCCCTCCTCCCAGCCAGAGCCGCAGAGGATGTCAAGACCAAGCTCTCTGGAGCAGGGACTGAGCTGCTGCTCCCAGGTGAGGGTTCCAGGTGGATGGCAGGGCACAGCTCATAGCAGAGACCTGGCACTGCGGGATCCGCATGAGCACTCCAGGAGCTGCATGGAACTGGGAGGCAGCGGCACCAACCCAATGGATGGAGACCCATCGGCATCACCCGGCCCTCGAGCCGAATCCTTCTCCTGTGTCGGTGATGAGGTTACGGCAACGGACACCGGCAGCAAGAAACACCAAGAGCATTTTTATTATTCACTGTGCCTGTGCCTGGGCAGCTTCTGCGCAGGTGCAAATCCCTGGTGGTGAAATACTCCAGCCCATTGCTTTTCCAAAAGAAAAGGGGAAGAATCAAGAGTGCCATGGGTAAGGAACAGAGGCTGCGGGGCCATGCAGCCTCCGTGCCAGGTGGCTGGGGACAGGGGCTGTGAGGTTTGCCAAGAGTGGTCAAGAGGAGGGGGATGGCACACGGCAGAAGCAAGCAAGACTTCCCTGGTGGTCACACAGACGACTGAGTTCACAGCTACAGAACGGGAGTTTGGAAAAGCGTCAGGTGCTGCCAGCCCATGCCTGTGGTGTGACATCCTCACCTTGCTGCTGCCATGAGTGCTGCCCCTCTCCTCTGAGGTCCACACTATTGCCTCCTGGTTTCCTCAAGAACCTTGGGTGAGAGTGAGTTTGCTCTCCGAGCTGTGAAGGACAAACTGACCCATTGGCTGACCGACTGACCGACCAAGACAAAAAGAAAAGATCTCACCCTTGGTAGTTAATAACATCCTGGTAACGCTGAAGTCCCCTCAGGCAGACTTTTACCACATTCCACTTCATACAAGACACATTTCAAATGCTCATTAATTTACAGAAATTGCATTTTATAGAAAATATGATACAATGAAATATAAAATGCACTAGGAGCATTTCAAAAATCTATAGAGACGATCTTGCAGCCCAGTTTACCCTCTGAAAGGCGCCCACTCGTCACCCCAAGCTCTCGTCCTCTCATTCTCGCTCTCATGTGCACGCGCTCGCTCCCCCCGCCTCCCCCCCCTTTAACTCTTAGCATTCAACTTGAGAATTAATAGAGATATCAAAAAAAGTGTGATCATCCCCTGGACAATCACCTTCCAATACTGTGCACATTCTTGGATTTAAAGGAAAATATATCTAAGCACTTTTACAAGTTTTAGCGAACCCACTGCAAAATCGTCTGCAGAATATAAAACACAGGTAATCCAAGATTTCATAGCACATTAATTAAGTGGCTCATAATCCATTAAATGTGGTTTATATTACACATCCATGCAGTCTAAATCATTTTACAAACATTAGACATAAACCCACTAGTCCAAATCAGTAAAGGAAAAATGTAATAAAAAAAGCTAATAACTATTTGTTATTGGTTAAACTGACCCTACATATAAACTAGGTAGTTTGCTACCATTTATAATACTGATGTTGAATTACGCCTGGATGCTGCGAAACCTCTTGCTTACTTGGCAATGCTTGAGCATATTAACCACAAGATACTTAACAGGCCCTCGTTGCACTTCTTCTCCAAAAAGACACATTTACTACAGATAGCAGCGCCTACCCATCGAATAGAAAGGACACACATTAGCTGAGTTACACGATGTTGTTGAGCTTTGGCTACTAATGCTCCAAGGCATTAATGTGGTACTAGACTAACTCCATACTTACGGATGGGAAAAGTGTGGGTAACCTGTCCCTGTCCTTCGCGCTGCCTCGGCCGCACAAACCCTGCCTCAGCCCAGGAGAGCAGCACCGGTGCTGGGCATCCTCAGGGATGCGGGACACCACCACCTCCTCACCCCGCTGGTGTGTCCGTCGCTCGCGAGGGTGTGGGAGCCAAAACACGGCGACAGCAGAAAAACAAACAGATGGGCCTTTGGTCATGTCACGATTTACTTTGTAGGGTTTAGGCAAGGGCTGTCGGAGATTTCCGTTGCAATAACCAAAGGCTTTATCAATGCTATAGTTCTATGCAGCTACATTGAGTGTGACCAGGGGCCAGCAGAGCACCCCGGCCAGTATTTTGCATCTGATAACACTGAATTATATACAACATGATGACTAGTTCACCACCTGCTGAGGCTTAAAGATGGCTGTTAAGATTTCGACTCAAAACATCTTCCTCCCCCCACCCCCCATCCTCTTCCACCCCAGAATGAGTCACCCCCTTAAAAAAAAAACCAACAAAACGAAACGAAACAAAAAAAAGGCAAAAAAGAAACAATCTCCACAGTTCCTTTTTGTTAACTCCTTCCCAGCTAGAACTGGCTTAGGGTCACAGGGAGTGCTGCCCAGGATGGTTGTATGTTTGTTTTCATCACTCCTGAGATTGAAGGGAATCTGACACATGCACCAAAAGGCACTTTCAAATATATATATATATATATATTTTAAAAACAGTGCTTCTGTTCTAAGAAATTCAAGTTAAGACAGAGTGCCTTTCACTCTCTTTAGTCATAAAGCAGGTAAACGAGCAATATCCCAGCTGACATTAAAAAAACCAAAAAAACCAAAAAGAAACCTGCAGCAGAGACAAGTGTTCATGCGAGACAGCTCAATATTCTAAGAAAAAAAAAAAAAAAAA
>VZRN01003130.1:1697544-1741406 GCA_013397935.1 Dasyornis broadbenti | reverse complement strand
GAAAAAAAAAAAAAAAAAAAACCAGAAAGGAAAAAAAGGAAAAAAAAAAGAAACCTCCTATATCACCACTGAAAATAACAATACAGTCAGCAGGGGATATTAATTAAAAAAGCTGCCACATCTGTACAGTTCTTGCTCCTGCATCGGCTCTTTTTGTTAACGTTGTCTGTGGTTTTTTTTTCTAGATTTTTTTCTTCTTCCTTTTTTTTTTTAAATTTTTTTTTTTGTCTGGAACTAANTTTTTTGTTTTTTTTTTTAATAAGATGAGGTCAGTTTAATCTTCCTCTCCTCCCCCGTACATGTCTGCCAGTTTCTTGAACCTGGGCCCCCAGTCGTTCAGGTAGTCGTAGTCCTGGTCCCCGGAGCTGGAGGAGTTGAGGGAGCTGACGGAGCCGGCGGTGGAGCCGCTGCCCTCGTAGTCAAAGACGAGCAGGGAATCGTAGGGGGGGGCTGTGGGGTCGTTGTCTGCCGCACGCAGGCCCTGGGGGGAAGAACACAGGGTGTTAATATCCACCATGGGGTTTGGGGGGTCTGGGATGCCTGCAGCAAAGCTAAAAGGGGATGCCGAGGAAATGAGGGTCCTGGGGCTGCCTGGATGCACATCCGGATAGAGATCTCTCAGCTGCCCCCAGCAGAAAACCCAGGAACTCCCAGTGTCCCCGAAAAAGAGTTGTACTGAGTGGCAGAGGAGTTACTCCCAATGATCCGTTTCTGGATCTGGAAAGCTTTCTTCTTCTGGCCAGCATGCCCTTTCTGGGGTTGCCTGTTGAGATTTCCAACTCAGCCAATGAAACAAAAACCAGCACCTTTCCTCTCCCATCAATATTTCAATTCTGATGATTTTCATTCCTTTAGGAAAACCAAATTAAAAAAAAAAAAAAATCTCTCCCAGCAAAATTCTGCAATTAGGACAGACGTGGGGTGTGGAATCCTGGGCAGAGGGTTGGGGAGCATTGCTGCTCCTGTGTGGTGTGGGCAGCAGTGTAGGCAGGCCACAGAAATGGCCTCGGGACATGGAGAAAAAGAATTGCTTTGCTGCAGAGCCCAGTGTCAGGAAAGCCTGGTGGAATAGCCCTGCAATAAAGCGAATGTTCCACCTTCCCACCTTCAGAAGCCCTGGCCTCAGCGTGGGGAGATGGAACTGCTTCCAGCAGCAGGGGCGTGTGCAACAAGAGCGAGGCTTCACGAGCACGGATGTGTGTAAATGTGAGTGAGGGATGGGCAAAGGGACAAAGGAAGAAGGGATTTTAATGATGAAAATGAGGAAAGCACAGCAGGAAATGCATGTAATAATAGAATTAAATGGCTGTAACATTTATTTTTCTGGCTTAGGAAACGGATGGCGTGCTTTGTCTTGGAGGAAATAATGCATTGATTGGTTTGTAACCACTCAATCACTCAAAACTAAAAATGAGATAAGAAATACTAAATGGATAGATATTCGTACAGGCAGATAAAGGAGCAGTAATCTAACATAAAATAAAGAAACCCTCTCTAATCTCTCTGTGCTGCAAACTCTTTGAAGCTCTACACCAAACAGAGCTTACAAGGAAGGCACAGACTGCTGAAATAATTACAAATCCAGGAGCCACAAATGGCTCATTCAGCCCGGGTGCTGAAAAGCATGGCATTTGTGACACCCACAAGACAGAAATCTTGGGCTTTTTGCTGGTTCAATGCCTTCACTAAGCCAAGCCCTGCATCCTCTGCTCGTGCCAATCGTTTGCCTGTCCGGCATCAGACGTCTGGCGTGAGCAGTAGCACCACTTGGTCTGTGCAGTCAGGGAAACCTGACTTTAGCTGGCAGCTCAAGCTTTGAAGATGCGATACAGAACCCCCTACAGAACATACCTCATTAATAAAATCACCAATATCCCCTGGGTGTGGGATTACTGGTCTTATAGGGTACTGCGGTTCAGCACCAATGGGCCTTTCATCCACCCTTCTGACTCCAGGTGTCTTGTTCAGCACGTGATCCATGGTCTCCGGCTGCTGGAGCTGGCTTAAATCGTAATCCTGTGACAAATGGGAAGGCACAGTGTGAAACCCAGAGCTTTTCCTTCAGATCACCTACTCACTCAATGTGCAAACAAGTCGAGGGCTATAATTCTGTTTCACCTGAAGTTTGATGGCAAATCTTATCCCTGGGTATGTAGCACCTCTATCTAAATTACAGATGAACCTGACCTCTGAGTAGCTCATAAAATTGGCATCCTGAGAGCGTATCTTATAAGGTAAATCAAGTATTTAAATATTTTCTGAATATTTCACACAGCATCTAAATATTTGGGATAAAACCCTGGCTTTTGTTTGTGTGTGCATAGGTGTTTGCATAACTTTTTGATGAAATACATAATATAATGTAGAGACACAATGTTGGTAGACATATTATTGCAATTACGTTTCTACAGAAGTAAAAACATTAAAATGTGTATTGCATTTATGCATGTAGGCCTTTCAAAGTAATTATGTTCTTTTTGCTTGTGAAAAATCCCAACAGAATAGGTTTCTATCACGAAATGAGAACCAGGTAATATTTCATTAAAAATGTATTCATGTAGGTAATGGTGTTTTGCTGCTCTTCCTTTGCTGTTATTTTTAACGAATCCTTTCTAAAATATTTAAGCCTACAGTGTAGTTGCCTGAAACCAGATACTTCAGCTACTTGGAATGCTTAGAACAATACTTTGTTCTACCAGGGAAACTATCCTTGTGCTCAGACAGGGATGATTGAATCTCCAGGAGCAATATTTATAAATAACTTGACAGCGACAAGAAAAAAAGAAATGTTAATTGCAAGGATTTTTCTGTGGAATAAGAACTTTTCAAGGTTTGGGTAAGCTCCTGCTGTGGGACCTCCACAGCAGGATGTGCTGCAGTGGTTTTGTGGGATCCCTAAGCACTGACCTTGGGCCATGCAGTCCAATTCAACAAAAAAGAATAAAGCCATTACATCATGTAGAGTCACATAATTTGCATGAACCTCATATTTGAGAACGTCCTGGGCTCTTTATTCATAGGAGTGAAAAACTGGCACCTTCGACACGAGTGACCAAATTTGCTATTTTAGCTGAGGAATTGGATACGTAGCAGGGGAAAAGCACATCCCAGGAGCGCAGGCCAGGGAAGTTTTCATGCAACATCAGCATCGGTGTCTGTAGGAAGAACCACTGGAGGAAAGCTGATGTGTTCAGGCAGCCTGTGGCTCAGGGCTCTGCCACCCACCAAAGCTTTGCCACTGTGCGCTTTGTGGCGAAAGACAAAATCCCCAAATCTCTTTAGACATTTCCCACAACCACATCCAGAAATTAAAAGGAATTAAAGGCACATTAGAGAAGATTAAGTAAATGCAGGGAAAGCCCACAGAAGCTCAAGGCTCAAGCAAGCCAAGGCAGGAGCCTGCAGCCACAGGGCTGGTGAGGGCGGTAGCTGCTGGCTGGTTTTATGAAGATCTCTGGTAAAACACACAATTTTAATGACTTAAATAATAGAAATATGGTTTGAACATGAGTGTCAATGGAGTGATTTATAGTCCATCCCCAGGAAACTGCCTATGGGGTAGAAAAATCCACTGGCACTGGCCTCCTGGCATGGTCCTGCTTGCACAGGAGGATGTCCCAGTAATATCCTGCATCTCCTGAACCTGCTGGCTCTCACCACACCGGGGAAGCCAATAAAGCTGCCTAGTCATAAATAAAGGAACACAAATAAAGCAACACAACCCTTTGCATGTCTTTTACTGGAAATAATGTGGTTTCTGCCTTTTTGAAAGTACAGACTGCACAGCTGCTCCTTGGCCACAACTCATGGGCTCTTCTCACCTGATCCTCCTCTCCACCTCCCTCTTCGTCGTACTTGAGGATGTTGTCCCTGACGTCGTCCTCGGGGTCGATGAGGAGCTGCTTGGTGTGGCGCTCCTTCTCGCGGCGCTTCATCCACACCACGAAGAGCAGAACCATGGCTGCAACGGGAGAAAGCTGGGTGAGCTGGGACCTCCTGCAGCACAAGGCCAGGCTGAGAGCATCCCAACACCTCACCTGTCCCTGCCCGCTGTGGAGAACCCCACTGGCTGCTGGTAGGAGGAATAAAATGTTGACCTATTGCATGGTATAATTTTTAAAGGAGAGATCAGTGAGAGCTGTAAATACTGTGACAGAATCCCACTACAAACATTTCTTTAAGATCCATCACCGACGCTGACTGCACTGATATTTATCAGGAGTAAAACACAAAATCAAAGGAGAAGAAACCAGAAAGTGTGAAAACTGCAGCTTTCTGAAAACATTTGATCTAAATCCTGAGTTTTCGGGATTAGATTTCCACCTTTATTTTATTCAGGGGCATAAAGAAAAGACGGAGGGAAGAGAGCTGAAGAGAAGGAAATGGGCACAGATGCCCAAGATTTGTGCTCAAGGGGCTGTTCCTGCAGCATGGCACAGGTTCAACCCATTCAGCTCACGAGCCCTGACTGTGACAGTCTCTGCTGTTTTCTGCAGTTGGCCAGGCAACACTGATGTGGGGAGGCTGCACAACACTCGGTCCTGTAATCCAGTTTGGCCTCCCTCATATTCTTCTTTGGTCCATGAGGGAGGCTCTTTAGACTTCTGAGATCAGATTAGCCAGGACATTAGCACATGCATTTGGCCATCGACTTGGAAAGCAAATCTCAGATCATCTGCAATCCTTTCAGAGAGCAAGGCTAGCTTTGCAGAACGAGTGAGAGCAAATCTGGTAGCACACAGCCAAACTCCTCGGGCATCAGCATCCGCATGCCAGGCTTGGCTAATCTCTCTCAGTGCAGTAACGGGGAGAGATGAGCAGTTCTTGAATCATGAGAAATTTCTCCCTTCTCAAACAACTTTACCCACAAGGAACACTGGCTCGCTGCTCCACAACCTCACCCTTCAAAGGGACACCTGCATCCCGTGCTCCCTGTGAACTACTGCATGCAGGATGATCTGGGAACTCAAGTCTCCACTAACATAAGGCAGCCAGATCTTGTCTTCTTCAAGAACGTGTTAATACGTTTGTTTTCCTTCTCGTACTCAGTAGCTGCAAATAATGCCATGGAGAATGAAGTTAAGCCTGGGCAGCTGATGCAGTTACACCTCCCACTGTCTGCTTTCTCCTCCATTCTCCATGCAAGCTCCACATTGAGCCGCAACGGCGGCAATTTGCAGGAGAAGAGAGCAATGGACGGACAGTGGAGGTGGGAACAAGTGTCCCGGGTTCATTTCATCTGGGTGAACCCTCAACTGTGCCAAACCAATGCAGCCAACACAAGCAAACTCAGGCAGGTTGTGTGATCCCAGAGTTTGGGGTTTTCAGCTGAAACCAGACCCTGGGGACATGGACGGGCAGTCCAGCTTGCAGGAGGAGGTGGTTAGGAGGATCCAAATTCTTCTTCCCAGCACCAAAGTGTTTATACCCAACAGGAATTCAGTGAAGTGCGGGGGAAGAGGACCGGACAGCTAATTAGTGCCATTGTGTGCCAACTGGCGGCCATCCCTGCCTGCCAGCAACAGAATTGTTTTCAGATAGTTCAGCATTTCTTTAATGCTTATCCCAGATCTATTCAAGAAAGAAAAAAAGAAAAGGAAAGAAAATGTAACTCTTATCTGCAATATAAAACCTCAGCTATTTAGCAGACTACTGAAGTCCTTTTCTCATTGTTCCTTTTCAAGTCTCTCACAACAAGATACCTGACTGGTCCACAAAGACAATATTATAATGGTTACCGGGGTTTATCTTTTTATTTCCTTTTTTTTTTTTTTTAAATGATACTTTTTCATGCACTCGTGGAAAAAACTGTGCCATTAACGCCTTTACAGCTACCTTGGAAAAAAAAAAAGACCTTCAAAGTGTCAGTGGTGGATGTAGTGCACTCTCCTTCCTTTTATTCACTCTGCAGAATGGGAAGTGCTATTACTGCTGTTAGAACCATTTTCGCTCTGCATGTAGTTTTCCCTGAAATCTATTGTCTTCACCCTTCACAATTTTTTACTGCATTGCTCTTCTAAATGTGTTATTTGTGCAGCTAATACATCAGGTAGCAAGAAGAAGAAAAAAACCCCTTTGAGCAAAGGTAAAGGCATAAACTTCCTTCACGGGAGCAATCTTGGATCTGTCGCCTTGCTTCTTCTTCCTTTTAAACCTTGACCTGCTGACTCTAAAATGGACAAATAGCACAAGAAAATCCCCCATCTGCCTTCTTCTAGGCTGTTTTTTAGAGGTCATGATTTGAAACAGATAGAAAGGAGGCAAAACACTGGAAGGATGTAACTGTAAAACTGCTCATTGCAAATTACATTTTTCATCACTGATACAGTGCTTTGCAGCTCTCCAAGATAAAAAAAAAGTCAATTAGAATTACAATGAATGTAAAAATAAGCTTTTGTAATAAAACCCGTAATTTAAAATGGGATAATGTATCTGAAAATGGAAAGAGGAATCTCTTAAATCAAATGTCCTTCAGCTGAAGCTAATTTCAGTCAATAGGATTTTCAACTGTTTTAAATTGTATTTTAGCACTGGATTTATACAAGAGAAGCAAAAAGAAGACCTGTGTTTAATCACCTCTGTGGCTGCAGTGTGAACTTTGGGCCCAGGGGCAGCAGCAAACCTACACAGCCAAAGGTGGGGCTGACAAACACCTTCATCTTCATCGGGGCAAACAACCACCCTGGCTGAAGGGAGCAGCCAAAACTGGGAATGAAGGGCAGGAATTGGGCATCGTGGCTGGGCACAGGGATGCTCCATCAGCTCGGCTGGGCTGGAAGAGGAGCAGGGTGTGCACCTCTTCCAGGAACACCTGGTTCCTTCCTCACTCTCCATCCTGATCCAGTAGATCAATTACACCCCAATACATTCCTGCCAGTGGCTCAAGATGTGGATGGATGTCCAGGGATGACCCATTCTCCTCATGTACCACATCCCCATTAGGTGACATTTGGAGCATACGTTGCTCTGTCTGCTCTCTGTTTAAACACATTGGGGGTAAACATTAAATGTGATTTAGCACCAGAACTCCCATTAGCTTTAATGAGAGTCGCATGGATTCATCCTGTGTTTCTTGATGAATATTTACCTCATTGTTCATTTCAGCGCTTGTTTTTATCTATTCCTACTGTGCCAACTCGTGCTTGAAGTTATAATGATATGATTTTTATTTTTAAGTGGGTGCACACATGGTTATCGGTAATGCTCATGGAAGCTTGGGACTGACAGAATTCCTGGGTAAAAGGGAGAGTTTCGCCTCGAGTAAAGGGATGGCCAGACCTTCCCTGTAATGTACACCGAGCCCTCCATCATTCCTGACAAACTGGGGATCCTTCCTCTAAAAATACTCATAATCCCCCATGATCCTCCAACCTGAGGTCATTTTAAAAGTAATTGGAATAACTACTATTCTTCTTTTCCTTGGAACAACCAGAAGAACACAGTTATGCACTGGCTCTGCGAGGGACTAGCCAGACTCATAACCAGTATATCTGGTTCTGGGAATAAATATATCCAGAGCCAGCCAGGGACATGGGAGCTATGGGAGAGTCTGACACAGGAATTTGGAAGAGGCCTTCAACCTTTTCCTGCAAAATGTGGAGGATCCTATCACACTCACAAGTTGCTGTCAGGTGCAATAAAGTTTGCAAAGCTACTGGAAATCTTAGTAAGACAGGTCTGATGCAGGCAGAACTCATTTTGCTGATGCTGCAGTGAAGGAGGTTTGAATGCAGATGTGTGAACCACCCCCACAGCCCAAGCTCAGGGATCTGCCCTCTGCATGGAGTGTAAAAAATGCCAGCTATAGAAACGGGACAACAGGCAATAGGGAAACATGAAGGAGGGTAGATTTAGAGCAGGTATTGGGAAGAAACTTTTTCCTGTGAGGGTGTGGCACAGGTTGCCCAGAGAAGCTGTGGCTGCCCCATCCCTGGAAGTGCCCAAGACCAGGTCGGATGGGGCTTGGAGCAACCTGGGACAGTGGAAGGTGTCCCCGCTCATGGAGGAGGATTGGAATGAAACGAGCTTCAAGATGCCTTCCAGCCCAAACCAGTGTGTGATTTGAGGCCAGGCTCTGTGGTACTCACTCAGTAAGATGATGATGCAGATCAGGATGGCAATGATGGCCCCCGTGCCCAGCCCCGCAGCAGCCACGGCCCCGATGGTGGTGCAGTCGCCGTTCTCGTCACACGGGCACACCTTCACCTTGATGACAGAGGTGTTGTACAAGGGGGGGTTTCCTGAGTCCGTCACGATGATGGGCACATCGTACACTCCTGCTTCCAGGTACATGATCCGCAAACTGAGCTGGGCATAATCCCCTGCAGACCAAGACAGACAGGCAGATGACAGACACTGGCAGAGCCTTGCAGCCACATGTGTGCAGGCTCCTCTGCTAGAGCCCTCTTCTGAGCCCTGCAGAAGAGATTAGCAACAACACACCTGGGCAGGACAGCTTCACGCCTCTGCCCTAACAGTCTGGCCAACAAGCAGCTTGTGCTTTGCAAAATACTGGGTGTTCTCACTGCTGCACCAGCCTACCTGGATGCCATTTGCAAATCCAGATGCACGTGTTCAGAATTGCATCAAATGCAAATAGTCACATGGATAATGCTTCCTGAGGCTGGGCTGCCCCTGGCCACTGTGCAAGTCCTGTATTCACCCAGTTTCCCCCCTCAGGATTTTGGGAACCCTCTGATGACAGGCACAGCCAGGTAATCCCATTGTGTTTGAGCCCTGAGGGCACGAGCTGTTCTCCCTGGTCTGGCACCCTCTGCCAGACCTCAGCTTTGAAGCCAAAACCAGCCCACAACTCCACAATACTTCCCATCCTCTGCTGAAACTACCAATAAGCAGAGCAATTATGGCCATTTGTGGTTGCACGCTGCAATATAAAAATCCTTCACATGCTGGTAATTTTCACACTTACCTAGCCCTCCTAGTTCCATGGTAAATTAAAAGGCTGACTTTATGCAATTATGGTCAGAGAAATGAACATTGATCCTGATTGTGGCTTATGACAATTACACTGGAGGAACATAAGGAAGACTGATAATAGCTTTTTTCCCCTTGGCCATTATGGATGATTTATACTCTGTTCACTACTGATAACTGTTCATAATTACGAACTGCATTAAAAAAAGCCAAGTGCCAAGGCTCTTAGAGTTATGCTGCAGGTCTGATACAAATCATTTCTGATTAACTATCTTGTCTATAATGTCAGCCATAATGTGCTCTAAAAAATAAAAATCAGATTAAAAAAAAGTGGGAAAGTTTCAAAGTTGGAAGCCGCACGTGGGCTCATTAGTGAAGCAGAGCCCAAATGTGCTCAGGATTGCCTGCCCCATTTACCATTGAGCCGTGTGATGGTCCAGTTCTTCCTCACCGCAGATGGCACACTTGGCAGCTCGAAGACGAAGGGCCCCACGTTTGGATCGATGTCAGCGTCCGCGGCTGTGATGTTGATGACATTCAGGTTTGGCTTCTCGCAGATCTGCGCCTCCTTTGGCAGCAGCTCCGGCGCGTTGTCGTTGATGTCGATCAGGTAGATCTGCAGCGTGCCCGTGCCGCTGGCGGGGGGAATTCCTGCACGGGAGACACGGACCTGTGACCGCCAACTGGGAAGCAGCGGGATTGGCACCACCACGGAGCAGCCCCCTCTCTGCCTTCCAGTTCCAGTAAACCAGGATTTTCAGCTTCCCTCCCTGGACCTTATTAGGGCCATACTGCACTTTCATGGTCCCTTGCTTTATGAGGTATTATTAAAACTTCCCCAAGCCTCCTAATGTTGCTGTTTTTCGCTCCTGCAGAACAGGGAGGTTGAGTTCTGCAGATCTGTAGCCTGCAGCAATGCCCCAAGTCAAACTAAAACTACAAGCAGGTGATGCCAAGCCACTCCTGCATATCTTGGTAATGGCTGTTTTGAAGGAGAAAAACCACTAGAAAAAGAGTTGACGAGAGGAAGAAGATGGCTTGGAGGGGAGAAAAACCTACATAGTACACCCCATTGGTCAGCATTTACTGCTGGCCAGTTTCCAGCTTTGCAGACCCATTACTCTGCCTCAAAGAAAGCCCAATGCTCCTGCATGTCCCACATCCAGCCCCAGCTTTAGTGGTGAGAGGTCCCTGCTCGAAGCCTGTGGTGTGAGCCATCACCAGACATGCTGGGTGATGCCACAAACCCCCAGCAGCAGTGTTATGTCCCAATATACAGTTCCCCATCCTCTCCACATCTGTCCCCACCAGCAGGGATGCCACAGAACAGCAGTCCTGGTCCTCCAGCCCCTTCTTGATGATTTGTCTGACTAATGGCCACTTACACAGTGTAGCATCTGCCCTGGCCGGAGAGAAGAGCCTTCCCAGAAATGGTGCGGTGTTTTTCATTTCTCTCCCCACACATTTATGTGGCAGCTCCTTGTTGGCCTGCTCTCTGCCTGCCTCCCTCCTCAGGCAGCATGGCTTCAGCAATTCTTTTTAAAGTTTGTATTTTCAGTCCTGGCCCTTCCTCCCAGTGCTAGATTCAAAGCTACACAAACCACTTCCCCACCAGGCTTCTGCTTCCACAGACTTTCCTGCCTACATTACTTTCTCCATTTCTCAAGGGAGCCTCGAAAATTCTGAAGGAGCCCTGGAAATCCTTTTTGCATGGTTCCCACATAAGCTCTTCAATCACAGAATCTCATCCTTTCATCTTGTAAGCATGGGGCAGGTCTCCCTCTAAAACAATGTCTTTTGATCAGCCTTGAAAGCTTCTGGAGAGGCAGACAGCCCACCAGGATACTGGGGCTGAACATGAAAACTGACTTTTGGGACCAAGCAAAGTGATTTTACAGCTTTCACATTACCCAGAATATCTTCTGGGATAAAAGCAAGGCCCTCACTGCAACCTCTGAGACAGACTGAACACAAACCCTCAGTCCTGAGAGGCACTAACTGGCACGTGGCTGAAATAATCTGCAATTGCTGCACATACAAATGCACTTTTGTTGGGCCATTGAGTATTGTTGGGCTCTGACTCCTGGTATTTTTGTTTCTTTGTGTTCCTGAGTGCAGTTCTGGGGCAGTTTCAGGAGAAATGAAAAATAAATAATTCTTTAAATGGCCGAGTACTACAAACTGTGGAACATTTCACATTATTTCTGCTGTCTTATGTGGAAAGAGCAAGGACATAGATAGAGCAGGTACTGATGTACAGTGAAGGATCCTTGGACTTTGTCCTCAGGAGATGAGGACTACAATAGCACCACCGAGATTCTCCAGTGGAGAATCTGATCTGATCACTGAAATTAAGATTGAAATACTAATGACAAAAGGAAGAGGACTATACAACCTCTACATCTACATGTAACTGTTGCATTCTCTATCTCTGCCTTTTTCACAGGGCCAGTGTCAGCATTCCCGCAGCAAGGTATAAGTCAAGGTTTTCATGCTCAGCTCTCTGTTTCATGAAACCTGATGGAATTTGATATATTTAAGTTCTCAGCTTCCCTGGGAGATCAGCTGGAATTGGCTGAGGGGTTCAAACACTGCCAGGCTCCACACTTGTGTAGACACTGTGTGATCCAAGGGACTCTCTCCTTGGAAACCAGGTTAAAACTATGCTGTTGATTAGGATTCCCCTTTTACACTCCTTACACTGCAGCCAAGATTCTTAAAGACAGTATCTCTGCACTGTAGCCCAGGGAGAGAAAGAGAGCCTGTCCAAGCAGTATTTGGCTAAACTTCTGCTTTATCATGTTCTGAGAACAGCAAAAAGAACTTCAAGGAAAGAAGATGGTGCTGCTTCTTCAAGAAAGAGAGAAAAATCCCCACCAAAACCCTTGACCCAAAGATTTTGTTTGATGAGTACGTGATGCTGGAGAACCTGGAACTTGGGGGAAATATGGTAAGAGTCTATTAGCCTAGATGAAACTTCAGCTGTTAGCCTAAGCACTCTAGACAGAATTTTAAATAAGGTGTTGCTTTATGTGGATTTTAATGGCTGCCATATACCAGTGATAGATTAATTTTTCAGAATAAAGAGATTTTTCTAGGCCCTCACTTTCTGAGCTGCTGAATGATGGATGTGGAGGTGCTGCTGCACTGCAGCACCAGCACCAACGCCAAGGCAAGGGGTTAACTCCACATCACATTGTACCAAGTGCCTGGGATTTGCAAGGTCAGATGGTGAGGATTAGGTTGATGGGTTAAAGCTCTACCACTGCTTTTTTGAACAGCCTTGGCTAACTCATTTGACCTGTTTTGCCCTGTGGCTTTTGCAGATGAACACCACTAGATCCTCCTGGCAATATTTTGAATTTCCCTATCCTGGCTGCCTTCATGGAGGGGAAGCTTAGGATGGGGCTGTGGGGTGAGTCGTACCGTTCATGGCACAAAGAAGGAGCAAAATGCACTTCCTGGTACAGCTCCTCAGCCCTGAAACTCTTCCACGAGTTTCCCTCACAGCTGTCACCTGGGATGCGATGACTGAAGGGACAAATGGAACCCCAGAGGGAGGAAGTTTTCATTAGCCCTGCAACCACCACCAAATCTGCTCATAACGACCGTGGCACCTCCAGCCTGAGGGATGGCACAAACACTCTGAAGAGTAGGAGCGATATATTTAGGTGCTTGCAGCCAAGCCCAGACTGAATTCTGCTGCTGAAGCAGGGCTCTGGTTTAAGTGAGTGCTCAGTACCCTGCAGGGGGAAGGTGAGGGGGAGGAAGGCCCTCTCCTTGCCCTGGGAAATTTCTGAGCCTTTTCCAGCTGGAGGAACTGATGAATGAAACACCAGCGTGGCCACATTTGGGTGTGGTTAGCAGAATTCATCACTTCCTCCTACCCAGGATTAGGAAGGGAAATGCAGGGTGGCAGTCCTGGGCCGCTTGCCCTTGAGCGAGGCTCTCAGTGCTGACTGCACCAAAAGCACTGAGCGATCCTTAATGAGGAGAGAAGAGCAAACAGGACTTCTCCAAGAGACCTGAGTGGCCTCAGTGGCTTTGGGAACAAGCACAGCAGCACCCAGATGACAGTTGCACATTTCAGGAATGGCAGTGGACAGAAAGCACCCAGCTCCAATAGCAGACACACCTTTTATGAAAGCCACCGCAGTCCAACAGATGGGCTTATTTTTAATACACTCCTGCCATCCCATAAAATTATTCCTGGTTTCCTGATGGAAGGCTTCCTGAATGCTCTGATCAGTGCCTTTGGGAGGATTACCAGGACCGGTGTGCTCGGCAGCCCTTGGAGAGCACATCCCTTTGACACATTTTAAAGTTCAGGCTATACCGCTACACTGAACTCCCCAAATCAATTTTCCATTTGTCCTCCCTTTCCCTTAATAACACTCTCTGTATACTGTGCACATTTAATTTACTCCAGCAATTTCCCGTCCCACTTTCACATTTTTGACCATAAAAACCTGGGAAAAAGATAACTTATACTGACAACTCTGTCAGGGCATCATTTCTCTTAATGCATCACATTAGAGTCTTATTGAAGCATGAACAATGTGAAGCCTGGGCTCACCGTTGTCAGCCGCCAAGAATGTGGCCTCGTAGACATTATTCTTAATGTAGTCTGACTCTCGATCAAGGACAGCAGCAGTAGTGATCTGACCATTTGTGGCATTAATGTTCAGCCAGTTTGCAGGATCTGACAGCTTAGAGTATCTACAGAGAAAGGAAATAAATACATGGCAGTCTTTTCACTGACATATCCTTAATATTGCTTGAAATACGTGTTTTCTGGACTCCTGACCCGTGATTCAAAGGACCTTTGGATAACTGGTTTTGTTGACAAACACAATGCTAATTGAGTATCCGGTTTTTGACCTTTACAATTATTCAATTTTTCAATTTCCTTAGTTTTAAAGGTTTTTCTTTCCACTAAGTGCCACTTAACATGCCAATTTCCTGCTGCTAGGACATATCCTGAGGCCTCTGTAGCCGAGAAGAAATGGGGTCTGCAATGACCATTGCATTCGTGTGCCTGAATTAGAGGATGGATTCCTGCTCTCTCCTGCTCCTGAACTTGCCCTTCTGAAAACAGGTTTCTAAAGCCAAGGATATTCCTGTTTTCTGCCTGCCACTAATAAACAAGAGTTTGGGAATACCACACTGTCAGAGTGGCTTCCCACCCACTCAGTCAACTCACAGTTGTTGTCTATTCATGTTCCATGCAACCAGCTGAGAACATGGTTTGTTTTGGGAAAACTTTTCCTGTGTTCTCCAGATCAGTGTGTGCTGTTCGTCTTTCTCACTTGCTTGTTTTCTGGCTTTTATTTAATTCATTGCTTTTGATTTCTACTTCTCAGTTTTGTACTCTTTGAACTGAGATGGACCATAACTATCCAACTGGAAGCTAATAAATGGCCAGACTATAAATTATTGAAATAAGCAAACAGAAGCTGAGCTTATTTTCATGGGTAACTCAGACCTGCTGATAGTTTTGTATAATTTGTCATTAGATACGCAGGTGAGAGCACTGCTGGCTTCTGGTGAATATCCCTTTCCAGAACTGGGCTGTTTGAAGCAGAAACTCAAAGGGAAACTTGAGCTGCATCAATCCATGTGAAGACGAAAGCAACACACAGCTGCACAAACCCCTGCCAAAGGAAAGAATTACATTTCATGGAGCTAGACTCTTTGGGATGTTTTCATTTCAGTATCACTGCTGTGAGGCTCCTGCCCTTTCTCTGTTAAATGACCAGGGATCCAGTTTCAAAGCTGGCTTTGTGAATGTGTCTGTGGCTAATGAGGATAACGTGAGGTGTGACACTGGGCATGCCAAGCTGTGCATTACTGGAGATTCTCCTGCTTCCTCATCTTCTATTTGTAAAAACTGTATTTCATCAAAGACTATTTAGAGACCGAAAATTGTATGCAAGGCTCTAGCAGCTCTGCAAAGGGCTTATCCTGGATCTGTAGGCTTAGCCTTTTGGGTATCTTTTTCCCTAATTCACCAATGCCAACTGTGAAGTAAAAAATAAAATATCTTTTTTACATCTCACAAAGACAGGACCCCCAAAACACCCCACTGCCTCTTGCAAAAGCCTGGGCATTGGCTGTCCTGATGCAAAGGGAGAGAGATTGTACTGGGGTTTGGAAATGAGTGCTGGTGGATGCACAAAATGGGTGTCCTGGAAGCCCTAGAAAGAAACAATTCAAGTAACTGGCTGTTCATACTCTCAGGAAGCCTTACAAGACTCTACACATGCCCTGTGCAGTGACAGGAACAGCAGGCACTCGTTTGGATTACAGATCACCCCCCTCCGGGTTAGAGGGAGTACTCAATCAGAAGTGAGTTGTTCTCTCCTCTGAAAACCAGCCTTGGTACAAGACATCAGGGAAATAAAGACCCTTCAAAGGTCAATATTTCAAAAAAACATAAGAAAAATGGGCTTGTTAGTTAGGATGGTTTCTTTCCTCCAAAGTCACAATACCTGTCTAAAGACAACAAGATGAGGCAGTGAATAAACTATCATTTTCTAGACCAGACAGCTCTGTGCCAGGTGAAATATTTCAAAGTCTTCCTGACACGAAATGTCACAACTGATGTAAGTTTAAGTGGCCTCAGCTGTGGTCACATTGTATACTCAGGTTTTGCCAAAAATACTGCAGCCCTTACAGACTGGGAGTAAAAAAGGAACCAATTTCTGTGGATGTAGAGGTATCCAAGAGCAGGAAATGCATTTCCTGTCTGCACAGATGGAGCTGAAATAGTTGTGAAAGTGTTGCAAGGACTCCCATTTTCACCTACACTTTTCTGCCAATTATTTCCTGGTGGGAAAGTGTGTGAGCCGGAGTCCTGGACCATGGATTCAGTCCCCAGTCTGCCCAGGTGGGACAAAACAGAGTGAGTGACACCCTCCTGGTCACAGCACGAGCTAGAAAGTGATCTTAAACTGCTTGGATCAAACATCTGACTTTTACAAGGTTAAATTTTTGCCAGCTGAATCCCATTCATGGCGAAAGCAGCTAAGGAGGAGGTTATGCTTGGCAGCTGCTCGGAAGGGAAAGGGAAGGTTGGAACAAATTGCATCTACTGGGAGCAGGCAAGGGGAGCATCAGTGAGATACAGACCAAGTGCCAATGCCTGTGAGTGGGTGTTTGACTGCTCAGGCAATACTGAGCTATATGACACCTTCACAGCCTGCCCAGCAGCTGTCTGTAACCACACCAGCCTTGCTCTGAACTGTCCCACGGCTCCTCTTGCACTGCGCTTTTAAGGCAGGTTGAACCAAAATCCTCTGGAGGCAACACAAGGCATGATTAAAAATCCCAGCCATTCCCTTTGAAAACCCAGCCCTAGCCTTCTATGCCTCAGCTTCCTGCCATAAAACA
The DNA here is from genome assembly GCA_013397935.1 of Dasyornis broadbenti. Lineage (NCBI taxonomy): Eukaryota > Metazoa > Chordata > Aves > Passeriformes > Dasyornithidae > Dasyornis > Dasyornis broadbenti. Next base: position 1,725,080 of record VZRN01003130.1, on the reverse strand, counting down.
GAAATAATAAAGCTGCCTTTATCTAAACCTCTGTGTTTATGAAGTGCACGACCCACACAGGTCAGAGCACCCTGGATGAGGCAGAGCCAAAGCACCGGGTACAAAGCAGCCCTGACCTCTGCAACAACACAGAAAGCTGCTTCATTTGAAGGTGTGATCTGCCCCACTGCAAGCCAGTAGCATGGGATCCAACTCTGTCTGCTCTCCATGAGCCAGCTGCTCAGAGCCTGGCTTACCTGGGGCAGGGGGATTGCGAGTTTACAGGCTTGCAGGGCACCGCAAACACCCAACTGCAGGTGCCACTCCCTGCCAAGCATTTCTTTCGTATCCCACCAGTCAGTTTGGAAATTAGCTTTCAGCTGCTTGGCTCCCCAGATTCCTGCAGCTGAGCCCCCAGGCTGTGTGGGAGCCCCTTGGCTGCCTGGTGTCCCACCTTACTGCCTGCTGCATGAAGCGATCGGGATCCACCGCGGAAAACGTTGTCAGCACCGTCCCCGTTGGCACCCCTTCCTCCAGTCTGATTAACTTGTGGTTTGTCGGGAAATACGGTGCTTCGTTGACATCTGTGACTGAAATGGTGACTCCTGCTGTCGACTGGAAGGACATCTGGATGCCACTGGCCAGGGGAGCCTGGTTTGATACCATCACTGTCAGCATGAAAGCTCTGTTCATCTCATAATCGACTGCCTAAAACAAACAAACAAACAAACAAGCAAGAGTAGAGCCAAGCAGAGAATAAATTCTACCTTCTGGCTGGAAGCTGCAAGATTAGAAGGCAGATGATATCAAAGTCATTGCCTCCTCTCGTTTCCTCCCAAACTCAGTTCTTTTGAAGGTGTAAATCCAGAGCAGCTTCAATCTAGTGGAGGATTTGGCCTTCCAGTGTTTGGAGGGTCAAACAGTTAAAAAAATTCCACAAAGGAAAAACTGCAAGCAGCAGGGAGCATTTGTCCTGTGTTTTGTTCCAGTGCTAGGTGGTTTCCAAAAGACAACCTGCCTGTGAGAGCTGAGCATCAAATGAACAAACCCACCTGGGGCTGCTCTAATGCACCGGGTGGAGCCTGTTCAGAGGGATGGGACAGACACTTAGCAGTGCTATTGGCACTGAAACGCTGACTGTGTAACCAGAACAGTCTCTGAGGACTCATGAGCCTGAAGGGCTCTTTATTTTCCCTCTTAAATGTGTTTATAAGCAAAGGTGGGGCTGCCAGGAACAATCCCTGGTCAGCTTAAGCAGGTGGTCCTTCCAGTGGGACCTCTCACCCTCCTGTAAGGCACCTTGTGATCTCTGGAGGTTGTCCACAGCCCTTACAACTGGGTTTTGCTGCTGGGAGGCCATAGATCTCTTCTCAACACACACGTGAAGACAATGTGTCTCTCAGGAGCCAGACGGAGTGAAAAGCCTTTGCTGGCACGACTGACTGAGCCCAGTATAATAATAATTTCCAAACCATCCCACTAATTATTATGAGGGAAGTCGCTAATCATCTGCCAAGGAGGCTTGAGTTATGCAGGATCACACCTCTGCTTGTTAAAAACTGCTTTGCCATGATTTATAAATTTAGAAGCTTATCCATCCTCCCTAATACCTTTTCCAGTGCTGGGTTTGCAAAGCACTCACTCAGGGTGTAAAATGCCACAGTTACACCAACTTGGGCAGGGATTTACAGCAGCAAGAGCTGGCTGCCACGTCCTCTTTAAAACCCAGTATTGTCAGGAGGGAAATCAAATCATAGGAGGCTACACGAGAGAAACAAATTTCAGGGGCAAAAGGTAAAACAGCGGAATCTCTACTCGATTGAAGTGCAAATGTTCCCGGTGCTAAATGGCTTCCTGACAGGCAGGGCCAACATTTAATAAATAAAAGGAAGCATAAAGATTCCCAGTACACCCACCCGTGCTGACTCACGGACTTGTGCTGCATTCAAAACCAATGCATGGTAAAAGTTCCCATTTAAAGACTATTCAAGGCCTTGAAACAATTCGACTAATGCATTTCCTCAATTTCTTTTCACACCCCTCTAATTTATATTCCCTCGATTTTCATTCTTTTTCTTTTTTTAATGCTGGTCTGTTTGCTAACCTGCCCACAGCCGCTCTGCGCCTCCCTCCCCACGGGGGCTCAGAGGGAGCTGGGGGCTGAGCTGAGCAGCTCCATGGGGAATGAGGAGGGAAACTCCCTGCTGCCGATGCTCAGGACACACTGACCACACACAGCTCTGCTAGGATGCAGCCTGATGCAAAGTAGAGGGCTTTTACCCCCCCCCAAAAATGTAGGGCTGTTCTCTCAGCTTCTTCCTCTTTCTTCTGGGAGCAACAAAACCAGGGCTGCAGAAAAACTGTGCAAGGAGCGGGGCTGAACTGGGATCAGCCACCCCAAAGGCTGTCCAGGAGGCATCAGTGTCACCATACAGTGTCCACCACACTTCAGTCTGTAGGACAGAGCTGATCTGCCTCCATTTCTTCTGTGTCCACTGAGTTCTGTTTCACACAGTTTTATTAGAAAAAAAAAAAAAAAAAAGAAGTTAAAATCAAGAGGCTGTGCTGTCTCAGCTACTGAACCTCATGGGACAGCAGTCCCTTGCAGCCAGACACTGTCCAGCCCTAAGGCAGAACTTCTTTCACACCTTAATAAGCAATTTCTACCAGAACAGTTCATACATCTGCTCCCTGAAACTGCCTCCCTCTGAGGATAATGGTGCACAGAGCACTCTGTGTCCCTCACACCTCACTCAGCCCTTCCACCTCCCCGTATCTGACTGAAAATGCTATATATTGGTTGTTGGACATGGTTTTAGGGACATAGTGGACTTGGCATAGCTAGGTTAACAGTTGGACTTGATGATCCTAGAAGTATTTCCCAACCAAAATGATTCTTTGATTCTATGACAGCAGGATCCTGAAAAAGCCCACAGAGCCGCTATATTTGGGACAAGGACATGCAGGACTGTTGCCTGTTTCACTTTTACATCCAAGCAGCACTTGACATGAAATTAAAAAGCAGCACTTTTGCAGATACTCCTTGCTGGATGTTCGGTGTCTGATCTGGCTGTGAAATATCCCCATGGAGATGCTGCACATCCTCCTCCTCCTGCACCTCTGACCTGGCTGCAGCAGAGCGATGCCAAGGGCCTGCCACGTGTCCTCCTTTTCTTGGGGTAATTTTAACTGAAGTGAACAAATTTGCCTGGTGTTATAGTTGAGGCAAATAATAACTGAAGCTTCAGCAGCATCTCCATTATAAATTCACAGCTCTGATCCATGCAGAGTTTATAATAACATTTTACTTAGCTGGCTGCCACAGGGCAGCCACTGCTGCTCTGGGAGATTGTCTTCAGACTCTGCGGTGTCTCATCTGAGTAGGAAGTTTCTCTTTCCCCTTGATCAAGGCTTTCTTTGAAGATTAAGGTCTTGCACAGTTATGGAAATGGTTTGGAAAGGCAAGAACAGAAAAGGGAAATGTTACACTTCGGGTGATCAGACTGGAGCTACAGATGGGGTTTTGCTGAGGGCAGCTGCAAAATGGCCCCTAAGAGCATAATCTGAACTCCAAAGGGAAATTTGGTTTGGAAGGATTTCTGGCCCTGCATTTCAGGCCCCTAAAATGTTGGTGAAGTGGTGGGATTCTGCACAGAATCCCCTTCCCTGTGCTGTTGCTCTGACTCCTTTGCTTGCAGCAGGAGTTATGTATAAGTGGCTTTGAAGAGCCATGTGAAAATCCAGCCATGCAGGGTCTGTAAATAAATGGTTCATTACCTGACTTAATTTTTTACGTGTGTTTTCAACCTACATCAGTGATCAAACCAGCAAGAGATTGCTCCCACACTGAGAAGAACAAGCTCTGACTGGCCACCCAGTCTGACTAGAGTACAACCTCCAAATCTTTAAGCATATTCACTTATTAACAGAGAACAAAATATTTCAAAGAAGAAGGTGGAATCCTAAGAGTCTTCCCTTCTTCACCATGAAAATTTAATCACAAGCAATTTCACTCATTCTCCTTGCTGGAAATACACCAAAAAGCCTCCCGGCCTGATAGGGGTAGGGAGCCCTGGTGCCCAGGAGGATCAGGTGAGGTGACGATGTGAAGACATCCAATGCAATTTCAAGCTCTGAGTTCAGCTCGGCGAGATCAGATTTTCGTGTGGTTCTCTGCTTTGTCATCACTGTGGGTTACACGGCAGTGGAAAGTCAACACCAGCCATCAGAGGTGCCTTGACAAATTTGCCCTGCTTTTTGCCTGCAAGTTGTGAATAAGGGATGGTTCATTATGCACAAGTCCTTGTGCAGCGGTGTTGATCATGCAAATCCCCTGTTGCTCACTTTGATGTGCCTTTAAACTACAGTCCTGACACTTTGCTAGATTAAGAATAAGGGGTCCTCCCCTGCTTGCAGTGAAAACGTTGGCATTTTGATTTCAGACTGGCTGCTGATGTCAGTGGAAGTTAAATTTTTGCATTTTACTTTGTCGAGTGTTTTCTGTTTAAGCAGAAAATGCGCAGATATGGATATGTGTATGCTTACACACCTACAGGCACCCATATACACGTGTCTAAACTTGAAGAGGTTTCATAATGTTGCACCAGGTAAGGCTGTCAGCCACCATCACAGAGCAATAAAAAGTGATAAATAAAAGGACCCTGCTGAAATACCATCTGGCAGGTAAGATGATGTCTCCCTTGATGTTTCAGCAGAGCAGCATCTGCAGACACACACGAATAGCCCAAGGGTCAGGCAACAGGACAGGCTCACACGTTCCTGCCGGCAGAACCTCACTGGCATTTCACTGATGTCATTTTTCCTAATACCCAAACTGCGCACATGAGGAATGACTGCAACTTGTTTGGCTAATAACAAGGAAGCAGAGCTCAGCACAGAGCCCTTGAATTTAAACACTACTATTTCCACCTGAGCTGTTGACTAAAACTTTTTGTGAGAAAAGGCCAGACTTATCAGGAGGTACTGGCTTTATCCACCCCAGCAGGTATTAATCCTTCCCACGTGCAGTGCATGGTGTGTGTTGTGCAGCTTCTACGCATCTCAACAGCCTACGTGTGATATCTTTGCTGTTTTTTGCAGTCAGAGGGAGCATCCACAGGCATCTTATCTGGGAAGAGCTTCAGTGCAAGCTGGAGGGATCCAGTGATGCTCTGGCTGTGTGTAATGACTGCAGAAACACTCACTGGCCTCAAAACTGGAAGAGAAGCGAATGTTTCAATGAAGATAAAGTCCTGTTCTTTGGAGGCAAGGAAGGAAACACAATTTGACACTTGCTGCAGATATCTTGAGTCTTCCAGCTCTCCCAGCACACTGAGGGAAGAAGGGATGATGGATATTTATGGTCTTATTTCTTGGAGTCATTAGACAAGATCCTCTGCTGATCCAAGCTGGGGAGTGGCTTTCACTTGAGTGGAGCTGTCCTGAATTGAGCACCTGTCCCACACTGTGTGTTTTTTGCTTAATACCAGGAAAAGGAAAATTTCTCCAGCAGTTTTCCCACCCAACAAGTCAATCAAAGGGAAAATCCCCTTCCCTTCTATTACCAAAATATTCCCTCCTCCTGAGATCTCTCCTGCACTCCCTGCTTTCACAGAGGATCATGTGACTGATTTATGCAGTGAAATGCTACCCTTGATTCACAGCAATCAAGGGCTTTTCTGGCTCAAGAAGGGCAGCGCTGCCCAGCCCAGGCCCGTTCCCTCTTACAGAGATCCAAGAACCGAGAAGCAGGAGGTAGAGGCCAGGCTTGGGTGCTGGGAAGACCCTTCAGCATGTGAGGCTTTTTGAAAGCTCATGGTTGAGCTGGGAAATGCAGAACCAGTGCCACGTACCCAAGGTGAGAGTATTCAGGACTCCTACATGGAGAGAGATGGGAAACAAAAGATCCCAGCACCCAGATCTCCAGGTAGAGAAGGCAGGAAACAACTGCAGGCTCCTGGCAATCCTGGCAGCCTCGGGTGGCTGTGAGGGTGACAAACACAGGTGTGCTTTGGCCTCGCCTTACCTTCACCACGGTGACCATGCCCTCGTTGGTGACGGGGTCTGTCCGGATGGTGAAGTGGCCCGAGGGGTCCCCGCTGATGATGCGGTAGATGGCATTCCAGTTGGGAGAGTGGGGCTGGTCCCGGTCCATCACCGTCAGGTTTGCCACCACAACCTCCACTCTGTTCTCAGGCACTTCTCCTGAATACTGCAAGTGAAACACAGCAGTGGTCACGGTGGGAGCTTTCTGCTGCCCTCATGGCCACCTCCCCTCTCCCCTCCAGCACCATATCAACTGGGAAAGCAGGCCCACGAAGAGGACCATGGAGTTATTTGTAATGAGCAACACATCTCTTTCTCAATTCTAGTTTTTCCAATTTTCTTCTTTCAGTGTTTTCCCAAACCTTTTGAAGCCTAGTTTCACCACTCAGCCCAAAGGAGAACAAACCCACTATCACACAGCCACTGCACAAGATTCAGCAAATGCTCCAAGGAAACCAGCAAAAAACATTCCTGATATCCTTGCTCAGTTACAGCAACCAGAGAGTTAACTGTCAACAGCAGGGGAAAATGGCAGGCTAAAATGTCTCAATTTTTTAGGATGACTATCTCCGTTTATTCCAAGGTATTTTGCCTCACTCAGATTTCAGCGATGACATTTTATTGCTTCTTCAGTGATTTTACTTCATTTTATTTCTTTCTTGCCCTTGATTTGATTTTGTCTCATTATTTGAAGTGTTTCTTGTGATTTTGCCACAGCCTTTCCTGGTGCTTAATTCACTCATTTAGCACTGATTTCCATGGAGCATGTCCCGTTCAGGCACATCCTGACACATTAACTGCATTCTTTTCTGCTTTCCAGTCCCTGATTTATCACACGGCTGATCAGGGATCCTGGCCTGTGAATACTTCCAGTGTTTGGGGCTCAAAAGCTGCCAGTAAGACACATTCCCAAATTTTCAACTGTCCTCATCTCTCAGTACTGCCTATTAGCAGCACTTGCAAATCAACACTCTGATTGACATATGGCAAATTAAACACTGGGGAAACGCCGGGAGCGGCTGGCTCAGAGTCTGCAACTGAAATCCTGGCCCCAAACTGCAGGAGCAGAGCACTTCTAAAATCTGGCCTTTGGTGTGCACAAATGCCAGGTTGTGTAAATGATAATAAATCATTCCTTTGTTAGCACAAGAGTCCGTTTCCCCTCCCAACCCATCCCCATCCGCTGGCATCTCTCCGTTACGGATGCTTATATTTGGTATATATTATTTCACTGCTGACAGCAAAAATATTCAATCTGCCTTATGGTAATGTAAATTTAAATTTGCCCTTTAGTGGTATCCTGAATGGCACCTTGCCCTCTTTTCTGCTGTGCACCTGTCCTAAACAAGTTTTCATTAGTGAATGCAGATGGCATCTCTTTCCAGCCATGCTGAGTGGTGGCGTAGAACAGTAGGAATCTGCAGGATAATTCTTATTCCACTACATGCTACAGCTCTTCTTTTCTCTTTATTTCCTCTGATTTCACTTGTTCTTTACCCATTCTCTTGCCCAATTTGGAGTCTCTGCGGCACACAGTTTAAGCAAGGGAAATATATGGAAATTTATCAAAAGCCTCTTGAAAAATCCATTAGATTATGTCATATGTACACTCTACTATCAACCTTGTCTGAACTGAGGGAGATTAGTTAAACAGGATGATCTCTTCCTAAATCCACACTAGTTATCGCCCATTACATTAAATTAATGTTGTATGGCATGGCAGCAGTGACAAGCTGACGAGCCCCCAGCCTCTTTTAGGCTGCACTGCTGACAACAAGGTATCATATTGTAATTCCAAAGGAGTTAAACACTCTGTGAAATCATCTCAAGTCTTCAGCCCAGGACCACAGATTTTGTCTGTCACTCCTGGGCTTATGCCCTGCAGAACCAAACAGAATTAAGTCATCAAGAACAAACCACCAGCTGCATTTGACACATTCAGGAGGGCCAGTCCTATATGGCCCTGAACACTTTCAGCAGTCATACCCCAGGTGCTGCCGGTGAGTTCGGGTTACACGGAAAAGTCCCACACAAGAGATTTTTACAGCAGCTCCTCTGACTGCCATCACATCTGTTTTCACCCACAGTGATAGAACTTACACGCTTTAAAATGCAAGGTTATATTAAAAATTATAAATGCACAAGCACATGCCAATAGAAAGCCTGGAGGAAGATCACAGCAGCCTATAAAGCTTTTCCATTGGGGTAGATACCACAACGCTCAGCACACCCTGGGCAATCCAGGAGTTCATCCACTTGTTGTTGACCTCTCTTAGGTACAGTTAGGAAATTATCAGTCCCAAGCAGCACTGAGAGTGGATGTTGCTTACTGTGCTTACAAGGCAAAGTATTTTTCTGATGAGAACAGAGCACCTTCACTGGAATCAAAGGAGCCATCCAAAGCTATTCAGGGTAAGAAGCAAATCTTGGAGAGATGTGCCATGAAGAAAAGAATAGTTTTCATCAGCTACAGATCAGCAGCTACTGGGAATTCAAACTGGAGCCTGCCTTTCCTCCCTCTCACACTCCCCCACTATCATTATTATAGGTAAATGCTGTAATGTGTATTGTCCACAATTGTCTTTACCTTTAATAAAATTAAGTAATGACATTAAATTACACCTGCTAAAGGAAGGATGGCAGCTCAAAGCTACCCACACTTCTTTAATGTCATTCCCTCCCTACCCTGGAGTAATTCAGGATAATGAACATCTTTCACTATGCTGCTTTCCAGCATTCCCTCTGCTGTAAGTTCTCTTTCATAAGATTACAATTGATTTTCAAATAAAGAGAAGCATATCTATTCAAACAAAGTAAAACAACGGGCAACGGAGGGGCTGCTGGAGTAAACACAAGATTGATAAAGCAGTGCTTGACCTATACCTGTAGAATTTACTCATATTCCCCTGTATTTCATTTAGCTTCACTTTCAATTGTTGCATTTGAAGTCCTTAATTTCCAGAGTGCCTTTTTAAAGACCATTCACAAGGATTTCTATGGCTGATTGTTACACACTTTGCTCCCCCTCTCAGATAAGGATTAGTTCTCAAACTGGCAAGTTCTTAAATCCTTAAATTCTGTAGAGCCTTTTTTTCTTCCCCTCCCATAAAGGCCTGCGGTGGCAAACTACTTCTCCCACTCTTCTGGAGCTGGCCTCTCTGAAGTCACACCTTGCTGAAAAGGAAATAATTCAATCTGATTTTTGGGCTGGTACTAAAATTGGTTACTCCCAGAATTTGTCTTTCATCTCATTTGAACCTGACAGCCCATAAACACGCAGACAAATATCATTCTGGAGGAGAAAGCGATTGATGTGGGGGACAAATGATGAATTTACACCACGACCTGACTTTGTGCAATAAATCTGGAGTCTGGGCAGTGAAGCCATGCACAGCTGAGTAAAACCAATTAGCCACTGCTGCCGCTCCTAGGGAGGTGTGGGATTGAGACAGATGAATACAAAGATAATTATTCAGGCTTCCTTCTAACGGGAATTCCTTTTTTCCAATGTTCTTACATTTTCCCCCTAACTGGTTTTGCTAAAAAGCTGCAAAGGCAAAGACTTGTTCACATGAATGTCTGCAGGAAAGATCTTTCTGTTGTCTCCAAGATTCGCTAATGATGACACAACATTTGTTCCAGGCAGCAGTGGTTTATGAAGGCTGAACTGCCTGGAGAAATAGTGTTTCATGACCTATAGCTATGGATTAACACAGAAAAATAAGGGCATCTCAGTCCTCTTATTAGACTCTGAGCCCTTCCCCTGACAGCAATGACTGCTGCAAAGTGCTGAATCTTCTCTCTAGGTCCCTCAGGCTGGGAGAAACTGAAATGAGAGTGCATGTGGTGGTGCGGAGTCCCGTCCCTCCCCAGTTCCTGCTGCCAGTCTGCCCCACTAGGCTCTGGAGACGAGGTGATGTACAGCCAGGGATCCCAGCACTCAGGGGGCTGCACTGACCCACGCAAACTGCGGGAGCAGGCACCCAGCCTGAATACAACCCACAGCTCCTCATGCTTCAGGGCATCCACCCAACCCCGTGCTGGCAAAAGGGTTTACCTTTTCTGCATGATATTTAACAAAGATGCTTGAAAAGCAGGCAAATTAATAAACAACTGCGGTGTGGTTGCAGCAATCTGTGTAAAATGGGAAAAAAAGATGAAAATCTCCTAATAAATCATTAATTGTGATGTGCCTGCCCAACTGCAGCACGGAAACAAGCAAATGCCATCCTAATTGATTGCTTCTTATTCCATCTTTATAGGCCTGCATTTTTTATTGTGGGGGTTGAATAAGCCCAGAGGTGTAAAAAACCTCTAGATTGTACTCTGCGTATCTGCCAACTTGATATTTAGATCAATAACGCTCCTTTTTTTCCCCCCCCTCTACTCCTACTACTGGTAATTTAGCTTTTCTTCCTAGCAGACTAATTGCTGTTTTCTTAAGCCTTACTATCAATTCTGTGACCTTTAATTTCCAATATGGTTTGCTGTAGGGATGGCTGTGCTGGGCTGTGAGTTATCCCAGCCCCGTGCGGCTCAACCCTGGCTCTCAGGGGCTGTGACAGTCACACAGGGACTGCCAGGGTCCCCCTCCACTGTGTTCAAGACCACAAGCTTGCCCAAATCCCCACAACCCCCCCCCCAAAGCAAGCCTTGTTTTGCAAGTCAGGCTTTGAGATGCTCATTTCTTGTTTTATTAAACAACAGCTCACTCTGGTGAGGTCTCGAGTGATGACCCCCGATGTCCTCACTCCTTTTTGAGGCTGCTCTGCAGTACCCCAGCCAGCAGCCCCTCCAGAAAACCTTTGGCTGTTGTTTTTCCAGGCTCATGGCCACAACATCTCCTGCACTGCAGCATCTCTGCTTCAGCTTCACATCCATGTGCATCTACTCCACAGTCCATCCATGGACGTGTTCCCACCCAGTGCCACGCTGCTCACTCAGAAAGGAACTGCCCAGGCTGCAGGCAGGAGCCAGCCTTGCCCAGCTCAGTCGAGGAAGCGCATGACAATGAGCTCACCAGCTTTCTTTTGAAAGATGCTTTGCCAATTCTGCCTTTGTCCTCGGCAGTCTGTGCCATTAAAGCCGCTCACCTGCCTGCAGAGGAGCCCTCTCAGCTCTGGGCGCGTTGTGCTGGAGCCCAGGCACCCACTTGCTCACAGGGAGTTTGTGCAGGAAGCTTGAGCGATGCCCAGCGTGGTCTCCATGTGCTGGTTTCTTTTTCTTTGGGTCAGTTTGAAAAACAACAGCAAGCCTTAAAGTTCGGCATTTCTGAAGCTGATCTCAGGCACAGACAACGTCTGCCGTGTTCCTGCCACAGGTGACAGCCACTGGCTTTACGCTGTGTCTTTACTGCTGTTATTTTCTCAAAATCTCAAGTAATGACTTATTCTGGATCAATATACAAGTTTTACTCTTTGAATATGAAGACAAAGCTGGAAGAGAGGAGAATAAAGCAGTACCCTCTCTTTCAGAAGCAGCAAAAGAAAACCCTGTCACTTCAGACTCTGGTGTGAGGAAGGAACGTTTAGGTTTCACCTTGGTTCAAAGACTCCTTGAGTACTTGCCAGGAGTTCAGAACACATAATAGTAAAAGGATATTAAAAAAAAAAAAAAAAGTAGTTTGCATGTCTAACAAAGAGCACTAATTTTTTTTTCATTATCAGATGTTACATTCTTTTGATAGCATGAAAAGATGCCACAGAAATGATGACACAAGACACCATTCTGCTGCAAGATAACCATTTCCAAATAAATACATCTTAAGAAATGAGGTTTGAAGTCTGCATAGAAATTTAGGTATTTTATAAAAATGCATTACAACACAAAGGAGCTTTTTACAATGTTCATATGAAAGGTTTAAAAAGAGATTAAAATTATGTCCTTGGAAGGCATATAGCCTTGTCAAGAAAAAAAAAAATTCCACATTAACCCCGTGTAGGAAAGTTGTACTTTATCTGTATTTCAAAGGCTATAAAGAACCACTTTAATCAACCTACTTGACTTTGGGGACTTGCACATCTGACTGAAACTCATGAAATCTGGTATAGTGTGGTTTCCAGAACACAAAAGCCCTTAATCCGTAAACCGACACTTTTGTACATTCAAATCCTGATACTATCTCCTTGTTAGGAAATAAAATTGTGAATTTATCCAAAATGGGATCTCATCTCGTCTAAATGATGTAGCCTTTGCAACTGTGACCTTTAACAACAGTTATACCCAACAATGAAAGATTTTATGTCAGGAGCCAGTGGAAACAATATACATTAAAATTCTGATCTGATAGCACAGCCTTTTATTTTCCAGTTTTAGACAAGGATCCTTTGAACATTTCATTTGCTCTCTTGTCTAACACACCTTTGTTTCTTGCCTACGGAATGAACAGCAGGAAAAGGTGGCTGATACTTTTCTGCAGACTATTTGATTGTCAGGTGTAATTAGTAATGCTCTCTTTTAAATAGAGACATAGATTTTAAAACAGCTGGAACTGCCTACAAAGCCTCATTCTTAAAAAATCCCCCTTGCATACATACATTTATATAACAGAACATTTTTTTGCACAGATACATCATGGCTTGACAGCCCTATGCTTCCCTTCAGCTGCACAACCAAAGGCTGAAGTGACTTGCCTGTCTCCCGAGGCAGTTGCAGAACGGGCTGGAGCCGTGCCCTGCGCTGGGGCAGGATCCTGAGACCATCATTAATTCATGTGCTACTTGATAAATCCATTAGGTCAGCCTGGATTAGCCTATTGATCTCCCCAGTGCATTGTCACAGAGCCCTGTGATCCTCGCTGAGCCACCGGCAAGGAAAAGCCCCCGGCTGGAAAGGCTGGCAGGGAACCGGGATGAGCTGGATCCGCTGGGGAACCCAAACACGTTTGGATGGGCTGGGCAAAAACAGGCCAGAAGAACAAGCAGCTGGGAAGCTCCACCACCTCCCAGGACACCGCGGGTTTGGATACCCTGCCCTCGGATTGCCAAAGCAGTGCCCCTTGAATCCCTCATGAGGAGCTTTCCAATGTACTTTTACTCTCTATAATAACCAGCTCCCTAAAAAGAGGACGAAATTAATGCATTTGTTTGCACATCAGGCCTCGCATTTCCTTCTCCTTCTGCAAACCGCAAAGCAGCAAATAACCACGCTGCTTTGCACAACGCTTTGAAAACATGTTTTTCCTGATTTACATGTAAACCAGAGTGGCAAAAATTGTGTGAGAGAGCTCAGCTCCTAAGCGAGCAAAACGTACTCCACAGGTCTGGCTCTGTATCTCTTGGTGAAAAGTGTCTAGAAGTGGATGTTTCAATTCAGGCACCTGTAATAAAGTTTCATAAAGAAGGGCCTTAAGCTGATAAGCCTGATTTTGGATATTCTTATTAACTGCCCATTCCTCATAATGAGTTTTTAATTTAATTTTTTTTCAGATTTTAAGGCATATAAAAGCAGATCATGTGCCTCTGGGATCTCAAGATGGATATATGCGAAAGGAGGAATTTTGAGAGTACTGAAAGTGATTTTTTACATATGCTATAATCCCGGTACTGAGATTTTTAACAAGTTTCCTGTGCAGCACAGCTCAGCCCATCTGCATACAGACTCCTGCTCAAACCTCCTCTGCACTGCAATTGAAATCTCTGTTTTTTCCACATTAGTCTCAGAATTAGCACATAGAGGTTTTTAGGGTTTTTTAAATGAGTAGATTGGAACTCCATCATCAGACCCTCTGGTCTGGCCATAAGAAGGGTTCCTGACTGGACAGAGCACTCTTGTAGAGAAAGCCACTGAAGCAGACACTTTATTCTAGAAGTGTGGTTTATTCAGTGGTTTGAAGACATGATCTTCTGCACTGGTGCAACAATGGCCAATTTTTTATGTCCTTACTGATGCTTAAAATGTAGTGGTAATATCTGCCAGTGGGGTGAGAACTTGCACTCACAGGAGATTTGTGCCAGAGTTTCTACAGGAAAGGATGGAGGCCCTAAAATCTCAGAATCACAGAACGGTTCGTGTTGGAAGGGACCTTTAAAGGTCACCCAGTCCAAGTCCCTGCCACCTTCACCTAGGTGAGAATCTGGCATTCTAGAGAAATGCCTGCCTGCTTACAGTTACTTAGAGCACAGAAAAGACTAAATTAAATGCTGTATAATTAAACAGTCTTGCCATGAAAAAGAGGCTTCCGGCTGAAATTTTGTTTTCAGCATTTCCTGTAGAATGGAGCAGAGAAATGCAGTCAGAAATAGGACGATATTGGGTCAAAGAAAAGATTGAGTTCACGCTACACTTGTAAATTCAGGAAAGAAAACATTATTTCTCCTTTTTTATTTTTTAGCAATATAAAACCTGTTATTGCACTGTGCTGAGCAGTATGGAAAACTCTACCCTGACCAAGAAAACCTTGTGAAACCTTTCAGCCATTCTCTGATTTTAACTGGCTGTTCTCTGTGTTGTGACCCTTTCTTCTACGACTGGGAAGCTTTAAGACATCCTGGACAGTTAGAAAGATTTGATAAGAGAAAACTCACAGCACTTCCAAATCCTACGCTAAATCTCCCTTTCCCCACCCAGCACGTCACTAAAGATTTCATAAGTGAAATGTACTTAATGAAATTCCAGATATATATCCTCTTAAAATGACAGCCCTCGGAAGCAACTGTTTTTAAGGCAACAGAATATGGAAGAATTAAAAACCTGCCGACCCAAGGAAGTTAGCCAACCTCAGGAGGGGATTTATTTCAGTGCCTCGAAATAACGGAGTTACAGAATGTATTTAAATTTCTCACCCTCTCATCAGGGCCTGAGATACAGTGGACTTTTAAGACAATGAAGTAACCCAGCATGAATGGATATTTGCCTGGGACATCTGGCAGACATGGACATGGACCTGTCAGAGCTGTGTGGACATCCAGCCTAACCAGGATGGTGCCGGGTGTCTACATTCAGACAACTGAACTGGGCTCTCCAAGGCCAGTACTGGGTTCAGGAGGAGAATTAGGATATTTAATATAAAACCAAAAGCAGAAAGAAACATTGACTCTAGAAGAAATCATTCAAATTTGAGAGAAATGCTACAGGTGGAGCAATGTCAGACAAGAAACGTGGTAGATATGTGATATAGGAGCACCAACGTCTGATTTCTCCTTGAAATTTTAGCCTGACTGGCGTACCAGAGATGATGGGAACAGTGTCTGATCCACAGACATGGCTCTGGTGGTGGAGCCCGTGGCGATTTCCATGGCAGCACAGCATGAGTAACAAGGGCATTTCCCTCTGATGTCTCCTTTGGTTCCAGAGATTCTGTCCGTGACACGTGTCCCTGTTACCCTCATTGCACACAGGTAGCTCACACCTGCCCGGAACCTCCTTCTCACCGGACAATTCCTCAAGAGCACCGCAGAAAGCATGGGGTGGGATGTGGTCTGTGGCTTCTCCCTCTAGACCCTGCACAGACTAAGGGGAGGAGAAGGAGGGGAGAAATCGCTGCCAAATGAGACATTGAACCCGGAGACAGCTCTGCCAGATGCTGCAGATGAGATGGCTCATGACAAAAGGGGGATGGGTGAGCGATGGCTGCGGGGCGCTGTTGTGGGCTGGGGGCTGTCTGTGCTTTGATAACATCACATGATATCATATTGATTACAATTTTATAATTGTATTGTTATTATTAATATAATTACGATACTGTAATATTAATTACAGTAGGAACCCAGCTGCACAAACCCGCAAACCAGCAGGTTGGAAAACCGTAAGCCAAACGGATTGACGTGTCGCATGCACGTATTGTTCCATATCCCCACGGTGCTGAGGACGGACGCGCCCCTCACGCCACGAGTGACAGCTGCTGAAAGCACTGCAGAGCCAGGAGGGCCTGGTGCTGTGTGCTCCAGGTGGAACACATGGAATCTGTGTGCTCCAGGTGGAACTCCAGGAAGCACATGGAATCTGTGCTGCCCCTCCTGGCTCTGCCTCCCGTGTGGTGCCGCAGCTCCAACTGGCTGAAATTACACTCTCCAGCATGGAGAGGAGGTTGTATTAGTCTTGATTTTTACACCAAGTAGTACATGTGTCCAATCTGAGAGAGACCAATAGAGTATTTTTTATATCCCCCCCCACCTTTTTTTTTTTTCGGTGACATAAAATTGAAATTTGTAATGAAACTATTGTTCCTGTTTTTTTTTTTTTTTTTAATCAGTGGTCTTTGGCAATTTTAAACTCTGAGGTCTGAAAAATTCATTACCACTAACTTCCATCAAGGGTGTTTCTGAAACCAAAATTACTTAATCAACTCAATTTAGCTTCTTGTGTAGACCTAATTCAGAAAAACTTTATCTTCTTGAATTGTTATTGCTATTAATTTCACCCCCCTTTTTTTTTCTGCAGCAGACGACATTTCAGTAATTAGATATTCTATAAAAATGAGTTATTCATTCAGAATAGCTTCACTTTTATATTTGATTAATCATATTACCACTGAGGTCCGGGTTTTGTCTCGAAGGAAAGTTTAATGACCTCATTTTAATCCTTCTTTTAACCACCAGGCAGGTATCAATGAGGAGAAATATAATTATCTTCTTTTTTCTTTTTCTCTGCTTTATTTCACAATCTCAAGATTACATTTGATGCTTTTTCTGTGTGACTGACCCATTTACAAGGAAGAATCTGGCTGATTCCAATTAGGTTCTGGACAGAATCAGGCTAAACAGAGCCTTGAACTGTGGCTTAATAACTAATGCTCAGTGTAATGGAGAGGAACCAGGACTGCTTTACCACGTGGCAGCCGGTTCAGAGCTCTGCACATGATTAATTTGGTGATAATTTGAAAATGAATGTACTGAACGGAAATAAACAAAAGAAAAGGCACTGTAAATTTAGGTTTTGATTAATGGGGTCTATTAGGAAGAGACTTCTATCAAGGAGATGACACTTTTTTTTTTGTTGTTAAATCAATGCATATATACCCACACAATGTAATGGAATAATTCATATAAACCATAATTTATCTAGGAATAGAGACTTGGATATGATTGATGACTGTTTGCCTTGCATCAGCATCTATCTATGCTTTGGATCCAGCTATATGCACATCTATATTTGGTATTTATACACCTCTGCATCTCTATCTGTTTTGCAGACTACACTAAGCAGTCTCAAAGGTATTTCATCCATTCTGTCATATGTTACACTGGTGTAAAGGCTTAACAGACATCACAGAAGAGGCTGATGCTTTTTTCATTAAGACATGAAGAATTATTGTTTTCTCATAAAGTGAGAAACATCTTTCATTTTAGATGAAAGAGGTGATAAAATAAAGAACAGAAGTTGGGCATCCACAAGAGAGCAGGAAGCGTGTCCTGTGTTCCCGAGCACTGTGCTGAAAGGGCCTCCAGGCACTCGGAGATGCTCAGAGATGCTGAAAAAGCCACATTGCTCCCAGGGAATCTGTACTTAGAGCTGGGGATCACCCTCATTCTCTAACAGAATGGAACTGCGTGGCCATCACACTTCCTGAGCTCCCTTTTGCAGGACAGGCTTTGCATTGATCCGTCTCCAAAGGCCAGTTTCACCCAAAGGCAGATCAAGATGTAAATACTTTCCTAACCACGGTTAACCTGTGCGTCTGCAGCTGCACAAAGCCCCTGAAATTATTGTGGTGAGTCCTGCGCAAGGCTGAAACAGGATGGGAAGAATGAATCTTGTTTCTCCTTGTGCTCTGTTTATTACTGCTCCCTCTCAACCTAACATCCTTAATCTAATTCATGGTTCATGGCAAAGGTTTTCACCGGGACATGCAAGGAGAGGCAGAAAGCCCATTTCAATTTATAAGCACTGGGGTCTTATTTAGGAAAACTAGACTGATTTGTAGTTTTTAAGACTTCACTGACTATGTATGTAATGGAAATGCACACAGAATTAGGTAGATGCTCATGTACCCAAATGCTACTGGGCATATTCGATTCACTTGAATATAATAATTTATTTCAGTTAGAGGATGACAGCTCTATAACAGCCCAGTCTTTGCTGGGTAGTTTGGCTGAGCCTCGTTTTGACTGGGAAATTGCAAGTGAACCCAGTCATCTGGGAATTGCCATGAAAGCATAATTGATTTTTAACAATAAAGCCTGTCTGCAGGACTGTACAGGACTCCTGGGTTTGTCTTCAGCTGTAAGACAACTCGGTCCCGTACATTCCGTTTCCACAGCATTTGGTGTTTCCCCTTGCCAGCTCTGACCTGTGCAATCGACTTGATTTCTGCCTCTTGTGACAACTGCCTCTAAATTATGCCACAGACACAGTTCTGATGATTTAAAAATGCTGTAGGATCCGGGCTAATCTACATTCCAGTGTCACTGCAGCCCTTCTGAATGGCACAGGTGTAGTGATGGGGATGGTGAGCCCTGAATGGACAACTGCATATGCAGCTTTAGTCTGTACACTGGCAAATCGTGTACACAGCGCTCAAGATTTAAGCCCTTGATCTTTCCCGGGATCTAGGAACAGGGAGGAGGCAGATGGACACGTGCCAAGGTCCTGGGAGATAGCGAGCTACCCACTTGCACTAGTTTTTCCTGGATCAGCCTGTTCAGATCTCTTTTTAGGAAGCCCTTGTAGGCATCCTGGTCCAATTTTCTGTCTGCAGGAAATCCCAGTGACATCCCACTCCTGCTGGGTTCTCCCTTCACAGTGCAAGATTAATTTGTAAAACATGAGCATGCATGTAAAAGGGATTTCTCATAACTCTCACATGTTCCGAACGCTTCCGGGTACATCTGCCTATAAATGTGTTTAGGAAACCCCAAGGCAGCCTGACGTGGATGCTGATTTTGGTTTCCTACGACCATTAAATATCATTTCTCCAAAGCAGACCTATTTGCATCTTTGCATCCCAGTCACTTGGAAGTCACAATCTTTCAGCCTGAAGGAAAAGCTGAGGGTTTTCCCTGCTACTTTTCTATTTTGAAATTCACTGTTAAAAATGGAGCTCGGCGGGATTTGGCTGAGGGGGCTGGAGCCCAAGCAAAACATTCACCCCACTTGCAAAATGTCACATTTTTACAGTTCACATCAGCTATTTCTGTGCAGTGCTGCTCTTGCATAGGTTGCTGCACAGCTATATCCTCTCCTCAAACAATGAACGTGAGAACAAAGGCACACAGAACAGGGAATACAATTTTGGGTTAGGCTTGTTTGCTTTGTTTCCACAGTTTTGGCAAGTTCACAGAGCAGGAGGCTAAGTGAGCGCTACACCATGGCTGTGAAAAACGAGATCTTAGTGCCCTTGTTCAAGGCACTGAAACTGGATTATTATATCCAAATTGGGTCAGAAGAATGAAAACTGAGCAGAGCGTGGAGCACAGCAGGGTTAGCAAGATAACCAGGGAAGGGAAGCTGTAAAGTAGAAGGGGTTGGAGGATCTTGGCTTGTTCTGCTTCACAGAATGATGTACACTAGGAAATCATGGGGGAGAAGGGTGAGAAAATGGGAAGGAAACCAGAGAAAACCAGAGAAAGAATTATTTCTGGTAAAGGACAATGCCAGCGTGGCAACGATGCTCTGAGAGCATCTCCACTCTCCAAAGTCCGAAGCACTTCTTGGAGTGTGCTCATTAACATCTCCCATAGCACTCGACGAACCAGAACACCTGCACAGACAAAGGTCTGACATTTTTGGCACTGTGGTGCCAAAACCAAGAAACCCTTTTCACTTGGGTCTGTCTCTGCATTCTTTTGCTCAGGAAGTGCCAAGCTCTTCCCTGCAGATTCCAGCGCTGCCTGATCCAGGCCAGCATGAGCCAGGTTCACTCAGCCTCACCGCAGCAGCCAGGGGTGAGTCTGGTGTGACAATATTAATTAAATAGGCCACTTACAAACTGGCAAGAACTGCTTTTTCCAATGTGCTTGCAACAAGGACTCGCTCCTTCACTGATGAGCCAAGTCCGTGTTGCAACCAGATTAACCTCACCCAGCAGCACATCCCTCCTGCTCCAACACAGCCTCTCCGAATGCAGGTTGCTCCGTACCAGTCTTTGGCCAGGGGGCCTTTCCCAGCAAGAGCCCCCACTGCCCTGGGAGCTGGGAGGCACACACCCATTCCAATAGTCCAGTCCTAAACCTTTGGAGCTGTTTCTAACCGGTGTCAGTGTCAGGATTAGCCAGCGAGGCAGGGAAGGGGATGCCGTCCTAGAGCTGCCTCTTTAAAAGAGACTCCACTGGATTCAGCTTTGGAAGAGCAGATTCTCAAAGCAGTGCCAAAGGGCAAATTTTAAACTAGCTTTAAATAAGACCTCCTAAGGCTCAGGAGCTTAAAGTACTTGAATAGCCCAGTTTCTTTTTTCCCTTTCTTTCTGCAGCCCCCCAATTTTTTTTCTTCTTTTTTTTTTTTTTTTGAGAGGTTGATTGCCAGGCAGGTTTTCCTGAGAATCCACAAGCTCAAGTAATCATGAGCACTTTAGCCCTGTGAAATAATATTTCCCTTACATGGGCTACTATAAAAACAAGTTCTGCACAGTAGGCAAATTTAAAATAACTTTTAATTAACATTTCAGACACAGAAGTCTGATCATGCAAATTCATCTGCGTCTCCTCTCTGCGCCTGATTGTTCCTGATTGAATACGATAAAAATAGACTTTGTATGAGTCAAGTGTAGGCATGGGTTTCTTTCACTTCTCCTCCCCTCTGATTATGCATTTTCTTAGATAAAGTGGAAATCCTTGGATGGCTATTAACAGTATCATGGGTCAGACTGGAAAGGGCTTCCTGCCTGAGAGGAGTTAAAAGATTTCACTGGAATTAAAGGTGTTCCTCCTGTGAGCAAGAAAGATGCTTCAATCTTACATAAAACCTCACCTGAGACTATCCAGCATTGTTGTGTCTCAGCTGACTTTTCATCTCTGAAATACCAACACTAATTTCACTGCACCCCCTGTATCTGGGGTAAGCATCTGGGCAGAGGCTACGCATCTATATGAATATGGAAAATCCACACCTCACTTGCACTCAGGAGAGAAATATTTGAAGGGGGACTGAGGAATTTCCCCATAATTAAGACATGTCAGAGGACATGACCCTGATATAAGTAACAAGGATTGGATAACAGAGGGCATGCTGATACATTGATCTTGTAACAGTAAGAGAGCCAGTTTTCCAGTAACGCTTCCTACAAAGCCTTTGTAACATGGTCCAGTTATAAATGTCAATATTTTACATGAGCTGGTGACTTGGCAGATGCAAAATCCACGAAAAATTCCACAGAAATGAATGAGCCATGGAAAACTTGGGCATGGGGGATTAAAATACCTTTTGCTATGGCACCTGACCCAGAGCCTGTGGGCGTGGGCTGGTTGGGCACATAGAGGAGTCAGTGCTACCTCTCTGCTTTGGCAGATGGGAAGAGCTGCCTCCCCACATTTATTTTTGCAAGCAACAATGTCACATGAAGAACGCAACACAATGAGCAGCTTGAAGTTGCCTAGCTAGCCAGAAGAGCATTTTCTGGGTCACAGTCCTGCATTCAATCATTAGAATTGCCCCAAAGAGCTGCATGTGGTGCTTACAGCGTTTCAGGGGATGCTCCACGCTTGTGGGGTCTCTCAGGAGACACTTCCCCACTGTAGGCTGCTCTCTGACACTTCTCAGCACAGGCACAGGTAGCATTGCAGATCAAGAGAACATTCACCAGGTCAAGAACGTGCTGGAGAGGACTAGAGGAGGCACCTTGTCCCCACTGTGCCCCAGTGCCTCGCAGCTGGATGCAGGTAGTCCTGCTCACAACCATCAGGACTGGCCGTGCTGATGGACGCTGGACTTGAGAGCTAGCAGCAGACTTGAGTTCCAAATTGTTTCGTCCAGAGACTGTGATTTCCTTCTTCCCACATAGTTGCAGAACCCTTTGCTTGAGAAAGTGGGGCTGCTTCTTCCCCTGCCTTTCAGGTGGTGGACCAAAGAGTGTGAAACCCACTACCATCAATTTTCACTGAAGCACCAAGGCATTTTGGAGTTTTACTGAGGTATCTTCATTTTGTACCTTTAAGGATCTTCTCTGTAATTTCATTGCTCTTTTACCGCTTCTCATCCAGCATTCCATTTTGATGCCAGCCCGTCTGGTATTTTGGATGCCTGTTCACCCACCCACCTCTGCAGGTTACTCACCCTGGTGGACGTGTCATTTTGGCCCTCCTGTGCCTGTGTCTGAACTTCCACACGCTCCACACACGCAGCCTCTGCCCCCCGCCCTGTGCTCAGCCACAGATGTGCCCTGACTCTCTCGACCATCGCAGTGCCTGGTCTCCTCTCTCCCATCCTGTGGTTAAATTTTACACAGCAACATTAATTCCTGCTGCTGAATACATGAGCTGTGACACCAGCGTGGTGCAGTGTCCTCCTGAGCTACATTCCCATCCAGAAGCGATTAAGTCTAAAACCACCCTGGCTGAATGACAGGTAATTTAGGAGCGCTATAGGGTGGGCCTTCGTATCTGTCTGGGATGAACACAGTTCCTGAGTTCCTCTCATCTGGCAGCTTGCCAAGAGCAAGCCACAGTTTCAGTTATTCAGCCTATTTTGTTTTTACAGCAGCATCTCAATAGAACTATTTAAAATAAAAATATACAATATCTCTCCAAACACTCCGCAGACTTAAAAGAGACCATGGGCTTTCTTATTCTCTGAGGAGCTGTAGATTTCCTGGAAAGTGATTTTTGCTATTTTTTTTAGAGGCGTTAAAATGCAGATCAGACT
The DNA here is from genome assembly GCA_013397935.1 of Dasyornis broadbenti. Lineage (NCBI taxonomy): Eukaryota > Metazoa > Chordata > Aves > Passeriformes > Dasyornithidae > Dasyornis > Dasyornis broadbenti. The sequence continues at coordinate 1,702,322 of VZRN01003130.1, read as the reverse complement.
ATTTGAGGACAGCGAGGAGATTCAGCTCAGGCTTAAAGAAACTCATCAGCCTGATGCTGTTCTCTCTGCCAGTAAGGGAAAAAAAACATATTATACTTTCATATTCACATGAAATTCAGCCTGGCTATACCCAGGAGTATATCAAAGATATTTGTTTCCACAGAATCAGAAAGTATTATTGTAAAACACCCTTGGTTTTCAACTCTTTATAGAGAAGTCCCACGTGCCACTGTGTAAAGCCCTTTGGCCCTTGCAAAACTCTTTCTTCAGTGATTGAAATTAGAGAAATAATGGTTCACATCAACTCTGCTTAGAGGAAGAGTAGCATTTTCTAATCCATTTAACACAATTCTATGGGTAATTCTCTTGATGGCTTTTATTCCTTCCAGGTTTAACACACACCAAGACATTAAATACTCAGAATTCACCTGAAAGCAAATTTCCATTATCCCACCTTCCATCAGCTTTGAGAATTGTCTTGGAAAGCCATTAAAATACCCCACATCTGGAGGGATGCTGCCCTGCAGAAGGCACCAATGTGCTCGTGCAACTAACGCTGACCCATCCTGCTCCCCAAAACCTCAGCTCCCAACCTGCATCTGGAGACAAGGACCAGGCAACCTGGGGCCTGTGAACAACCTGTGCTGAAGTGACGTGGCCACTAGATGTCATTCCTTTTTCACTCAAACGGAGGGCACAGAAGTATTTACCTGGCTGAATAAAGTCCCCCACACACACCAGGGAGCTGGGGCAGTGCTGTGGTGCCCAGACCTGAAAATGTGTTGGGTGCCCAACGCTTTGTGGTGACTCAGGAGGAATTTAGTGCCTTTCTTCTTAGAATCTCGGTCCAAGTCACTTTGTGAGAAAATGCTGGCCCTTTTTGGGAGTTGAGCACATCACAGCCCCAAGCCCAGATCCCGATGGAGATAGGGAAGGAAGGACCGAGATTCCATAAATGACATGGATCCAGTCTGGGTCCATGGGGGCATAAACTGGGCTCTGCAAGACTTCCTTGAGTTCTGTGACATATCTGCAGTTTGTAAGAATGTAACTTAAGGGGAAACTTTGGTACTACATTAATAAATATTTAGAGACCCTTTACGAAGGAATGAATAATCTGAATAATATAAATAATAAAAACATTCCTCCAAGGATGTTCAGCGACTTGAGCACAAAGAAGTTAGACCTTCTGTATTTGTAAAGATTTGATGTCCATTTAAGATACATCACTCACTGCTCCTTGTTGACCCTCATAGGAATGAAGACAGAGTTACACAAGCATTTCTCATTTCTTTGCATACAGACCTCTGCATTGCTCTGTGATTTCTAAATTTACTATGCACATTTCAGATGGATTCAGATTTCTACATCTAGGGATTATGAAGGTTGGAATGAACCAGACCACATCATTTCACCTTCCAGTTCTTTATTTTTACCTTAGCCAGCTCTAAAAATTTGTCATTTGCAATCTCTGTTTTTTTCCCCTTGCCCTCCAGTAATACCTTGGAACACATGAGAACAGAACAGAAGAAGACTACGCTAATAAAATATAAGGAAAATCTTTAACTGATTAAAACCAGATGTACTGAAGAATGTCTACACATTTGCTGCCAGCACACACAAATGCATCTGTTAGAGCTATCAGTGAAATACAAATTTTACCAGCTACCTGTTACCATTTCGAGTACTTACAGCCCTCTTGAAATCATATCCGAGCTATAAACCCCAAATATCTCTCACTGCTCAGGATTTCACTCATACGTATTAATAACTCTGATATGTCTACAGCCAGTTGCTGTGCAACAACTGCATCCTCTTCAGTGCAATCAGACATGGGCTGTTTGCCACGTTATTTCAGCTCCTTTAGTGCCTTGGCCAAATCAGCCACCAAACAGTTTTGCTGGTTCATGAATCAGTCTTTTGCCTTTTCCTTTTTCGCCCCTGAAAGTCTTTATTCCACAGTTATCCATCAGAGCTCCTCCCATCTGCCCAACCAGCTCACAGAGACAGCAGGTATCAACATCCATGAATCACCAGCTGCATGTCCATGCATCACCCTGCAGATGCATCGATACTCACGGTGCTGGTAGTGAATTCAGGGGGGTTGTCATTCACATCTGTCACTGTGATGATCGCTGTGGCCGTGTTGGAGAGACCATAGTTGAGATTTCCTTCCATGTCTGTTGCTTGAACAATGACTATGTACTGCTGAACTTTCTGGGGAAAAAAAAAAAAAAAAGAAGAAAAGGAAAAGATGAGAAACAAAAATGGATCCTGTAAAATGCCTTGGTTTATTTTCCATATACAAGTGAGCTCTTTAAGCAGACTAAAAGGTTAATTGGATTAAAAATGTTAGTAAAAAAAAATCAATAAAATTTTCTGCAACGTTTTCGAAGTGTTTTTTGCCTGCATTGGTGGACATCACTTGTCTCATGGGAAAATAAAAGTCTTATGGGCAAAATTCCTTGGTTGAAGCTGACATTTTTATTAACTTTTAAGCATTTTCTGCAACATTAGCTTCTGTCTCCTGAAAACCAGTGAAAGTTTTGTTCGTGTGTTTTCATTGAAAACATTGCTAAGAACATTATACCCCCAAAATTGACATCAACATTGCCTGGCGGCCCTCCAGCTCATTCTGCTCACACAGTTTGATGCCCACAAAGCATTAAAATGCTCTCCATGTTTCAATCCTTAACACAATCTTGGTAAATAAGGAGAATTTAAGTCCAGTATGGAAGAAAAAATAATTCAGTGCAATAAACAGCAGTTCGGCAGAACTAATTTAAATTCCTGAGCACCCCCTACAAAACAGCTCTCAAAGGAAAAACCTGACCGAGCCTGCCATAAAAATCACACAGTGAAGTTCTAAAGGATGCTGTAAGTCAATGCAACCGGAAAATAAACCTGGATAAAACAGGAGAGGCCATCTGATGTTGCATGTGTACACATCTCCCTGGGACGACTCTTTATTTACGAATATCTGCCTGCACTGAGAAAAGTCTCCTAATCTTTACAACTGGCCTCAACAATAAATTTTCATTTAGATCTGCAGAATTTACTATTGATTACGTGTCGTGCTCACAGAGCACTTCACAGGCAGATAGGAAAGCCAAGCTCCTCTCCTGAAATATGGGCAAAGGGATGCATGAGAACCAGGGGAGGATCCAGCCAAAAGCTCAACATGTCCTGTCCCTTAAGGCTACAGGTGGCACATCAGAGAGCCAAAAAGGGGTGCAAACCAAGTGAGGCAGAATTTTATGCAGGAGAAGCCTTTTTGTGAAGTCAAGTAGAGAGACTGATGCAAGGAAAGACCAACTACTCCTGCAGCACAGCTCAGGTACTCAGGGCTGCTCCTTCCAGGTGCCAAGGCTGCAAGCGTGTGTAAAATGTCAAACGTCCTCTGAAGTTTCAAAGGGCAAGAATTAGGTCAATTAGTCTCTTTATTCCCATATAAACATCCTTGAAGTGCTGTAATTGGCTCAATTCTTTAATTCTTCTGAGTTGCCAGAGTAAGAGATCTGAATTTTAGCTTTATCTTGATTCCAGGGCTTTTAATTGACCTGCTAAATTGACAAGACATCACACTCAGGGATCCATCAGCACCTTGCAACTGGAATATATTATGGAAATGCAGTTTCATTATCTCTTTATATCTTGTATAATAAAACATGAGGGAGAAACTATTGTTAGCCCTTGTTTTGCCTCATGCGAGAAGGTGCCGTTCATTACTCCATTTGTAAAGCACTGCACAAGGCTGGAATGTCCTTATTAGTGAGCATAATTTCTATTTCATATTTAGCTTTTCCTTCCTTATTCTCTGTTATAGACAACCTGGGAGGCTGATGGAAGTACTCCCTAACAGGCCAAATACTTTGGTTTAAATCATGGAAGGCTTAAATCATAGAAGTGGGGAGGATGCTTAAAAAAATAGCAGCAATCAGATTTCACAAAAATGAGAAAAACACATTTGTGTGTGTGTGTGTGTACTCCCAGAACCCAGGTTTAAAACAGAGTTGTTTTATTTAACAGAGCACTGTTCACTGAGCTCTGTAGCACAGTGTTAATAAAAAAACCCCACACAAATTCAGAATACTAAATTAAAGGAGTTTAAAAGAAAGATATTGATCAGATCATATGACACAAAAAAAAAAAAAAAAAAAAGAAAAAAAAAAAAAAAAAAAAAAAAAAGGGAGAAAGAAAATGGCCAGAATTGAGTAATGTGCAAATGTACCAGCCACAAAAAGCTGGTGTAGAAGGACAGGAACAAGGGAAGGATAACAAAGGAACAGAGCAGACGAGGAATGGTGTGAGGAGTTGCACAAAACTCAGAGGTATGAAACCATAGAAACATTTCTGTCGGAAAAGACCTTCAAGATCAAGTCCAACCATAAAGCCAACATTGCCAAGTCCACCAAATGGAAAGAATCTGAGATCTGACCAGCCCAGCCCTCAGGCACATGGCTGCCATCCACATCCAGTTCCATCCGAAAGGCTCCAGCACTGTGGGCATATAAGGGTGCCTCTTTCAAGTGCCTAGTTTTACTTTATAACTAATTCAATCTCCAGTGAGATTGGCCCCAGCAGATAACAAATTACTGATTTTTTGTTTTTCCCTAGCTAATCTTTTTGCTTTTGTGCATTAAGCTGATTTTATTGAACTATTCAATCAATTTCAATTTCAGCATGTCCTTCCAATTTGTCACATCATCTCCAGGGGCATCTCAGTTTGTTGTCCTAATAGTATTATTATTGTTACAACTATTAAAAAAAAAAAAAAA
>VZRN01003130.1:1587962-1697525 GCA_013397935.1 Dasyornis broadbenti | reverse complement strand
AAAAAAAAAAAAAGGCAGCCTCATGCCCCCAAGCACAAGAGACATTTTCTTGATGGCATTTTGATCATACAGAATAATTCTCCTATTCTCTTTCTTTACAAAAATAACATTTTAAATAGCACAGGGCAGAAACTACAGCATAGAGGTAAACCAAAGTGGTCCTAACATTTACTGTATGTTTGCTCTGATGGTGATGCTGTGGAACTCAGGAAATGAGCCTGTGCCCCAAGGGGGTCTAGACTAAAAACCCAGCCCCAATGAAGCCTGTGGGAGGTCTTGTGCTAAGTATTTTTAATAAATCTAACAAATCTTCATGCTACAGCAAAGCAAATGTGCTGCTTCTACTTCAGCTGAGGAAAAACCTCATCTTGATAAGTGCAGAGTTTTTCAGTCTGACCTAAAAACTAAGAAGGACTTTTGAAGGAAGAAAATATGAAGGAAGGAATAATTAAAGGAACTGTGGCAGATCTAATCTGTCTGTTCTGCTGTCAATCATCTGATACAGTGCCCCAAAGAAACACATCAGCTAAATTCCAGAAGATAGGAATTAGTTGAAGAAATTTGTTAAGCTGGTTAATAGGCAATTAGTCAAGGGCTTGGTTAAAAAGGTAGCAGCGCAGGAGGAATGGCAGCTTGGAAGAAGGGCAACCTGGCAACAGAAAAAAGATGTGATTTAATAGCACAAAATACAGGATAATACAGCAAGGGGCCAATAAAAAAAAACTGCTTTCCTGAAAGTTCTTTTATTGGACACGAGGCAGGAGGGCTGTCCCCACGTCCCAGCAGCTCCCAGCTGCCAAGCACGGCACAAACACTGCTGGCAAGCACCCTGTGTGCAGTTCTTAGCCCGGCACATCTGGCAATCCTGGCTCCTTGTGCCAAGCACCCAGGCTCATGGGGATGCTGAGCACAAGCCAGGCCCTTGTGCTCACTGCTGAGCCCCCCGGATCCAACCAGGTGCCGGCACTGAAGAGCCCATCACCGGAGAAGAGCCTGGAAGAGCCCGGCTTGTTTAGTCTGGCAAAATGAAGGCTGATAGCAGATATGATTGCTGTCTATAAATAACATCAGGAGGATAAACACTAGGAAGGCAAAGAAGCAATTTAAACTAAAGGACAGTGTTGACACAAGAACAAATGGGTATAAACTGACCATGAATAAATTTAGGCTGGAAATTAGTAGGTCCTTCACCACTAAAGGAGTGAGATGCTGGAGCAATCTAATGCAGGGTCTGGGGAGCAAAAGCGTTCAAAAGAATGTATTACATTAGGGCTAAATCCTCTTGGTCTAGGTAGAAATCATGACAAATTGAGCTAAAGCAGAAGGCAGATCTCTCAGCATTCTCTGTGTACAAACAACTTTTGAAAAAGAAGAAAACCCCGTTCGGTCCAAACAGCACGGAATGTTCACGTGAAAACAGTTTAAGGCTTAGCACCGATCATTATCACTGAGGCAGCCCATCCCATTGGCACACACAAAGGACCAGGTGCCCCAAACAAAATTACACTTATTGCAAGTGGCTCTCCCCATCGAGACAGAGGCTGGCACGGAAAGCACCAGCTCAGATCCCTGGCTGAGCTGAACACAGTTTTGCTGAGAGAGGGTATAAACAAGAGTAAATCATATTCAGAGACAGAGTAGAAAAGAACAAAATATTTTAAAATGATGTCCTAGTAATGAACTGCTACCTGTGATCCCAATTTTCGAACGCGCATGCACAGTATTTGAGAAATGTGGCTATTCCCAGTTTGCACATGCAATTATTATACATCACACACGAGCTGGGGAACTGTGTATACCAAAGTCCAGAAATGCAGTAATTATGTGATTAAATTAATCTGCATTATGGACAAAGGGTTTGCAAAATTAGGACCTACATTTTCAAAGCTCTGTACAAATATTGTCCAATTAATTACTGCTTCCTGAGAAATGTATGACTGGCTAATTTTAGCATCACGTCTGGTAAAGCAAATAAGGTTACCAGGATGTAGGATGTATTAGCGTCCTACATTATTATATAGCATTAGAATCTATTGGTGCAGGAGACAGAAAATCTAAATTCTATTTCCTCCTGTGGCTGTCCTCACATCTTTAAATCTATGTGTTTTTTCATTTCCCCTTAATTTGCAATATCAATGAGATGAATAGGAGATGTTCATGTCATTTGTTTTCTAAATAATTTCTTTGCTTGCTAGTGAAGTCTTGATGTGCTCTCTTTTGGGTATCAGAGATGGCGAGCACACCATTAATAAATACTGCACCAGAGCCAGGAAAGCCAATCTAAAAACAAATAAACAAACTCCCCCCAAACATTCACTTGACTAGCAGAAATACTTTTCCCAAAAGACCTAACTAGCCACCATTTACACAAAACTCACAGGCAAAGCTTTCAAAGCATCTATCCCTTAATACTCCCTACTTAGCCTTGGTTAAATACGAACAGATTTCCAGCAGAAAGCCCTATTCTGGAAGCTCTGGGAAGAAGGCAGCTTTCATAGAACACCCAGAGCACCCAGAACCTTTGGCAGCTCTCCCAGAGATGGTGGTGGTGCTGAGTGAGCTTCACCTCTGTGCCAGAGTTGAGCAGAGTCTTTGATAAATCTTGACTTTTTCGTTTCTTACACAAAACACAGCATCATGCTGTGTCTGCAGAGTCCTTGGCAGACATCAATCCCCGGGCCTGTAAATCCCAGGGCACAAGCTGCTTCCTGAGCTGAAAAGATGCAGTTTTGCTCCATCACAGCCTCACTACACAGGACCAGCTCCTACCTGAGTGTTCATGTTTCTGCTAAGACAGGTGTAAAACAAGGGAGGAGACCCGATTTTAAAAACTAACTGGGCTACTTGATCAGTGCTGCACGGCCACAGACAGAAGCAAACAGCCAGGCTTGTTTTCTCCATTTGGCTCGGGTTATATTGGCTTTTCCTCCAGCATGGCAAGGTGCTCCCCATTCACAAGCCTCTGGTGTATGTGATTTTATGAGCCCCCTGTGATGGCAGAGCCTCAGGCAGGGGCAGTGCTGGTCTGTCCCTGCCCAGCAAGGCACACTTTACTCTGCTGGAAGCAGCTCTGCGTTCACCAAGCTGCCTTTCTTCCCAGCAAAGGTGCTGATGTGATGCCCTGCCCTGTGATGTGCTGGTCAGACCCTGTGTAATCTTGTGACCACCGGATCAAACCTGCCGCCACCCAAATATCAATGAACTCCTCTGTGTCCGGAAGAGCCTCAGTCCCACCACCCACGGCAGTTTCATCCACACCTCCAGTCTGGAAGAGCTGCTCCACACACCTTCAAAAACCATTTTTTTCTGGTACAAATGAAGGTCCAGAGCCAACCTCAGGATTTCCACTTGCCACTGGAGCTATATTGACATCCACCTTTAACAGCTTTCTCCTGGCAGCCTGATTAACAAGCGGCAATTAAACTTCTTTTTAACACTTTCCCTCTCAGCACCCCAGACCTGTAACTTGGGGAATCTCAAACCTTTTACAATCATCTTATTCTCTCTAAGTTACTGCCCTTTAAGACAGTGTTACAATTTACACCTTTTAACCCTTTTGGAACCACCAGACACACAATAACTTTTCCAGCTTTTCCCAGGGCAGGTGTTGAACCTCACACTTAAATGTAAATGGAATCTGCTCCAGCTTTTAGCAGCCATCTCCTCTTTTGTGTGGCTGATTCTGAAAGCAAAACAGCCTCTGGTGGTGGGTACAACACCCAGCAACAGCGAGCTGAGCTCTCCTATGAAAGCCCAAGGAAGTGCTTTAAAAGTTACCTGAAAGAATGCGCATGTGATCTTTTTATCACACAGAGGTTATAACATCAAAGAATGCCAGAAAGCCTTTCAGGAGTCTACTCTTTTTGGCCTTTTAGTAGCGTGAGACCAAATAGTTCAGTGGCTGCTGCCCACGGCTGCCTTTTCCTGTGTCACTCAGACAGGGGAAGTGCTGAAGTGGAAACCTCTCCTGCACTAGGCACAGAGCAGACCCCAGCAGGCATCCCAAAAACCTTCCAGCATCCTGGCCACATCTCCCTGGAGCCTCCCAGACAGAAGGGATGTGAACCAAACAGAATTGCTCATCCATCTCATCTCATGGTGAGTGCCAGGATGCCGAACAGCTCCAGGAGCTATTTGACTGAGCATCTCAGCTCCGAGAGCGATCTGCCAGTTGTCAGGGCTACACAGGGAAGCTCAGAAATAGAAACTCCAAGCACTAAAGAGCCCTGAAACAAAACAAAACCAGGAAAAAAAGAAGAAAAAAAGAAACAAAACCAACCCACAGCAGACAAATAACTGGGAATGGTAACACAGACTGGGGATCCTGATGGATCATTTTAATGATTCTCTTAAAATGCCTGGTGCCAGCAGTGCTCCACATAGAAGGGCTGTATTAAGCTGGAGCAGAGGTGCTTTGAGTGCAATATGCTGCAACCACATTCATCTTTTTTTTTCTAGAGTTTTACCACGAAGGGGTTAGACACCGAGCCTGGGCTATCAAGGCAAAACCACCCAAGCTGCAGGGGAAAATTTGGAATTTCAATGCAGCAACTTCTGCCCAAAGAAAGGGACATACAGGGAAATACATCCACCAAAACAGTAAAGTAACCCAAACACACCTTGTGTGGGTTTGCCAGGCTCAGGCCCCAGCTGGCCACCACTTGTGGCAACAGCATGTTTTGAAGTGTGCTGTGCCCAAGGTTAACAGCAAGGTAGGGTTTGTTACTAACCTGATACTTGTTCTGGATTTCGAGTTGCAGAGGGTGGGCAACAGAGGCCACAACATTTCTTATCTGATATTTGAGCACAGGCATTTGTCAAAACTTGAATGAAATGACTCAGGTGCTATGAGCTGACTTCAAAACTATTACCAGAATTATTATCAAAATTATGGTCAGAAACTCTGTTGTTACAGTATCTCTGTCCTTGGATAGCATCAACTTTGCTGTTTAGAAAGACTGTAAGTTGAGCTTCTCATACTGTTCTCTCATTTCAGACCCACATTAGAATCACAGGATCACTAGAAATGGGCATCTCTCTTCAGTGATCCAAACTCCAGATCAGATCTAAGTCCACAAGGAAGCGGGAGAGAAATAAAGAAACTGAATTACCTTCCTCTGACAGTCATGCAAGGGGATGGCAGTGAGCTGGCATGAGCTACAGATAAATTTCATTTAAAAAAAGAGATATGATGAATACCTTGGATAATGTATTTCGATTGTGACTACAGCCACTGTGCCAAAACAGAGGCAGGTTGTGATTAAGGCTGCAGGCTGCAGCTTGGAAGACCTGGATTCCTTTAGCATTTTCCCAAACCCTCCCCAAGTGACCTTTAGCAGGTCATTTAATTTCTCCGTGCATCAAAGAAATTGAAAATAACACTTCAAAATGAAATTAAAACTCTTTCTTATCTAACAGCGATACCCTGAGAACAGGAATCCATTTGTTGGCTGAAGCACTCGACTGCTGGGATGAGGGAGGCTGCAGAGCTGCCATCTCCAGCCCCTTCCCCCTGCACAGGGCACCGGCACAGAGCTGGCGTCCACCTGCATCTGCCAGGAACAGGAACCAGCTCCAGCCCAACTCCCAGCAACGCTCTGCAGCATTTATGCCCCAGAGATTCCAGGTCATCTCACAAATAGCACTTAAAAGGAGACCTGAGGAATAAGCCTTCTAACTTTTGGCTGAGGCAATTTCTGTAAAACCATGAAATTACATTTGGCTTTTCTTGGGCAGGGAGAGACGAGCAATAGTTCAGTGGCTGGGTGGTCACACAGCAACCAGTGCTGCAGCGAGGTGCCCTTTGGTAAATATGCCAGCAGCAAATTGATGCAGCTTCCAGGTGGTTTCTGCCACTTACTGACAAAAAGAGTGAGTGCTGAGACAGAAAAAACTCAAAATCTCAAAGCAGAGAAGGGAAAGTAAATAACCATCTCAGAAACACTTTTTTTTTTAAAGTAAAAAACAACCATCTTCGGACTTGTGCAAAGCAAATTCCTCCTACAGCGTGTAACTTCTTGGTGATTACCCAAAGGCCAGGCTTTGGGATAAAAAAATATCCTAGTTATGTCCATTGCACTTTTATAATCCACAAAACCTTTGCTGTCAAATGCTGCCAGAGCAATTTAATAAACAGGGAGAATGCCTTAATGTATTCTGAAACCTGAAAACCACCCATCATTAGCCCCACATGCTGTTTTTCAACTTTCTCTGCTTTAAGCCATTTAGCTGCTACAGCTGTTTTTCTCGTAAGCCTGACTTCTGTTTTTATCAGCCTGATTTGTTTTCTGGTCTATCACGCTTGATTAGAAAGAGGCAGAAAAACCTTTCACAATTCAGGTAAAACTGCCTTCTTCTTTAAGCTCTGTCAGGATGGAAGCTTGAAAAAGATCATCAGGAGGATCAGTGTAGGTGAATAAATATTTATAATATTGCTCATTATTTATACTTTGTCTCATTTTTGCAGATAAGCTTGAAATTCCACACTCATGACACCACTGCTGTAGCCAGACCTTTTTATTCTGAGGAACATGAGGTTTTTTTAAAACCTATCAGTGCAGCAACCAAAAAACCAAAATCACTGTAATAAATCCAAACCATTTTGTCTAATCCTGTACGTATACACATGGTATGTACAACACTGGGATCCTGGATTTTAAAAGTATTGGCAGTCAGGAGCACAACACAAGTCTGGGGAATCTGTACTGTGTTGACTCCTTATGGTCTGGATAAAATAAACTCATTTGGTGTCATTTGTTATTCGGTGCTGAGAATTATTTTAAGAAAATTGCTTGGCTAAGTCCCTGCTGGCTGCATATCATATGTGCCTTATGAATTGAAGGGAATGTCCAAACAGTGAAGGAACAGGTTACAGCCACAAAAGCAGCTGATTTAATTAAATTTGGCAGAAGGAAAGGTTAGTGGAAAACAGTCAAATAACAGAGAAGAGATTAATGTGAGATGTTCCCTATTGTATTTCTCTTAAGACCTGTTTCACCCAGTATGGGCAGGGTCATGTTTTGTCGATTTGCTGGGGGAGAATGTGATTGACAACTTCTGGAAAAGAAATTCAGTTTGGTTGTGAAGCTGGAAATAGCAAAAGCGGGTTTTTGCCACAACCAGCTCTGCCTGCAATGGCTTTGTTTCCCTGACTTGGAAAAGTGCTACGTGAAAACGGGGGCAAAGGAAATGATCTACAATGCTGTGGGAAAATTAACTGAAAGCTTATCCTGTAGGTGAAGGATTTCTTTCCTGGCTGGAAGTTCTGACCCATGATATGGAAAAAAGGCATTTGAACATGAGCAATATTTGACCTTGTTAATTTTGTATGTATTAATAATGTTAGAGATATAACACACAGGAAATAAAGAGAGGCAGTTGATTCAATACTTGACTGTTGTAGTGTCTTGGTGTAGAAGAAGGGCTACAATTCAGCCTGAATGTGATGGAAAAAACACTTAGATCCAGAGAAAAATACAGTGATAGAGTTTGTGATAATTTATAAAATGCCGCACAGCTACAATTACTCCAAAGGTACAATTCACTCACTGAGCAAGATCTAGGATTAATGGAGGATAAAGTGCTATACTTTGCTGAAGGAGGCATCTCACCTTTTTTTACAAGCTATTGATCCTGATGTTTATATCTAGCTGTATTAGACAAATAGAAAAGAAAGATTCTTTTATTAAACATTCTATTAATGGATTTGAGTGAAGTCACAAATGGGTAATTATGTGTACTCTTACAAAAGAAAGGCCACCAAAACGAAGAACTACTTGCAGAGAGCAGTCTGAATAGCACAGGGCTTCCCATGGAGCTTCCTGATGGTTGTCAGCACTCACTGCTCCCTGGGGTACAGCATTTGGGGAAAGAGAAACAGTGATCCCAGGAAAATACTGACTGCTATATTGACTCATCATGGGTTTGCAATATGAAGTGGCTGCAGGGCATTTGGGCAAACTGAGTTTTATGTTCAATTATACCCAAAGATTCAGCAGAGAAATGGCACAGCAAGGTCTGAACACCAAGCTCTGGTGACTCAGGGGCTTTGCAGACGCCCTTTGAAGGGTGCCATAGCCCTGCTCCACCGGCGCTACACCGCCCTCCAGGCACCTGCTCTCTGCTTTGGAGAGTACAGCTCAATACACTGCCTGCTCTGAGGGCTCCAGACAAGAGATAAAACTGGGGAAGTGAGGAACAGCAACAAATGACTTCATGATAAACCAAAAAACTGCTGATAAACGAAATGATTGAGATGCAGGGCTGGCAGAGTGCCACTGCGAGAGCTCACTGTGATGAGCAGGGATGTTTTCCTTGCCATACTGAGCCTGTCAGCCTTAATCAGATCTGCCTTAGCAGAGGCTCTGTACGTCCAGGTGAGACTCCAAAGACAGCAGTCGCTGCCATCCCGAGGAGAACTGCTCCATGTCAGTGGCAGGAGAAGGTCTGGGCAGAGCAGAGCTCCAGAAGAAGAAGATTGATGTATGGAGCGTGAAATTAAACGCCCTGTTTATTAATTTGAAAGAGGAGGGAGTAGACCAAGAAGGATTTTTGATAATCCTAAATTGTCCCAGCTGTACAGGGAGACCTTTGGAAGGGTACCTTGGGCTTTTTCTGGTGACAGTGTATGACAAGAGGATGGAGCAGCAGCCACAAGCCGCTGCAATAATTCAAGGCACAATTTAATTTTCTCAGATCAGGGCCTTAATCAAGCAGCATTTAATTTCTATGCTTTTTGTCATCTAAGGGATGTGCAGGATCTTTGCAAGTGTCAAAGGCCTTCCGGTGACCAGGAGCAGGTTCCATCATAGTAGGGTAAATTTTATAAAGGAATTGGCACTGTAGAGACCCCCTTGAAAACTTCCCAGGTTCCTGTAATATGAAATTAACTTCACATTGCCATGAGGCATGAAAGAGGAACTTGCCAACCACCTTTATGTGATGAAATGCAATTCTTGCAGTTACAAAATTGGAGGAATGTAGCAGTTTCTTGGCTATTAGCCGCAAGAGGGAATTTTCAGCACTTCAGCTCTCTCCAATTCTGGCTACATTTCCTCTTAAAAAACATTTATGTAGGGAAGTGCTGAATTTCATACAAGAAGCAAAATGACCCTGAATTTAGTAGGCTACATTATCAAATACTCAAAAGTAACAGACTGAAATGAGAAATTGCAAAGCATAATTCTGCAAGATAATTAATCCTTGTTAACCCATGACCTGATCATATATGATGCTGCTGTGACGAGCTTACTGAAATGCTATAAATAATGCCAGCATATTTTATTTTCTTTGTAGGCATCAATATTGACAAATTCACACTCATTAAACTTCTGCAAGCTGAGAATTACTCCTGTTTCTCAAATGTGGAACAGGCAGAGGAATTAAGGCTCTTTTTTCAGAGGCATTCGTCAGTTTGGAGAGTCCAGTTGGAGATGCTGAATGCAGTTTTAAGCCTCCTTTATGCAAAGAAGTAAAACTGTATTGATTAAATCCACCCTCACAACGTTACTTCTTTTCCCCCCACCCTCAGCTCAGACCTGTTTCTATGTGCAAGACAGTCCTTTTGCTGAGCTGCACCAGTTCCCTGAGCAGCAATACCTCAAAAGGAAACTTTTTGCCCCCGTAACTAAACTGACTGTAAGGTCTGGGCAGCAATTCATCACTTGATGTTCAGTGACAGAACCAGTCCAAAAAAGCAACTGCAGACTAAGGATATAGGTACATTAAAAAATAGTTGTGAGACAAGCTGGGGTGTGGATTTACAGAGCCTTAGTCCCTCCATAGGGTCTGCTTCATGCCACACCCATCACCTGCCTAAACCTGGGGTGTCTTATCCCACTCCAGGGTACCACGTGTGAGCTGGAATTTGTTCAGGCTACCTTAGCTGCACACAATAGTCCTTATTCCAGTATCAAAGGAAAGGGGACATTGTGGCATAAAAAAAATTCCCTCAAAACGAACTACTTTTGCTTTGGTTGTGATGTGGAATTCAAATGAAACCATGTCATCCGTGGCTGACACTCCAAAATCTCAGCTGCCTGTACAACTCAGGGTAACATACCCAAAATTGCACCGGTATTTTCTTCAGAATTCAGTTTAACATCTTACCCCTGTAGGAGATTTAGAAGGAGCTGATGAGATTCTAAGTTTAATACTCTCCAAAATACTGGTGAGACGTGTACTTTTGGAAAAGAAAATTAGTATTTCTCCTACTTGTACAGCAGTGTGCAATGTTAACTTTCTGTGGAGTGGCTCACCTCAGGTTCTGGAGGTGGTGTATGAACTTACCCAAAGTAAATGTGGTGTGTGTGTTGCTTTATTTCCTCCACCTCTCAAGCAAAACCGTGCTGTGAAAGTAGAAGCACCAGAGGTACTTCACTGCAAGGAAGAAGCAGGGCTGTAAGACCAGGCTCTATGTGCACCTGGTGGGACCATCCTCTTCGGGCAGAATATGAAGGGATTTACCACTCTGGTCCCTGGTCTCTCCCAGAAGAAGCTGGAGGCTGTGATAAGTATGTGTCAAGAATTTTGTGAGATGGATTAACTCCCTGTGGAGAGTAAGGTGAGATCATGAAATGTGTTTAATTTTATCATAAGTTGAACTCACATTTGTGTCCCAGAGGGAAAATGTTTTATCTCACCCCACTAACGGCAGTGTTTACCTCTCTCCCTTGCTTAATGGGAGCTGTATGGATTTTTTATTTCTTTTTTCTTGTAGGAAATGTCAGAACAGTCCAGATTTAGAAATGTATTATCTGACAGCAGAAACGAAGTGCTATCTCACTGACTCATTAAGGTCTCTAACTAAGCCATTAGCCCACGGAATCACTAATGGGAGCCTTTCCCATGGAAAACACAACACACACCACAGAGATGCCATTTTCACTGCTCTGTTTGGAACAGAAAATACCATCCCGGGCTGGCACCTTCTTTGGTCTAAACATTAGAAGGAGCACATCTGAGGGATGGGAATTATCCTGGAGATTCTGCCTTGCCTGTGGAGAGATGCCACGAGCTGGGCTCCTGGCGTGTTGAGAGGGCAGAGGTGGGCACAGAGGGATAAGATGGATGCAGGAGCATCTCTTCACCACCTGCTCTACTGTGTGCATAAAGCAGAGCCCTCTGCCCTCGGCTGCGTGGGGCAGGCTGAGCACAGTGGATAAACAGGGAATTCCTGCTCTAAACAACCCACCTCTCTCTCCTGGAAAGCTGCAAACAGGCCTCTGGCCACGCTCCAGGGGCAGCAGGAGGTGTGGATGCAGGGTTTTATGGGTTTGCTCCTGGAGTGGCAGTTGGGGTACATTTGTCTGATGTTGTTTTTCAGATCCTTTTCCAAAGGGAAGGGAATGTTCAGCCCCGCACTCGGAAGCTGGGTGTGCAGCAGGACTGGGCCTCGGGATTTTCACAAAATGGGAGAAAAGCAAACAAACACAATCAACAGATAGAAACCCTCAGATGGAAGGGGACATACTGGTTATTTATTTAAAGAGCTGTTAAGTCCTAATGGAAATTTTCAAGAACCATTCCATTTAGAACTAGCAGAGGTTTATTTAGCCCGTATTTTCTGTTTGTTTTCACTCATTTTTCATGTTAAAGAACATTTGCTACCAGTACTCATCCCCAGCATCTTCAATTGTGTATTCCCCAGCACTACCCTGGTTGCTACGGAGACAACAGAGATGCCACAAACAACAGAAAGCTCTCCTGGTGCAGGAGTAGGACTCCAAGGAAAGAAATAACCCTGGAAAACATGATATCTACCGGCCTTTGCACATAGGCATGGAAAATGGGGGACATCTATGGGACAATCAATGTGCTGGACCCTAAGTCTAAACAAAATATTTCCCCAGAGCTGCTTTCCTGTTGCCAGCTGCTTGTCAAGCTGCACAAAAGCCACAATCCATATTCCTCCAGACTTGATGCCAAAGAACATTTTCTACCTGGATTTGAATAATGTGAATATATTAATTAAAGTTGATAATGGCTGATAATGATTTCCATCAGCAGTAGAATGTTGCTATATTTATCATTATTTATGAGATCACCGTACCTCACTGTAATTTATACAGAGAAGACTTGAAGTAACGTGACTTGACATCTTAACAACTTTTCTGATCACACCTTTAAAGCCACAGAACGCTGTTTTCTTGGACAACCAGATCATTTCTCAGTATGGAAAGGAAAGGAAAGAGAGGAGATCAAGCCCCCCAGGTTTCGCTTTGATCAACTTGCCCTTGGAAAGGAGTTGGCTTTGAGATTGGCCACAGCACTGGCAAAAATAAAGGGACAATTTAGCATTTGTATTTCTTGTGGACATTTGCTTTGCAGAATTCAGATGTGGTCTGTAGACAGAAGTAGGCCTTAAAGTAAAGAGAAGTGTGGGAGGGAGAACAGAAACTCCGTGTCCTGTCCTTTCTAAAATCCATCAGGAGCTGCCATCCAGCTCCCCTGGCCTGAGCAGCAATGCCCCGGGGGTTTGGGGCTGGCAGTGCTCCCAGCTCCCCTGGGACCCAGGGAAAGAACATCTCTCCTCAGGCTGTGCTGAGGGGCCCTTCACGATGGAGCTTTGGCAGAGAGAAGTTCAGAAGCATCTTGCAAAAGGCAGAGGAGGCAGCAGAAAGAAATCTGGGAGATGTCTTCTCTTGAGTTGGATGGGTGGGCAAGGACTGGACCCTCCCTCAAGGGGGAAGAGAGGGGATGATCCCACTAAGGAAGCACCCAAATGCTCACACAGTGGTGACCAGTAAGGTCTACAACGCCGTGGGGCAGAACTCAGGATTGCCTGGTACTATCTCCATCTGGATGCAGAAGGCTTTGTCCCTGCTGCTGCTGTGCCTGGGCTCACTGGGGCTCCTGATGGGGAAGAACCTTCCAGAAGAAAAATCAGAGAGTCAGACACTGAACGTCAGGTGCTCACAGTGCTTTCACGGTAGTATACCCTAAAACCAGCTAAACTATATCTGACTTTAAAAATTCTGTTTTATATCAGGTCACTGGCTATAGCCATGCGAGTGAAAATTCTGAAAAAAAAAACCCACCCCAAAATATCAAAATAAGCATTTCCTATAAAGCAGGTCTTAGTGATATAAAATTTATAAAACATGAATTCATAAAATATGCAAACCAGATTCACTTTTAGCTGGCATGGCCAAAACTCAGAAACATCAGCGACTGAAAGACTGAGGTCAAAACAGTTCATAAAATAAAACAAGAAAAAAACCATCCAGGAACCCCAAAATATCTCAAAGCTGCTGACACCACTGCTTTTTAAATTCAGCAGACCGAGGCACAAAGACAGAACAACAAGGAATCTTCTTAAACATTTGTTGTTAAGGTAAATCTAAAATGATTGTCTAGCACAATGTTAATTACATTGTACAGCAATCAAAACACAGACGCCGAGTCTAATGAATCCCTACTCTCACCTTTGGAACTGAACTGGAGTGTCTTGTTCCCCTCCTTATTAGCCCATAAATATTCTAATTAGGAAGCAACTCCAGATGAATAGGATTAGCAATAAGGACATTTTAGACTAGGTACACAAGAGATACTCAAAACTCTCATGTCTTATCTAAGGCTCTCCTGACATTTATAATCATGTAGAAACGCTAAATTTACATAGCTCTGCCTAATTAGACATGGTTGCAATTATGTTTGTGGGCTTCCTTTTTTTCCTGCCCAAGTATAACTTACACTGTCAACACAGGAAGCAGGAACTGAATAGAAGCTCAGCAAGAAATAAAAGTGTTTTCTGCTATTTATTTTTTCCTGGTTTTAATTTGAAATTCATATTTCTAAGCTTCTTTTTTTTTTTTTTTTTTTTTTTTTTTCCCTCAGATTCCAGGCAAGAACTGGCTGTTATGGATCCAAGTCCAGATCGCTGCTGCTTTAGATGTAAAAAATGTGCTTTTTTTAGATCATCAGCATCTCAAGAGCAGGCACTAAACCAGGCCAAATTCTGCAAAAGGTGACATGTTCTGCCTGCAGCAGGTGGGTCGCCTGTGCTCATGGTGAGAGCAAGAAACAAAGAAACTTGTTTCCTTTGAGGACTGTAATTCTCATCCCGCTTATGAATTTTGCTAACTGCCCTGGGGTTTTTGATTTCAGTCCCTCTCCCCAGCCTGAACTTTACATTTCTGCAAGAATCTTGTGTTTGTCTTCCCTGGCCTTCAGAAAGCTGGTGGGAAGCAGGTAATCCATCACGCTGTATTTCTGTGCAGCAAATGTTGGCATTATGGGGCAGAGATTTGATAAATGATGTGTACATTATAAAACTGAATTTCAATATATTGTCTTTGATGTCCATAATCACAGATAGAGTTCTTTCACCTCAGCTCAAACATAAATCAAAGTAAGTTATATGCACTCAATTCAACGTGCTTACCAATTTCTCTTTCAGAGCTAAACCATAATCATGAGAACTCACCTGTGTCAGCAGAGTTACCTGCACAGAGCTCAGGCTGCAGCCAAGGTAGGTGGAGATGCCCATATATATATATAAACTGTCAGGACTGGGATATTGGGAATTCCCAGGGCAAACATCCACAAATTCTTTTCACTGACTGCTGGATGTCTAATTACCTTTACTCCCAAATACTTTGTTTATTAGAAAACCACCATCTTATTTGACTCCCACATCATGTTTCAAGCCAATGATCAGAGAATCATGGAACAGCCTAGGTTGGAAGGGACCCTAAAACTCATCTCATTCCACCCCCTGCCATGGGCAGGGACACCTTCCACCATCCCCGACTGCTCCAAGTCTTGTCCAGCCTGGCCTTGGACACTTCCAGGGATAGGACAGCCACAGCTTCTCTGGGCAACCTGTGCCAGGGCCTCAGCACCCTCACAGGGAAGATTTTTTCCTAATATCTAATCTAAACCTGCTCTCTTTCAGTTTGAAGCCATCAAATGACTCATGCCAGCAGAGTCACAGAGCCCTTGGAAGCCAGGCTGCCTGGTGGCAGAGGTCAGCGGCTCCAGGCAGAGCAGGACTAAAGAAAACTGTCTTAATAAAGACTCCCGAGGAATGAGAAAACAACTGAAGAACAGGATGAAAACCTCCTGTTTCCAGCTTCAGTGCTTGGAATGTGGGAGAGGTGGAAAAACAACAGTTCTGCTCCAGCAGGTTTATAGAAGCCAAAATTAAACAATTAGGAAACCAAGTCTCCTCCTTCAGCAAAGTGAAGCGAAGCAGATCACGCAGCAAACTGACCCTCATGAGCGTTCCAGGCTGTTCCTGCACAGCCCACACCGGGAACATCCATCACGGCAGCCCAAAAGCCCAACTGCAGCCTCCCAGTGAATTCCACACCCCGGCTCCACAGAGCTGAAGAGCAGGAGTGTTCCTGAATATCTGCTTCTCAAAGGACACACCCAGCATGTTTTCTTTGGCCAGGACGTCAGCCCCGTGCCTGCTCTCTTATCAAGCTTCCTGATCAAGGCTTGTATCGGTCAAGGCAGCTGGATCTGAAAGCCGCTGATGACAGCCCAAGGAGCTGAAACGAAATCAATAACCATAGAAACCCCATCCCATCCCCTGCTCTGCTGTGTTTAAGATCAATCAATATGCAGAAATCACTAGTGCCAGGCACATCTGCACTAGTCGTGCACATAATCAACTTTGTCTTGTCTCAGCTTAATATAATTTTCCACCATATTAGCAGTCTTTATGATATCCTGTCTTTTCAAATAGACGTGATTCAGAATCACTACACAGTTCAATTGGATTATTGGAGTAGCACACAGACCCACACTCTCACATACACCCCCAAAACTGCTCTTGGTGACAGCCTCTCCTCACTCCACTGAGGTTGGGATCCCAGCCATGTTTAAAGTGTTTGCAAGGAGGTGACATCCGAGGCCACAGCCAGCTCTCACCGATACCTCTGGCAGAAGAATTTGTGTATGTACGTATATTTAACAGACTGGGAAAAGAAATGAACAAACTTATCAAATGCCATGCTGAAGCATCCATTAAAAACTGCACACACTTTTAATGACTTGGGTGAGGGTTGCTGTTGCATAAATTTATTTAACGTTAATGTCCCTAGTTTGCTGTAAATTTCACACTGTGAAATTACCAGGGCAGTTCTAATGGGGCTGAAGCCTCCAGCTGCACTCCATGATAAAGGAGGAAATAATTATGAATTCCTCTGGGAAGCCAAAGAAAGTCAAAGATCTCCTTCGAAACTGCTCCCAGCTGAGCTGCTCATCAGCCAGCTGAGGAGGTGCAGAGCCGCTCCCAGCGCTGGGGGAAGTGGGATGAGCAGGACGCTCCCGCCGATGACGGCGCTGCCATCAACTGACATTTAATTTGGAAGGATTGAAAGCTGGTGTCTGCAACAACTTCTGCCAAGAAACATTATGAACAGTCAAGACAGAGCATGGAAGTGGTTTTATGTTCCAAGTTGGGATGATACTGTGTAATTTTACATCTAATCACCTAGCGCGAGACATAACCAGCACACACAGCTCCAAGAGCTCGTGCCTGCAGCTCTGACAGATGCCTGGATCATCAGAGGATGCTGCACAATGTGGGTTGCTCCATCTAGGATGGCATTCTCCATAACCTTCAAATCCAGAGCTGACAGCCTTTGCTAGAGTTCACAAGAGTGGAAAAAGGGAACTCCTTTGTCCCACCCTCCTTAATCTTCTATCCGTACAAATGTCTTCTCCTTCCATTTCTGTTTCTCCCTTCTATCTCCCTGTTCCTCCTCACTTCCTCCACACCACCACGGGCTGCTCTGCCCAAGAGTGCTCTCCCTGCAGCAGGAGAGCCCACCTGGACAGTGAGCACCTGGGGCACACCTGGAGACCCCAACCCACGCTCCTTGCCTGGCATCCTCCCTTCCATCAGCTTGGAATTCAGGCCCAGTCATGAGCAAACTAATCATGGCTCACCTCTGAATGCACCTCTGAAATGATAAAACAACTCATTCCTGGTAAAGGAATCAGAGAAATATAAGAAACAAAACCACCTAATGGGGCAGACAGGCAGCATTTATTCGGTTGCTCCCTGTGTGTCACTCATAATAACATCCTGCGGTGTACTTCAGCTGTTTCCCAAGAACAAATATAATTCTTATTTATAATGCAACAAAGGATAAAGCAGGTTTCCTGATCCTGATAAGCGACTCTCTGATTATTTCTTCAATAAAAACCATCACGTCTTTCAGATTATTCTTTCATGTTTTATTCTGATTTGGAACAGAGACAGCACAGACGAGCATCTCTGCGCCTGGAGTCGCTCGGTTTATTTTCTCATTTATAAAACCTGGGGACCTGCTCGAGAGCACTTCAGTGGTGCTTAAGGACTTTTGAACTTCATGGACTGGACTTGCAGCAGTGAGTAACCAATGCCTGGCTCTGGAAAGCGTCACGCTTTATCAGGTAATTGATCTGTGAGATGATAACACGAGGGAGGTGGGAGTGAGGCGTTATCGCGTGGGATCGCGACAAAGGGCTCTCGTGGAATAGGAAACACCCGCCCTTCCCGACAAACAGCAACCCAAGATGCCGCTGGGAAGCCTGTCAGCAGAACGCCTGCTCTGTGCATCAGCACGCTCCAGACATTGGCTTGATGTAGCGAAATGGGGTGAAAAACGTGAAATGAAATGTGATCACCTCTTTGGACCTTCTGCTTGCATTCGAATTCCTCTGCAAAATATGTGCCATGTTATTTACTGTGTCTTCTTTTAAGGTAGCTGTCACCATACGACTTAGAAACTCCAAACATACTAAGAATGGGATTTTCTGTGTCAAAATGTCCCATTGAAATTCAGACACCTCCTTCTCACAGTCTGTGCAACACTGCAAAGCAAACAGGGCCCGGACCTTATTGGGAAAAAATCCCCAAACAAATGTTGTGTTTATGTAATGATGTATTTATTTAGGGCCACTTCAAATAGCTGCAGCTGGTTAGACTTGAAAATAACTGCATGTGAAAACGCAAACAATAATTTATGTAACTTTAAATGAGTTTTTGCAAGATGTTTAGATGCATTTTCCTTGAACGCTCCCCTGCACAGCTGGATATGAAGCCTGTAATTTAGCTTTCCCTATTCCCTGTGGAAGTTGTATGGAAAGCACCGTGCCTGTGCCCCTCTCAGAACTGCCCTGGCACAGCGTCTGGGGTCAGAAGAGTAACACAAAATCCATTTCTCAAACGTGTCAGTCAGCCTTTGAAGATGCTGATACTGCAGGCAATGGTCACTCCGAGTTACATTAACAGCTCTTATTGCAAACACTGGAATTAGTTTTCAGAAGAACATCCCTAAATACCCATTTTGATATGGTTGGATGACAGTAGTGGCAGAGACCATACAGAGAGTTGAAGGGGCCTGAGGATGAAAACTGGTGGAGAATATTATGACAAAGTGGTTTTTCATCACAAGATGCTAAGAGTGAAACTGCTCCCAAGAACAAGCACTTGAAAGCTCTCCCTCACTTGGAATTTATTTTTAAATTGCAAAAGAGTCCTTTTAAAAATGGTTTTAATGGTCTGAGCTAACTGACAAAAATTGATCTTTTAAAATGTCAAACATCATTTTAAAAGACCAATATCAATGCGACATTTTTGCAGCTATTAAAAAAAATGCTGAATCTCTCCAGATTTTTTTGTTCTTGCTGGTAATTACCAATTAAAATTTCATTATTTTGTCCTAATCTGGGGGTGGGGAAAACATTGTGGGGCATTTCCTGCTTAATCAGGATCATCTACATAAATGATTGCTGAGGCTTCAATTTCTAATCTGATGGATAGAGCGGAGAGATTCTCCTGCTTTCTGCTTTAGGGGTTTTCAGAGATGTGACCATGGCCAAAGGAGCTGGGGGTGGGCTACCTACCCAAAGAACCATCCATGT
This sequence comes from Dasyornis broadbenti, assembly GCA_013397935.1. Classification (NCBI taxonomy): domain Eukaryota; kingdom Metazoa; phylum Chordata; class Aves; order Passeriformes; family Dasyornithidae; genus Dasyornis; species Dasyornis broadbenti. Next base: position 1,678,661 of record VZRN01003130.1, on the reverse strand, counting down.
CCTGCAGATTTCCCTGGAGGCTATTTTTCTAGGGAAGTTTGCTCAATTGCTTTGCCAAGAGCTTATACCCCGAAGCCGTGAAGGCACCCAGTGCCTCTGCAGCACTCACTGGTGGAAGCTGCTCTGCTGCTCATCCGTAGGGCAGATTTTCTGACATTTTCTGCAGAGCACTGGTAACCCTTCCAGATTCTCTCTTTAGGCTCAAATATGCTTCCTTTCAAACCACATCTAGCTGCTGATTCACAAGCAAATACTGTTCATTACCTTCTCTGTCAAACATAAGGGGGAGGGAAATGCACATAATTTACAAATCTAGTAACGCATTTCCATCACACTTCTCTGCATTGCCATGGCCACAAAAAGATGGAACCAGCCAAGATGAAAGCATTTTCAGGGCTGAAGTTTAATGGCTAAAATAATTGCAGAAACATACACATCTCCCAAACAAACCACTTCCAGAATGAATAATGCGTGGAGTATCCTCTCATCTACTACTTCACTCCACATCAGTACGGGCTCCCCTGTGAGCACAGCACACACAATATAGGGCAGCGTATTTCAATCACAGCAGATCTCTGTGGCTGGGCCCGCTCTACTCTGCTGCAAGCAAACCACAGGGTTTGCACTGAGTTCAAGAGAGAAGGGTGCTGCTCTTCTGTCCTCTCCAAAATTCACCTTCAGTAGGTGAGCACAACGATTCCTGAGCAGGCATTTGATTTGGTATATTCCTGCTTGGATGGCATCAAACTCTCCTTTTAGAACAGCACATACCTGGCAGAAAAGCTTCCCAGTTCTACAAGAGTCACTTGCTGCTGACTTACAAACCCTGACTCCCATCCCCAGGCAGCAGAAATCAGTCTGGCCAGTCTACCCCTCTTTGGGCACCTGCCCAAACTTTTAATCAATAAAACAAGATTCTTCCCCGTAAACTGAGGTGAATGCCATGTTGGTATGAATATGAAACTACAATCTATTTGTTTTTCAGAGAGATATATAAATAAGACTGGAAGGACCAACTTATTGAACATCGGGATAATATGAGTCAGTGCATTTTTATGCAATTAGTTCCTCTTCTCAATTTGAGCCATCAGGTTTGAGGTCACTCAGTATGCGACCTGTTTGCTTTAACTGAAAACCAGATTTACTTTTCTAGAAAGGCATTTGGAACAGAAAGCATTTTAAGTGCAAAAAATGAATAGCTTGAATAAAACATGATTGTACTGACATGTACTCTATTTAATGAGGATTTCTTACACAAAGTCCTCAGAATTTTTTAAGAACTGGCATAACAGAACAACAATGAAAGGAAAATATTTAGCCTAGAAATTAGAAGAAAAATGGTGAGGTTACCATGACAAAAGAGCAAACTGCCTCACTGCTTCAGCTCTGCTACTACAAGCTCCTAGATGCTTTAATGTGCAATTCTGGGAAGAATAACACACAGCTCCATCCTGCCTGCACGTGACACCTTGCTGGCCTCCTCCACGAGCCCTCTCTCAGCCTGCAGTGAACGGAGAATAGCCCAAACCTCAGTACCTGATGTTGTGATTATTTATAGCCAGCCTAGCGATGCTCACAAGGGTCTAACAAGAACAGTCCTCCCCTTCCAAGAGCCACCTTCTGCCACCTTTCTGGATACTAATTAGTACAGAACTCAAGGAAATATACAGTATTTGTGGTGCAGAACAGCAAACGCCCACATTTTGGTCCCTGTGCACACATTTCTGTATTTTTGGAAGTATTACATCCTCTGCAAATACAAACTCCATGATCCTGACACTGTTCCAGATGAGATGTACTATAAAGACACTAGATCCATCACAATTTAAATTATACTTTACAAAGCATGTAACAGCCTCTCTGCTGTTTACACTGAAAACTTTCTATTTTAAGAATATTTCAGAATACAAGACTCTATCTGGTCTTCTAACAGTCACAGTCCTTTGCATTTAAGCTGCCTTTTCCTTATGTTCAGTTAAGAAAAGTCACTGTTGCAGGGTGAAATATCCCATAAACTCACTCATCCTCTGGCAAATGTGTTGAAGACAATATTTAAGTACGAAATGTAGCCAAAGACGCTCATAGGAATGAGTTCTGCTACTAAAAAAGTAGAAAAGCAGCACCAGGTCTAGGAAAAAAGAGTTAACAAAGACTGTCTTTAAAATGCTAATAACAGACAATGGTCTGTGGATAAGTTAATTAGTGGAGCCAGCTTGTGTTTAATTATTTCACTTGACCTGGTGCAGATTTAAGACAATAATCCCTTTAGAGAGGGGAAGGGGCTGTTGGAAAGTATGTGATGTACCAAAAGAAAAACTTTAAATCTGCCTGAGCTGAGCAGGTAGTCTTCTATCTGAAATTGGAATGATACACTCTTCTCTACTGTAAGACAAGCTCAAATAGAAAAAGAAATGCAGGTCTGAACCAGAGAGATTATGCTAAGGACCTGGTGAGCTTTCTACTCTGATACTTAACTTTTTTTTTCCTCCTCCCTATTCAGCTGGGATTTTACTACTGAATAATGTATAAGCCAACCCACTGTAGTCAGAGGTGGGATTTCATGAGCAACTTGAAACAAGTGCAACCAGACTGTACCAGAACTCTCTGAACATATTAAAATGTGTGTGAAGAAAGAAGAGGATCTATAGACTATTAGTATATGTGGAATTTTCTTATAGGAGAGGCTCTGAAGATTTCCATATTTAAAAGAAGGGAACTGCTGAGGTGGGGTATCAGTCCTTTTCTTGCTCAGACTCTATAATCGGATCCAATTAAACTCAAAGCTTTGTTTTATCTGAATAGTTCAACCCCAAATCATTCAGCTTTTCAATTTGGTAACATCTCTTCAATAGCTCACCCAAACATGAATAAAAAGTCATTACAGTTCCACATGTGAGTCAGTACAACCTCCTCCAGAGGCTCCAGCATCTAAATGTTGGTGATACCTAACGCAAGCCAGGTGTATAAAGAGAGTCTAAGCCAAATGGGAGAACGAATTAAAAAAACAAATTGGGAGCTACTCTGGCAGGCAGTAAACAGTGTGATAGGCACTGCCTGAGTGGGAAGAAACTGCATTTCAGCCAAGGGATAGGACTCATTCTTGGTGGAATCAGCTCCACGGGAGATATAAACTGGCTGCAGGTTTCCATTTACAGCCCAGTTCTGGGGCTGGAGCATCCTACTGCACACATCTTCAGAAAGGACACACAGGGCACTGGGACCAGAGCTGGAAAAGCTGCACACAACAGCCAGCCCAATAACACTGCTCTGTTTGATCCTCTTTATTAAAAACGTAATCTGATGGGGAATGAAAGGCCTTAGGACAGGACAGGGCCAGGACGAGTGCGAACAGAGCACACAGCCAGGCTGAGCTCACACGAACTCACAGCCAAACCGTGCCAACGTATCCTCACAGTTTGTACAACCAGACGATCTCCAGCCTATTACACTTATGTCCTGATCATCTTCCTGGTGTACCTTTCTGAGAGATAAATACCATGGCTGTTTTGCTGTCTGCTCATAGGACTCCCACAGGTTTCAAGCTATTTACCAGCCTCCTTCTTTGGAAAGCTCTTTTATTCTTTAGAAGTGCCTCCTGCCATCACCACTTTTTTTTTTTTTTTTTTCCCTACTGATGCTGTTTTCTTCCCAGGCCATGGCTCAGAGCCCTTCCTCTATCAGTTTTACTAGTCTATCTAGCTATCAGGCTATTTTAAAGGAAAAGTAATCAAAAATCCCTTTCCATACACAGGAGCTCTAAAACTGATTGTCAGCTTCTCATTTAGAGAGATGCAGAAATCATGCAGAAGACCAAAAGGTACAGAGCATTCCAGAACCACCCACCAGAAAGACACACAGCCACTGCAATTTGAGGAGCTCAAACAGGGAGACATATTCCTTCTGGGAACTGTGGCAAGGCTTCAGAACCACTGGCATTATTCCCTTCTTAATTAAAACAAATGGTGTGATTTCTGTGACAAGGCTTTACTCACATCTTCCTCACCCTGCAACAAAGGCTATGAGGGATCCACTAAGCAGTGCTGGACCAACAGCACTAAGAGCAGGCTGGAGTCCTCCCGCTCTGCTAACTTCTGGTGTCTCAAATTATTACAGGTGGCCCTCCACGGAGTGCACAACACACTTCCAAAGGCACTAAACAGGGTTAATAAAATGAACCTTCTTCACTGACGAGTGGTAGTGCTCCTCACCATAATTTGCTGAAAAAGGTCATTCTTGTCTGTAATGAGAAAATGAAATGCACTGGAATGATGGAGCAAACTCAAATCAGTCCTGTGTACAACATAGAAACATAAACCAGAATCCAGCATAAATCTGCTGGCTAAATTCAGCTTATGGCTAATCAGCTCTTCCTTTGACAGGATATGCTGCTGTGGAAATGGGATAATTTTATAACTGAATAATTTAACCAGTTTTATCTTTAAGTAATGATTTCAGGCATATTAATACATAAAGCTTCAGTATTTACATTTTCGTTACATGGCCCTGAAAAATTACAAGGTATCAGGGATAACGTAGTATTCAGTGATAAACGACGTGCACAGAGTGGATTTCATCCCTCAGAGTGACTTTGTGCTCCACAAATCCCCAGGACGGCACGTGGCTCCAGGCAGACAGCGAGGGCAGAGCTGGGGCAAACTTCCTCAGCAGCAGAGAGGAACTGCTTCCTACTGTGTCAGAAACACATCAGGGCCAAGGCTGGAAGGGACAAGTAAAACACAGTCTGACAGAGGATGCTGAAGTATTGTACCTGCTTATCCCTGCTAAGACTCCGCTAGTTTATGTCTGGCTGGAAGACATGTTCCACAAAGACTCCCAATCACCATCTGAATGCTGTGAGAAAGTGGAAAAGCCACTTAACCCTGGAAGTCTGTTACAGTCCTTCATCATCTCAGTCACCGGAAAGCACCTTGGGAGCCTGCAAGTCTGGAAGCTAAATACAGGGACTCGTGGTCCAAATTCACAGAAATGGATGTGCCTTGCTGGCAAAATAATTACTAATCCCTGACTCTGGTTCTTCTCCTGTGACTTCAGCTGTGGAGGCATTTTTCTGCACGTTTTAATGCAGTGATATGGGAAGTTCATCTTGAAAAGCAAGATACTCGTGGCTCTGCAGAATCTAACAACCTTGTTTTAGTTCTTCTCTGGAAAAAGTAATGAAAAGAACGTGAAAACTAGAATCCCTCTCAGTTTAAAGAACTCCTGTAATAGATACAAATAGCAAACAGGGTGGATGCTGGATTGTGCTTGTCAGAAGGTGACATAATTGTAGCAATTCTGCATTACTCCTCTCTGCTCCTTGGAGAAGACTAATCTGACTGAGGAAAATGGGGACAGAAGCTCTCAGGATGCAGTCAGGCCATTTAGATGTCATTTTCCCTCATTCTTTGTATTCTGTCAGTACACACACACACACAGGAGTGACAATCTGCCCAGCTAAACTCATCTATCACTCGTGTGGTGTGGGACCCTTCAGCCTCACGCTGCAGCAAATGTTCCTCCAGCCCTGCTCGGAGGAGCAGAGGCAGCTTTGCGTAACATCACATTGATATGCAGTGAGGGGAATAAGTAACATGGGCCACGGTAATTTAGAACAGAGTAAGTTCCTTTTGGTGTATTCCAGGGCTGGATGAAGGGCTGAAAGCTGCTGGGCTCCACTGTCAGAGGGAAATTTCCTGCCTCAGCCTGTTGGCTACACTTGGAGTACTGTCTGGCTGGAAGAGACAAACCCAGATTAAGCCCACTGGATCTGGGTAGTCTCAGACTAGTGGATGTCTGTCCATGGGAATGTTTCACAGCAGTCTCAGTGGCTAAACTCACTCCTGTGGCAGGGCAATGCCTTGTTTACTCCCAGCAGCATCTGAATGAACAAGGAGGTTTAGAAAAGCTATTGCAATGACCTGGAGACAAATGTACCCAAAATAGTTACTGCAGATGGTAGAAACCATCCCTGCTCAGTGTTTGGAGCAGTGTACAGTTGTTTTTTCTTTCTTTAGCATAACATTTCAAATTCTGCCCTATCAGAAATGTCTAGTTGCACCAAAACCAGAATGTTGGAAAAGAGATCAACTGTCTCTGCTAATAAGAAGAACTTCTCCTCTTCCCCACAAAAATCCTGCCATTTCATTCATAAATAAAATAAGCCTCTACCTCAGTTGTTGGCAGGCTCTCCCTTTTATCTTTCACTCACTTGAGAAGGACCAGCAATATCACGTTTTTGGAAAGCCAAGTGCAGTAATCATAGAATCGGATTTCATGTATTTTTAAAAGCATTTGCAGCAGCAGAGATCCAATCACTTCTAAAAGAAATACAAACATACAGAAATTTGGAAGAAGCAACTCAGTGCTCCTGACTGCCTTCATTTCTCCAACACCAGATGAATGTGCTGGGAAGGGACTCCTTGCTAAGGGACATCTCAAAAAGTTAGCAACATTACACTGCAAGCACCGCAGAGCTGAAATACTTATTATCTCAAATAAGCCTGGATGACATTTGAGATGTCTCAACATTTATTGGCCTGCCAGCAGAGCCTGGGATCAACCACCTCCTTTTCTCTCATTCTTTTTTTCCTGCTTGCTCAAAGTCTGTGTTCATAAAATATTTAGGGGAAGCTCTTCAGAGGATGATATTGCCTATACTATACCCCCAGTGCAAGCTTACTGTGCTACTGAGACAGATATTCTGCCACCAGAGAAATCAAAATTGGTGATGGGGTTGAGTTACTGCAGCAGGAGCACCATCAGACTGACAGTCTGGGCTTGATCCCACCTGGGACACTGGGCTGAGTGGAAAGAACGAAGTAACATACGGAACAGAGCCGGTCGCTTTTGCAAGGTTATACAGAGAAATGTTACTTTTCAGGATGGAAAACAAAAATATGAATGTTCTGCTTGTTTCTGAGACCCAGCTGACCCTTCCTTACCTCCTGCAATTTTCTTCCCAGTGGAAAAAGAAAACCCAGCTCAATGGAGTGTGGAATTAGCAGGCATGCTGCTAAATGAAGCCGTCAGTCGGGCAGCATCTCCTGCAGTACCACCCACTTCTGCAGCAGCCTGCCATAAATTAAATCAGCTGCCATGGTCCCTTCCTGCCCCTGAACTTTGCCACAACCTGTTCATCTCACGCATTCACAGCCTTCCCTGTTAATCCACACACATTTTGTGCTGCCATCATCACATGATTTTTCCCTCCTAATTTTATCAAATCAGGTACAGATTTCCTATGTTACCCTGATGTTTTCCTGCATTACAGCAAGAATCTGCTTTTAACCTTCTCATCAAAGCCTGGTTGTCTGAATATACTTCTGAACCTCTGATGACTCCAAATCCCTATCATTCTCCTTCTTAGTTCAAGGGATAGGTGTTCCTTTGTTCCACCCCTGGCATTTCTCACCCTCAGGCATCCAGGCTTACATTAGACTGTTGCTAAACTGTCCTCCTCCTTTAATAATTTTTATGAAGTGCAGTCCAATTATCTTTATCTTCCTTGGGGATCCATTCAATTAAGTGCAGCCATAATGAGTGAGTGGACACAGAGCATTGCCACCAAATTTACATCTAGATTAATGGGAACCAGGTAAGATAAATTTAAAGCCATCAATATTTTAATGCTTTGGTTTTTGATTGCGCTCTCTTCAGTGTCAGACACATTTAGGAGAGACCAGCACAATTTAAGAGGCTGAGTTTTTAATTTCCTCCATGGTTTGTGGAAATGAGGGTTTAGAAACAGCAGCAAAAATACACGACTTTGCCTTAAAATAGGTTTCTCACAGGTTAAACAAAACACTTCTCATGACACAAAACAATCTGAAACACTTCATCCAGTTTGTTCTTTCCTGGATTGAAGGCAATGTAGGAAACCAGCAAAGAACCAATATTTAAGAGGAGATGCTGAGAACATCAGGAAATCTCATTTAATGAGCATGCAACAGAAGTGCTGAGCTAGGAACACCAGACCTGAAGTGACTTTTCTCCCTTCTGAAAGACAAATGCTGGATCTGGAACATGGACCTGTCTCTCAGATATGGAACAGCTCCGGAAGTTATTTTTACACCTGCTTTGCATTGCAGAAGCAAGGGAGAAGGGTCCAATGGAGACTGAAAACCTGGTTCTGTATTACCACAGCTTAACTTAATCGTGTCTCAGGCACTGATAAATGTGTCAATAAGCATTTGGAGAAATAACTGGTATCCAGGGAATTTATCTTGGTTATAGTCGTTTCAGCTGAATAGGTCAGATTTGTTAACATTTTAATTTACACAAATCTGCATTCCAAATATTGCTCTTCAGCTCCTTTTACTAACGACAAGGAAATGTCAGCAGCAACCCCAAATTCACTCCTCTAATAGCTTTCTCAAGTTTCCAGGAAAAATAAACAAAAACAAAAAACTAATCCGTGGTACAGTAATGGGGGTGTTTAAACACAATTTTCAATTTAGACGCAATACAATTTTATGTTAATAAACCAGAAAGTTTTGCCAATTCCAGATGTAATCCTGAAAGCAGGAGAGAGCTGGGAGTAAGCATGCCCCGTAGCTTCAGGGCAGCCCCAGGATTACGCCCAGAGCTGGTTGTTCTGCCTCAATCCAAGTGTCCCTTGCTCAACTTTGGGCTCAGCTTGGGACACTCAACACCAGATTTCCACATACAACGTGCCAGCTGTGATTTCCTGGATCTTGTGCACATGAGAACTAAGATGAAGCACATGGCTCCCCTGCAAGTTTTTAAAATACTTCAGATGCAATGAGAGAATCCCCAAAAAAAGACAACCATTCTGCCTTATCCTTTCCCCCTAATCATCACCTGCCACTTTTTTCAGCTGATTTACTGAGATTAAAACCTTTCTCCCACCAAGTTTTCCTAATCTGTGTTTCTGAAATTACTATAAACTGACGACCTTTCTCTGCCCATACAGCCCTACATTAAAATGCTGGCCCCCACCGATGTCAGGGGGACAATAACAGTTCTTTCATTTCCATAAAATCAGCATTTTCCTGCCAGAATTCCAATTTCTCCTACGAGTACTCTGCTACCGTCCCCCCCGGGACTGCCAGCAATTTCTGCTGCACTTGTTTCTCCTCTTCCACTGCAAGCCTGCCGCAGGCTCCAGCACTGCCTGGGATAATCTACCTGCTTAAGATTCAGCCAACTTCTCAGTTCTCGGAATAAAAAGAGAAGGGAAAGGTCAGATCTGCCCTAGGTTGTGCTTGCAGAGTCTGCCACGTCAGGTGGGAAGGAGCAGGTGCTGGTGCTCCTCCTGCTCCCCCAGCTCTGCTTCCCATCTTCACACCTGGAAAGCTCTGTGCTCTCTAACCTTCTCCTTGGAAAGCTGTTTCACACAGTGTGTCCCCCCTGGGCCAGCTCGCCCTGAAACGGTGCCGAGGGCGAGCCCTGCACTGCTCCCAGCCAGCGTTCCCAGCCAGCATTCCCAGCCAGCATTCCCAGCCAGCATTCCCAACGCATCCCGCGTGTCGCGGAGGCTGCCCTAGGGCTCCATACGTGCTGCTGAGCTGCTGCCGGGGCTTTTATCTGCTCACAGCAGCTGCCTTTGGGATTCCTCCCTGCGCTGCTCTGAAGGAAAAAACTGGCCCCAGACCTGGGAATGAAATGGGCACAATCCCTGGCAGGGAGTGTCTCCTGGCTGGAGCGTGGCAGAGCATTCAGCAGCGGGGCCAAAAGTGTGCTGCTGGGCTGAGGGGCACGGGAAAAATCTCTAAGGTGCTGCAGGTTTCTTCCCTCTGAATTTAGGGTCCCATGCCTGCATGTGGGGTTTCCTGCTTGCTCTGTCCCTGCCATTGTCACAGGGGAGGAAAGGAGAGAAAGAAGAACAAAATCGGTTTCTGGTGCCTGGGCTCTGCCAAAATGGCTTTCACTGGACTTGTTACCTCTGGGGTCTGCCTGAATACAAACATCTGAGCCTCAGACTAAGCAAGACCTTCCTTCCATGCTCTCTGTGGCTCATTGCTCCATAAGCAAATGATCTTTCCCATCATTTATTTGACCAAGCTCCCCTAAGTTGCACTGAGCAGGTGACACTCCATGACCTGCACAGGCCAATGGGGAATAAAAACAGAACTGAAGTTCTGGGGTTCTCTCCCTTTACAGCCACTGACGCCCTTTCTCACTCATTCCATCCCAGCACTGACACTGCATTGATTTTTGTTTAATGTGTGAGGTATAAAAGCTTTGTCCTTGAGCTACACCCACAACTAGAGGAGGCAGAGCTCTGAGAATCACACCATATAGTTTACAGTAGTAGAGTGTGTTTTTGTCAGTAAAAATGAAGTTTCTTCTGCATTTGGAAAAGCTGCACGTTGTAAAATGCCAGAAAGAAGAGGCACTAAACTCAGAACACACAAAACAAAAATCACTGGGAAGACATTGTACTGGTTTGGAAATGACACAAGGATGCAAAGGGTGCTGAGTGAAGGCTGTGTAACCTTTTCAAGGGGTAATATGGAAAGCACTAAGCCAGACAGGTCTAGAAAGGGCCATAGACAGTACTTTACTGTCCCCCAACAGAAGGGGAACAAATGACCGTTTATCCATTTCCCTGCACCTCTTGGACTATCTTCTACATCTTTGAGTATTACAAACTTACGTAAGGAAAATATCAGCTCCAGGAGTCTGAAGATTCTTGCAGGGTTTCATCGACTGATATGGATTCAGACAAAAATATCACATCAAAGCCACGATGCCCCACAGCTGCTGCAGAAGCAAAGACTGTGATCTCCACACCTCAGCTCAAACTGTTAGAGGCTTGGGATTAAAGACAGGGTTTGGGCTTTTCACATCAGCAACCCTCACCAACAGCTGGTAAGATGGTTTTAACCTCACCTCCCTGTCGAGTCCAGCAGCCACAGTGACGATGTCCCCTGTCTCGCTGTTGATGGTGAACATGTTTTGTGAGGGGCTCTGCGGGGTCTGGGTGACGATCCGGTACCTCACCATCCCGTTGGCCGTGGTGCCGTCGTCTGCGTCGTTCGCCGTCACCGTCATCACGTAGGTCCCTGGGAACACGAGAAAGGGAATGATCAGTGTTATCTCACTGCAGAGCAGACTGTGGTCCCACTGACCCGGGGTCACGCATTTTGCTCAGAAATTCTATGGAACAGACAGCCCACTTCAATCCAGCTAGCCAGGCAAGGCGAGGATTATGGAAATAGCAACACTGCTGAGAGAGATGATCTGGGAGGATGCTGATTACACATAACTGGTAGATAGAGAGAAGTCATGTGAGGGTATCTATGATTAACTTCTAATTCTTTCAGTGATTGTAAGTTTTAGGGCAGCATTTTTGTCCTGCAATTTTAAAGATTCTCACAGGAGATTTTTTTTTTCTCATCCAATCACTGCATTCACATGCATTCAGGAGTAGAGTTTAATAGTGGAAAGCCCATCAGACTTCTCAGCAGCTTCAGAAGGACACCATCAACACACCCATGCCCAGTGCAGGAAGCAACTGCCTGCTGCTTCCAGTTCTTGGAGAAACATCCACTTTTCTTGTCCCTCCTGGATTAAAAAATCCATTTTTGCAGAGCAAATACAACAGCTGCTGCCCAGCAGGACAGAAAATCAATGATTTGGTATGTGTGGCCAGTGATGTATTGAATTGTTGGTTTGTTTCTTGCTAATCATCAGTGTCTTCATTTGCCTTGCAAAAAACAATCCCTACTTTCTAGATACTGTCAGGAGTGCACTGATGCACTGACAGGCTCATTAGCACTGGAGTTTGGCAGCAGGGTGTTTTGCTAAAGTGGGAAATTATCATTATGAGGGTAAAAGATGTTACTTGATTGGATGGACTCCTGCAGCTGCATGGTCCTGCGACCCCCCAGAGCTCGTAGGGCCCAGCTTTACACTTGTTATATTGGTAGGAGGGAATGAGTAGAAGGGCAGGCACACACTGCTCACAAGGCAATCTGCAACAGTGGATGAACCTAATATGAGACCTGAAAGGAAGAGTGGGAGGCAAAGAGAGACAGTGAAACCGGACACAACCTCATTTTGTGATCACCAAACCCAACAGCGTCCAGGAAAAGAGGGATAGTGCTGCTTGAACACTGAGCATTTGGGAAGTCTGAGCAGACGGAGCAACTTAAAAACCTGCCGTGCTGGAGAGATGCAAAGTGGTCCCAGCAAGAACCTGAGCTGATTCAAGATTGAACCACACATGGCTTTACAGAAAGAGTAAGGTTACACACACACATCTGACCCATCTCTGGGTTAGATCTGAGCCACTGGCAAACTCAAAGAAGTGGCTACAGCAGCATCATGCTGTGTCTCCTCTGGTATGCCCAGGTCCCCGGCCTGCTCACGCTGGGAGCTGCCACGCTCCCAGTTCAGGAAAACCAGAGAGCTGGAAGCTTGCATCTCTTTGCAAAGGATGTTTAAAATACCCCATGCTCTAAATGGGAGATCTAGAAATGGCTGTAGCATTTTGCACCTTAGCCAAGTACGTAGGAAATCCCCCCAGTACCTTCCCCAGCACCGGGAAACCAACGTTTCTCAGTATTAGCAAGAAGTTTGTATTTTTGCACTTGTGTGAAGCGCTTTGCTGATCTTCCATCTGCTTCAATCAGGCTCTTTTTGTTCTTGGTGGTGATACATATATTCCTGTGAATTTTCTTAGTTCAGTAAGAATTATAGATTAAAAAATAAATGAATGTGTAAAGTAAATCTTAATGATGAATACATTCCTGTTTTTCTGCAATAATCCTGATTCACATTTGTGAAATGAAAACAAACTATTCAACAACTTTAACATTTTCTCGATCAATAAACTTCAGAAGACGGAAGCAACACAGAATTGAAACAAGGCTGTGCAAGCAACAAATTTTCTCTATTTTCTCTACAAGCATTCGTTTTTTGCTCTTTTGCAAAACCAGTTATCACGAGACAGCTGATACAAATAATGAAACCAACCCTTAGATAACTACAGGGAAAATGCACAGGAGAAATTTAAATAGGAAATACGCTGAATGAGATGTTTGATTTGGAATTTATGTTATCTTAATGCATTCAATACTGAAAATACCTCTGAACAGAATGTCAAAACCTGGGGCTAATGAAAACAGAAATGGAAGAGGAAAACAGAATCTATTTTAGGATGTGTGCAGTCTTAGGACATATTCCAAAAAACAGGTGGTATTTCATGATGCATTTCTAGCTCAAAAAGTAAGCTCTGAAAATCATTTGGACTACAAGGTTCAGACAAGGGCACCCCACAATTGTGGTCCCTCCTCATGTGGGATGTCTCAGACTGTACTGTAGATTCCAAAATCAGCCAGGACATGTGTGAAGTGGTGGGTTCCCAACTTGGCATGGGAACCTGACAGGCTGCAACTGTGGTGGCACGGGGTGGGGGAACAGCAGCTATACCGTGCATGGAGAGCACAGAAGGTCTCCTTCACTCGTTCCCTGGCCTTTTGGCTTCTTTCCTGCAGTGTAGCACTGGACTGAGCAGGTCTGCTCTAGAGAAAAAGGCCTATTTCAACAGCACTTGACCTACATCTCCATAAAGGGAGGTGGGACTGGACAAAAGTCTCTAAAGTCATGAACTGAGCACCAGGGAGCTGTATTTCAAGAGGCAATCTGCTCCCTATCTCCTATCTTTAATTTCGATTATGAAACTCAACCACAGCGCAAATAAAGAGAGGAACTCGGCATTAATTACTATCTTGTAACTTAATAAACGCCTTCTGCAAAGGGCCCTGTGTGGCTGCAGCACTTTGCAGCACATGATGGAGTTGCAGCAGCCGCTTCCTTCCCTGCTCTCCCTGGGGCTGCCTGTCTGACCACAGTCTGCTGTAAACTGCCTGCAAATTGCTTCTCCCTCTCCACAGTCTGGACAGTGGCTGATAATTCCTCTCCCTTTCCTGTGGACACACTTTTCCCACCTGGCAGTGTTGACCGGCAGCATCTCCTGTTCCCCGTGCTGAGGGCTCCATCCCTCGGGACTGCTCCCAAGGGATCAGCTGGTAACCTACACCCCTGTCTGTGTTCCACTCGGTTTGCTTCACATTCAGCCTGTCTTTAAGCAAGATGTATCCTCTAGATACCCGTGTGCTGCAGTGAATGGCATAAACATAGATCTGTGCACAGGAGTATTCAACAGAGCGATGTGGATATACACAGATAAGGTGTCTGACATCCTCTGGGTGCTGTAGAAACTCTTGCACTATACTCAGATAGTTGGAGATGATTTACCTGCAATAAAAGTAAATAATGTCATGCTTCCACGTTCTTTGCATGGAGATACATCCTCGTGTACTTTATTAAAATAAAGGCAATATATCCCCACATCCAGCCCTTAATACTACACAAATTAGGCAAATATACAGTGGCAGAGAGCACAGCTCTAACACACTCGAGGATTGAAGCTGGTATTGTTTGGTTTTAAGTGACAAAGCACAGACTGCCCAATCTGGCCCACAGGATGTGTGTGTTTTGTGGAAATCAAAGTATTAACCACAGCATCCTTCCAGCACCATATCCTACCCAACCAGAGACTAGAGGTAGTTACTACAGACCAGAAACTCTGAGAGAACTCCTCCAAGTCACACTCAAACTGTACTCTGCTAATTTTTCCTCAGACCTGGCTGGTGGTGATGAAGCTACAAGAGTAGGTTAAACAAGAGTAAACAGGGCAAGAGGGACTTTATGCTTTCAGTGACTGACAAAAGCATCACCTTTATTTTTCTGCTCTGCAGGGCTTCCTTTCAAGCACACCGACAACATGAAATGAATGCATAAAGCACCAAAATGCAGAAATTTGCCCCAGCCTGTGCAGTGTATCACAGGATGAATACCCAGTGCAGATATAACAGATATATATCTCAGATAACTGTATTAAACTACACACCTGGCCTAACTCAGGTACATAACCTGTTGAAAGAAAACCATTTCTCATCAAATAAGGCACATGGTATGTTAAATAAAATACCAAACCTAGTACATCATGTCAATATTAAATCAAATTTGCTGCATGTTGAACAGCTCTTCCGAGCAGCAGATTGAATTACCATGCACAGCTAGTGATGACAAGATTACTGTGCATTAGCCTTCATTAACTAATGTTCAGAGTTCATATATCACCTGAGTTAAAATTAATGGATGGCATGACGAAGGAGATCTATCAATAAAAGGCAAGACCTCAAGAATCTGTAGCTTCCCAACGCATTCCCTTTGATTTCCCAAAGACCATAATTTCCCAGATGTTATTTTGTCAAATGAGATGGTTTTGTTTCTAACCATGGATAAGACACATGAGAGAAATGCTTGAAAGCAACCCTTATGGAAAATATTCCCATTGGATTAATTACGGTTTCTGCAGGATAGGCAAAATAATGCCTTACAGAACATGGGGGGGGGAGNNNAAGGGAGATAATTTGTACCTGTATATTCCGTTTTGTTTGTCAATTTTAAAATGAATTGCATCTCCTTGTGAAAGACTGCAGAGAGATTTTGTTAGGTTCACCATATCTCAATCCATCTGCACATGTTAAGCAAAAAGAAAAGCAAAGCAAGAGAGATAGCTGCTCTGAGCATGTGTAAGCAGATAAGCACACTGCCATAGACAAATGCCCCCCCAATCACTCTGGAATCTGAGAACCAGCTCAGTTCTTTGTAGCTCCGGCAGTCCCAGAGCATGCTGAGGATTGCTAATTCCCCTCACATCATCTGCAATCTCTGCTCTCCCATCTATGCGACTTCATTTCTCCATAAAGATGGAGCTTTCATGGGTTTAAGGCACACAAACAATATTTTGGCACAGTTGTGCTCCCAAAGTCTTTGTTACGATTGCTTTATAATTGCCATTTTTCTAGGCTGGTTTGATATCCATTAGTTAGATTTAATGTATGTTAAAATAAAGAGCTAATGGGCACTTATCAGGAAGCCAAATAAAAGATAAAAATGAAAACTCCTTTCACTTTGCCCTTTATCCTACATGTCACTGCAAAACCACATAATCCTCTCCGTCTTCTCCTATGATATAAACAGAAAACACTAAAACTTCACCTGGTTTTTACTGATAATGCTGTTTGTCTATCCAGCTTTATCTTACAGTTTATGTTTTTAAATGGCTGGTAAATGGCTGTGGAATCATTAAAGGTTGGTTAACCTTCTCAGTCTAATTTTGACCTACAAGATACTTAATTTAATCATTCCCCCATAGAAAAGGATGGAATCATTATGTGCAGACATGTGGTGATGGCCATATTACATTAGATCTTCATTAACCCAAGTTAATAATGGCTTTGTACTAATGGAAACTTCCCCTTACTCCTCATTTTTTCCCCCCAAATTGGAAAGCTCACTTAGTGAATCCTCTGCATCTGACGCTAGATAGAGACAACAGTTAGACTTGTTGTGGGAAGATTAAATACTGAAGAAGAGTGTAAAATCTACAACATTTCCTAAAACCAAAATTTTCCACTCAGAAGAGTTTCCTGATAATAGTTTCCTTCCCCACAGAGGATGGGAATCTCATGCTCCTACTCATGGCAGGCACACTTCACCCTTTAGGTGATTTCAGTCGTTGCAAGGAGGTCTCAGGGACAGAAAGACACACCAGAAAAGCAAAGGCATCAAAACCAAGTTACAGTGACAAGTATGATGGGGTCCTGAAAAAGTCCTCAGAGTACAACTGAACTTTCTGTAGTGTTGAAGACTAAAGCATCTCCTCTAACAAACTTGCATCCTCAAGTCGAAAAAATGAAATGTATTCACCTGGTGATGTGAAGCACTTCCACATGCTCACTGTTGAGGGTTTCAAATGAATTTGGGTAGCTGACCCTGCAATGGCGCTGAGTGGAGGTGAACAGGAACATGAACAAGACATCCAGATTGACAGAAAGGAGTGAGACTACTGCAGATGTAATAAATTGCAAATTTACTTAAATTAAACTGCATCCCCCATGCTCTGGATAAAAAACTAAATAGAAGCAGCACTCTCCTTCCGAATGATATTCCTTCCGTCATAACTGATAGCTACTGTCATTCTCCTTCACCGTAATTTTTGTAATCATTGGCAAATTTTGACCTTTCAAGCAGCTAACCTAATTCATAACGGATGCCACTTCCTAATTAGCAGAGACATTGGATTCTCAGCTTCAGACAGGGCAAGAGCCAACCTAATGAGAATAAAGAGAGGGAGCAGGTCTGGAGAGACAACGGGGTGAGTTGAAGAGGCTGCTGTCACCCAGAACGGAAATAAGAGCTCCTTGTTGTTAAAAACTGAATGAATACCTCTGGAGAGCCAAAGAGCAGATGCACTGACTGCACCTGGCCCTTGCCAGATTTGAAGATCACTCCCCTCCAGGAGCCTGCAGCCTACTGAGACCCCCCTACAGCAGAGAAATCCCACCAGTCAAACATCAGCATGGGCAAAAGCGCATCCAGTCTCTGAGCAAATGGTTCTGGCTGCGTAAATTCATGAAGTGCAGCTTGGCTGAGCTCCTGCACATGAATCCTCTCGATTTCCAAGGCTAATTCAAAAAGGGTGAAGGCATGGCTTAGGACAAAATCTCCTGAACATCACCACTGAACTGGGCTGAACAGCACAGCCAGGTCTCATGCTGAACTGAACGCATGTGTGACTCCAGGAATCGTGCAGACCCAGCTGCACAGCACCTGACACTGAGCACATCCTCCACAAGGCTCCAATCCAATCCCTGACACTATAAGGTAATACAATACAATATAAAGTGATGTGATGTAATACACAATTGTATATACCATACTGTGCTATATAGGCAGACAGTAGGCCATTACAGTGTTCAGTTGTAACTCTCTCCTAGAGTGGTTTCAACATGATTTCCACATTTTTTTTCCTTTACATCAACTTGGCTGGTTTTTTTGGAGGGAAAACCCATCAGACTGGGGATTTGCACTTTTTTTCTCACTTACAGTCCTATAATTCACTTCCTTGCTCTTGGGACTGGATGCTTCAGGAAAGGAAATTAAGAGCACAGATTTCATAAGCACTCACCTCGAAAGAAAATGGAACGCACAACCACATGAGTCTGCAGAAAAACAATTTCTTATCTTAAAATTGTGCTCGGCTGAGCAAAAGAACTTGAAAAAGAATATTGCGTATCCTAAGTCTGTGTGTAATGTGTGAGAGAACGAATCAGGTTGGACAAAATAATTCTTAATAGCATATAAAGTGCAAGGGTAAGAGCAGCACCTGCCGAGGGTGCAGCAAATGGCACTGCCATCAATGAATACATTCAAACTTGTGATAGACCCAGAAGGAATGCATCCAACTTGTGAAGAGCTCCGGGATGAGCGGAAGAATCTGTTGAGTCCTACTCTGGCCCTCTGGAATGTTTTACCCATGCATGATCTCTCTGAAACATTCAGCATTTGCATTGCTTTTGGCTTCCAGTGCTGCCAACCAGAACATGTGTCAGCCCCATCCATGAACCTGTTCAGGCACTCTTTTGAACTGGGACCTTCCTAACTGAAGAGTTCTAAAATCAACTTACCTCCAAGCTGGAAAAAAAACCATACAGGAATGTGTTGACTATGAACAGCACTATGTTGTTTTTGGAAAGGGTTGCAATGGCAGAAAGAGGATTTCACTCTGTGTCCTATTAATTTTTAAAAATTAAACATCTTCTCTTCAGATCTCAGGCCCTGCCACCCAGCAACACCTGCTCTGTTCCTTCACTGAACAAACAACCTGCAGCACACCAGGCATCTCTTCACGAATTGCACTGTCAGGTTGGAGAAGAGGAACAAGCCAGAACTGCAGAATCCAAATTCTCCCCATGAATATATATATGAATGCAACGATATGCCTTAAAAGATTAATTTCACAAACCTTAAATTGCAGTTTAATTTGAAAACTAATTCAGCCTCATAATTGGCTTTCTGTTCAAATCACTGAGGCTAAAGATTTAAATTCTTAATATTCAGATGACTTTCGAGTTTCTGGCCCCATCTGTGCATTAGTCCATGGTGTTAATCTCTGAGGGAATCTCTGCTGGCATAGAAATAAAATAAACAAACTGGGACACTAGTAGAATAATCAGCTTTTAAAATCCTTGGGTTTTTTTATATACTGCTTATTTTTTATGAGATTTCTTTAACTCAATTTGCCACATATAGATTTGGCTCCCAGCTATTTCATTTTTCACGTGGCGTGTTATCAACAATTATTCTATCAGAGTTCCATGGACTCAGGAGGAGATGGAGAAATCTTAAATTACAACATTTCTCATGTAAGAGATACGAATATTCCTTTATTTTGGAGGACTCTATATTCGGCACTCTTTCACACCACTCCCCCAAGGAGGGTGGTAGGAGTAAACTATCCTATGGAACTCCAGGAGAATGAAGGAACTGGATGAAACTCGAGTTTAAAAGAAGTCACTTGGACTTGTGCTATTGACTTGAAAGGGACCAAGATGTATCCAGAGAGTTAGTGAAGTGGAAAGGATGAATGGGAATGGAAAAGGCCAGTCTGACAGGAACAAATTGTTTTGGAGAGATGAGTTAATTTTTGACAATCTTTCTGTTAAAACAAAATAGATACAACCCAGAGCAAAGCACTCAAGTCGCTGCAGAGCATTTCACATTGACCTTTTCAGAACTGAACACTTCAGTTAAGTAAGACATCCACATCCTTCCGTGAGGAAGGGTTTGAGGTGGTTACAACAAAACTGAGCTTCTGCAGAGATGGAAATAATCCTTCTCCATCACACTATTGGTTTGTGATTAAATTCCCTTTCTTCTTTTATATTTAAGCATTTTCATTCCATCTTACTGAGTGATTTTTTTTTTTTTTTTTTTGGAAACTCTAGACTTTCTCCTGGAAAAGCGCACCCCAAGGACACCGCTGGGATCCTGCACACCCGGCAGCACAATTTCGGGGGCTGCATTTGTGGCAGGCAGCGACTGGTGCTGTACCTGGTGCTGTACAGAGGGGAAAATCCCACTCCGAGCCCCAGCCCCTTGCTGCTATAAGGCGCTGGTGTGATGCAGCTCGGAGATGTGGACTTGGAAAAGGCAGCAGAATCCTCGCAGGCCAGGCAGCGCTGGGCAGCCGAGCTCTGCAACCCGTCCCGCTTTGTCAGCGCTTGAAAGGCAACGCGCAGCTCCGGGAGAGCTCTGCTGATTAAGGCTGCCAGAGGGAGCAGGGGAATTTCAGCTCCAGCTTGCAGCTGCATTTTTAAAACTTGGCTGTGTTCTTCACATAGAGGCAAAGTTCAAAGAGGCAGAACATTATTCAACATGAGTAAAACACGGTCTTTTAAGATACACTTTCAAACAGTGGCGCGTTAAATCAAAACAACTCGTGGAGGGGGAGAGTAAGGAAGAAGGATGGTCCTGTGGAAAGGAAAATCCTGCATCACTACTCCTGTTCTGCATTTCTGGAAGTGTCTGCATTTACACATTTAAATTGCCCAGCTACTTGACCTGAGGCTAGATAAGCTCGAAATGCATTAAACTGTTTTCCAGAGAGGATCAGAAAAGGAAAGAGATGCAATTCAGTTTAAGAGCCAGCACATTTGAGGATGTCCAGGGGCCAGTTCTCACTACAGAGAACTTCACTAAGGGTGAGCTCCTGATTTGAAGAACACTATGCTACGGCTCAAGACACTATTTCAATTATTATAATCTTAACCAGCAACAACAACCTATTATAATTAATAATACTTGATGATTTCTTTTCTATTCCTGTCAAGGGTTGCTTCAAGGTGACTCGCAGAGAGCGCGCTCCTTGGGAACCAAGGCTGAGTGCTCTGCAGGCTGGGAAGCCCCTTCACTTAAAGCCCATCAGACTGTCTAATGAGTCTCTTCACAAGGCTGCCAGTTTTTCCAGCTCTTGGACAATTTTGTGTATTTGTATTCCAGGCTAAAGCAAACTTGCCTCCTTCTGCATTGCCTTTTCCTTGGTTCACTCCCCCCTCTTTTGGCTTATTCCCTGTTGTGTCAGTAGGTCACATCTCACTTGGCCACCCTCCATGGCCTGCCCTGGCCTGGCACAAACCGCAGCTCCCTGCCAGGCTCCGAGATGAGGCCCCACATGCCGTTCCAGGTCACCACATCCCCAGGCAGGGTCCAGGCTGCGCTTTGTGGCACAGGATCCTCGGAGGCACCGCCCTGCCGGCTGTGCCCACACAGCCCTGCCTTTGCTCCACGCCGGGAGTGCTGGGACAGCCCCATAGGGCCCTTTCCTGCTCACTGGAACAGGATCTGCTCTACTGGTCCTGCTGAAGCCTTCCCAGGGCTTTCCCTGCAGCTCAAGGTCACTGTGCCCTGCTCAGCCTCTGCTCAACAGCACATTTTTGATGGTCTTGCTCTGCAAAATTTCCACGGGTAGAGCTCGAGCTCCATATGTCCTTTTTTATCTGGGTTTTGTTTTATTAAATCTGGGCAAAATTCCGACTGACTTCAAACAGCCATTGGCTGCTCATTCTATCTGCCCTGAGAGTCAGCATTTATTTGGGATACTCTAATACCTTTCTCATCAGAGGTGTGCAAAATTATTAGGAACATTGCAGATACTGTCGTAATCAAGTAATCCTGCATTTTTAATCACAGCCATTATAAATGGGCATATGGAAGATGTGAGAAATAACAATTGCACAGGATATCCAGGGAAGCATTTTCAGTCCTCAGGCATAGTTCAGCAGCACTGAGCAGAGGAAAATGAATGCTGAACTCCTGTAACATATAACAAGATTTTTTAGTTTGCTTGAAGCATGGATATTCACACATATGCAGATATATTTTTATAGATGCATATACATATCTAACTTACTGTTGAATCAGTACTAAACACATTTTGCTGTTATCTCAAAGAATATGCAGTGTCTTTCATTTGTCAACCACTGCCACAAATAATCATGAATTCTGGTCACATATTTCTTCTCTTGCAATGGCTGGTGTGGTACCTCCTTAGTTGTTATAATATTCTGAGGCATCTTGAACTATAAAAAAGGTTCTAAATCGTTGCAAGATCTACCCTTAGCTAAATACATTGTCTACACTTGTCTCTGCACAAAAGAGGGACACATAACTCTGAGGCAAAGGAGTACACAGATATTCCCTTTAACTCCATGACCTCTCTATCACTTTCTCAAAGGCACAAGATCATGTTTCTTGCCAAGTACATAGAATGAGGACCTCTGATACCCAAATTCCTAGGAGGCTCTACAAGAGCAAGGAAGAGAAATTCAATACTAATATAAACCCTTAAAAGAATACCGATTAAACAGGAAAGAGAGAAAAAAAACCCCCGACAAATACATCAAAGACAAATGTAATTGCTTTTGAATAAAAACAGATTGCTTTCTACCTTCCTGCCTTAAAGGCAAGCACTCCAGCCTGGGATAGAGAATACCAAAAATCATTGCTAGAAGCAGAAGCACAAGTATTTTGTAGGCAAAATTATCCTGTTCTGATTTAATAGCTCAAAGGCTTATCTGGATTTCAGACAAGAAGAGGATGCAATTTACTGCTTCTTTGACAGATGAACAGAGCTAGTTAAAACATTTGGGAACACTTTGAATATTGATCTGTCCTCGAGTAAGATGTAAGAAATTTGATTTGCTATGGAAATGTTGTATCAATCTTCAAACCTTGATATGCCCCAAAGTGGCCTTCAAATGAAAGCTGGAAAAATTCTCTGGGAAGATGTCATTAGAGCCATCAGCTCACGGACTTCTCACGTTCCCTTCTCCAAGCAGGACCGGCATCAGGACTTCGAAGCTGGGACATCACCACCCAAAGGAATCAGGAAGGGAGCTGTACACCTATCCTTTGCTCACAAATAAAGTCACGTTCTGTCCCCACCACGTGTCTCCCACAGCTGCCCGTCCCTCACAGTGCTGGAAGACAATCAATCATGACTGTGAATCACCTTGTTAAAAACAGTGCCCACCGGAGATTTCCCTGTCACACCTCCGGCAGCGGAGCGGCCGTGATAAATGTTTGCTGACACAAACCAAAGTCACGGGGTATTTAACCCCTCAGCTGGCAAACAACCGAGGAGAGAATCTAGGAAAAAATCTCCCTCTGATTTCAAGAGACTTCCAGTTGTACTGTGATACAGAACAATTTATGCTCAAAGAATGGATACACTCATTTTAGTTACGCTCAGCAGTGAGCTAAACCAACCCTGCTCCCATATTGGAAACCACAGGGTTACACTAACAAATCAACAATAGAGTTGAAAATACAACATTAAAGACCTTTACAGCTCAATATTTTCAAGCATATAAACGTGCTCATGTAAAAAGCACCACTTTTCCACATACAGCTTACACCCTTACTAATATTTCACCCAAAATTCAACTGAAGTTTTTCCCCATTTTACCCTCTGTTAGAAAAGTCTGTGGAGACAGAGGATGAGCCTGCAATTTCAGTGGGAATATTCTCACTTCTACAGGTTTGCATCAGGCCCCAAGTAAGAAAGTATTTTCTTGGGACACAGCCTTCTTTGGAGTCTGACTGGATGTCAGATATTGAGTAGGCAAATGACTGAATTAAATATCAAGGAGGCGGATATTGAGCATTTGAGACACAGGGTCAGTGAAAGGCCACTGCCAGGCTGGCTTTCAGGGCTCTGTAATTAGAATAATGGCCCATTACCTGCGCAATGAGGGTGTGAGAACAACAATACAGAGCATGACTCTACAAAACTGCTGCTTTTACAAATTCCACAGCCAGGAAGGGACCACCAGGATCTGGGTTCCCAACAGCCCAAGTCTGCACTTTCTCTTCATCCAGACAGAGACACGAGATCGTTCTGTCCTCCATCAGTCTTCCAGCAGGACCCAGCAAGAGGAAACCTCTCCCTCATCCCCTGTGTTCCCAGCAGGGGCCAGGCCACCACACCAGATGAATGCCTGAAAATCTGTGAAACTTTGAGATTTTTTTTTCAACTGTACCTGGTTTAGAGCCTTCATCAACAGATCCATTATAGACTTGGTTGATGAACTCCGGCCTGTTGTCGTTCATATCAATCACGTAGATGTAAAGGTCAATAGGATTCTCCACCTTGTTCCCATTCATATCCACCGCATGAGCCCGGAGCTGGGAATAAGCACAATGAAAGCACATCAACAATTGGATTTGTTGCAGAATGAGAGACTGTTTTGCAAGGATTGACTTTACATCATAAATACTTTCTCGAAATTGAATGGAGCTGGTATCTAATTCCAGCAGAAAGCACTGACATGGCTTCCATCTACACTTGACTCACAGACAGTTTTTCAGACTTTAATACAATATTGAAATAATATTTTAAAACAGTGATTGTCCGTAGAAACACTTTCACTCTGGTGTAGTGATCCTATCTCCTTCACTGCTCACAGACCACTCTAGTTTAGTTTTTAAGACATACTGAACCTTCTCCGACAATCTGAAAAGCAAATTTTGTTTAGTTCCAAATAAAGTGAGGAAAATTTTGAGTGAGAGGTTTCTTGTGGGAACCCACAACCTTTCACACCCATAATAATAGGGATTAGTAAGTGAAGAGATTTCAGGATGACATTAGTGATGTTTATTCTTTGTTTAATCGTGGTCTTCAGGAACAGCAACAGCTACTGACCTCATTGCTCTGCGCACCAAGACATTTTAGAAGTCCCTTTCCTTTAAATAATGGGAGCCCCCATGGCACTAAGAATGAAATTTCCTCAGGCTTGAATAAAATACCCAGTGCTGAGGCATTTCAATAACCAGAGCCACAGTGTTTAGCCCTCAGTTAAACTGGAACTTTGGCTTTATCTTATTAGCAATAACCATCCGTAATAATGCCCAGAAACAAGAGCATCTGTTTTCTGAACAAAAGAGACAGATACAGCATGTCAAAATGAGTAATTAATAAAACAAAGCAATCAACAAGAGTCTGGAACAATCAGTAATCAGGTGAAAAAAATGGATAGCTTTCTCATTAAAGGGAACAGATGGCTACTCTAAATGGTGTGTGGCTGAACGCGCTGCCGATGCCGGCTTTGGGAGAACTCCGACAGCGAGGGAAGAGCTGCACGGCCCCGACCATGGCTGGCAGTGGGGAAGCATTGGCTGGCTGGGAGTGCTGCAGATTTTGGCCATCATCCCTCTTCATTTCAGCCCCTGTGAGCACTGCTGAACCTCCACTCTGCCACGAGGACTGGGCATAGCACTCGGGATGGCCGCGGGACATCCCACAGGGCTGGTGGGCTAAGGAACGAAGGCTTCAGGGGACGTTGGGTTGGAAAGGACTTTAAAGCTCATCTAGATCCAACCCTCTGTCACACCCAGGGAAACTTCCACTGGACCAGGTTTCTCCAAACTCCATCCAACCTGTCCTTGAACTCTTCCAGGGATGGGGCATCCACAGCTTCTCTGGGCAACCTGTTTGTGCCAGGGCTGGCTGGGACAGCGGACACACCAGCTCGTGCCATCCAGAGGGATGGAGGCCTCTGGTCCCTCCCAGCAGTTCCCTACACCATTGGGCTGCTGCTGGGAGTCAGAGCTGACATGCCAGGGAGGTCTCCAGCTCCTCTGATGCATGACAAATAAATGTGCTAATTGCATTAGCACTGGTTCCTGTCTTTCGCTCTCGCTGTGCCGGTGATTGATGCAACCTTCCCCTTCATGTATGGTGCTCAGAAGTCCAGAGCTTAACAAAAAGAACTGCACACCATTAGGATGGGCTGGATTAACGTTTAATCAAGCAAAAAGAACAAACTGCCACGTGAAATGAACTGTGAGAAAAACATTTTTTTTTTTTTTTAAAGGAAGTTAAGCAGCACGTTTTCTTTAAAGCCTGGAGAAGCCCAGCTTTGCTTTCAATACAGGATGTACCATTTGTATTTCATGACTTGCAATGCTCTTAATATCTGCATTTCTTTCCTGCATAGGAACTGCTTTGGCTCCCACCTGTTGGGCTATCCTTCATCATGTCAGATGTAGCAATTCAATAACTTTACAGTCAGAGGTCAGACTGTCTTTGAAAAAAAGTAATTCGGAGCTAAAATTAAAGTTATTATCTTCAAACTGAGGCAGCACTGGGCTCTCTCTTACAGCATTTCCAGCAGCGGAAATGGTTCCATTCAGAGATAAAGCAGAGAGCAAAGCTGGTATCTCCCCCCTCAGATCTGACTCTCCCCCTGCAAATTTTTAATTACATTTGATAGCTTTTGTTTGAAATCTCCAGGAGTAAGGGATTTCTCAGCAATGCACATCTATCTGCTTGTTGCACTCACTGAGCGCATGTACCCATCAACGCGTTACAGCCTGCACTCAAGGCAAAAACATTCAATAAGCAAGACTCCAGGAATCTCATCAAACCTGTGGTGACATGCTCAGGTGTCACCTCTGTCCTGAGCCCAGCACCAGCACTGGGCTGAGCTACGGGAGGGAGGGCAGTGCTGGGCACACTGGTGTGGTCACTGGTGTCCTGATTCACAGCATCTGGCCTGCCAGGAGGATGGCACCCTCTCTCCTGCTCCTTTGTTTTGCCTGGCTTCAGTGAACATTTCTACTTTTTTCCTTTTGTGCTTGTTTGCATTAATTTTCTCTGCCCGTACTCTCTGAACAACTCTCACGTGCCAACGCCTCCGTATCTTCCACAACACGTTGCTCCTCTGTGGTCAGTGCCAATTGTGGCAGAGGGAGAAGGGAGTCCTGAGCCAGAAGGTTGAATTTCAACTCAGCTCAATGGGAGTTCTTCTTGTTAAAAACCATTCCTTGTTAAGAGACAATTCCTCATTAGAGCCCATCCTCAGCAGAGAGCCAAGGAAGGAGGACTCCAGGGGGGCAATCTGTCTACTGGGAAACTGGCTGGATCTCCAAGGCAGATCTATATTACATTTCCCTTCCTTAATTCATCTCCTCCCTCGTTCTCCTGTCCTACTTTTTGTATTCATGAGGCATCCTCAAGCTGGACAACACACTTTGTTCTGGAGTCGTTCTTCAATCGCTGAAGTGGGGCTCATTTCTGTGAGGCACAGTCTGAGCCCACGTGATGCTCCATGGCTCAGGCTGCCATCTGCTCCCACCTGTGACCAAGCCACCTCTGCCACCTCTATTTTGTTGCTACAGTGATGGAGGGGATGAAGAGCAGACGCATTGGAGTGCTTTGTAATACCAGGCAAGGCACAAGAGGTGATGGTTGAGCTCCATCAGACACACAAATCATTTTGAGCTGGAAAACAGACCAATGAAAGGTCAGTGAGCATCACCTGGGCCACAGGACGCATGCCAGACATGGAGCATGCACAGGTATTCAAATGGGAGCTGGTGGGTGGCTGAAGAGACAGTTACGAAGCATTCATAAAGTTAGTTTGAAATATTTACATTTTCCCCAAGAGGGAGAACATGACAGGAGTGAAGAAAGAATAAAATCAAATGAAATACCTTGCAAAGGATTCTGAAAAATTAATACATGTAGCCAACTAATCTCTAGCTGATGCATCATTCTGCTGTACCAACCAAGGAGCTGGCTCGATATTCTTTAACAAATATTGTTTAAGAGTATGACAATTATTGCTATCACATTCAGCAGCAGCTACCACAGGTCTCTGAGGTTTTCCTACTGACAGTTTCCAGTGTAAATGTAGCTGTTGGCATACAAATGATTTGGTATCATGATTATTGATTACACTGGAGGCTGGTGGTATCTGAAGGTAGTTAGTCAAAGTCAACACAGTGAATTGTGTTAAATATGAATATTACTTAGGCACTAATACTACTAATACAAATATACATTATCAATCAGTGACAGAGCCTTTAAGCAATAAGCATACAATATCATGCCTAATTTGTGTGCTCTTAATTGTGATTAAAAGTTCAATTTAGACCATTGTGACACAAATGGCTGGCATTACTCAACACGGTTCAAAATACTGGAATTAGCTCTTGTATCCCTCAATTTGTAGTAAAATGGTTTTGTTCCTTTGCATTTAAAACAATTCTTTGTCAGTCTATAACCTGCCTGTTCTGCTCCAGCCATTTCTGAGGGAGTATTTCATCAGCCTGATGCTGACAGTGCACACATGTGTCTGGAACTGGATTAGGAGTTGCTTCAAAGTTTCCCTATAATGCATATTACTTGAGTATCATAAGCAATGATTATTTACTGACACGTTTATGCTGATGTCTTTTGAAAACAGAGCTTGAAAAACATCTTGGAAAACTAACCTACCAATTTTCTATCCCTTGTACTTGCCAGGCCTAACTGCAGCTTAACACGAAACCGGTGCCTGGATCAGAAAAGACATTCAGAGCCGCTAATTCTGTCAGCAGCACAAACGGGACTTGGGGAGTGCAGTTAAATAAGACCAAGAGAACTCATGCATATTAAATATTACTACCTGCTGAAACTTATTTGGCACGCAGGGAACATTTTAAGGGCTGACTGCAAGGGGAGATGCAGCACACGCCTGCTGCAGTGAGATGGCAGAGAGATGTGGAGAATGTGCCCCATGGCTGTGTGTCCATGGCTGTGTGTTCAGGGGGATGTGTTCATGGCTGTGTGTCCCATGGCTGTGTGTCCATGGCTGTGCGTCCCTTGGCTGTGTGTCCATGGCTGTGTGTCCCCATGGCTGTGTGTCCATGGCTGTGTGTCCATGGCTGTGTGTCCCATGGCTGTGTGTCCATGGCTGTGTGTCCCCATGGCTGTGTGTCCCATGGCTGTGTGTCCATGGCTGTGTGTCCCATGGCACTAACGCTGCTGGGGTGCCTCCCAGGGCATCACTCAGTGCCACCTGCAGTTCCACACCACAGCGTGCTGTTGGTTAAGTGGCTGCAGAGCCCATTTAGCTTTTCTCTGCTCATATTTTCAGCTGACTCTGCATCTGGGATGTCTGCAAGGTCCCTGGAGAGTTTGTGCTCTGGTTTGTAGTGCAGACAAAAACAGATGAGGCCAAAATACAGGTGAACTTGCGATCACTCGGAGTGCCAGCATACACAACACCTGGGCAGGGGCCAAGAATCCCAAAGGCACATGCATCTCTGCATACTTCAAGCTCAGAATGATCCTCCCTAAAAGTTCAAGAATGATCACAAAAACAGGGTAAGTTCTGCTGCAGAACTCCTCATCTAATTAGGAAAAAATCTGTTTCACCTTAGGGAATGAGGCAGGTTTCATCAGACAAATGGCTTGCTGAATGCAGGGAGAGTTAAAACACTAGTATTTTAAAAATGGTAGTCCTGAAGCAATACAGATAATTATGCATAAGAAAATATGTGTTGAAAATGTGGGAGTTAATGAAACAGAACTCTTGATATGTAGCCTCACAAACACTTGCAAATTATTGTTCTTTCCTTTATAATTAGTTTTTAGATTACCTGGGAACAAAACCAGCAAGGACAACACTCGACAGTGACAGAGATGCTGAAACGACTTGGTTCTGTTTGGGGCTGCAGAAAACCTGAAGCTTTGTAAATGCATCCATCTTCAGCTGGAGCAGCAAGGCTGTGTCAGACACAGAGCCCATGTCCTACCGGGTCAGAGGGACCAGTGGTGCCTTGTAGTTCCACCGACATTCTCTACCCCAGCTGAAGAATAAAGCTGCTAATCCAAGCTAAAGGAAACTACAGCAGATGTCAAACCAATTTAAAGGTGGCCAAGCTCTCCAGTTCAGATTCAAGCCTACACCTCAGTCACTGCTCTTCCAGCACCCAGTTCAGACCTGGCTTCATGTTGTCTTTCTTATCAGTTAGAGACTCAGCTTTACAAAGTGGCATAAATTCGTTGACTTCTTCACACCCTCCACCACCCCAGGCTTTGTACTGTATTTTCTATCTGGAAGTTGGCTAAATTTTTTCCAGTTTCCAGCATTGTTCATTCCTACTGTAAGTTTCTGCTCCAGTGTGTGGTTCATTGCTTTGTGCATGGTGTATTTATAAAGGCGTGTAAAGGGTTAGTAAATGACCAATTGATGGTTCAAGAAATCATCAATCCATTGCTACTGAGGCTGAAGGATCTAAAGGTCATTTACAGCCACAACTTAAAATGTTCTTCATCACCTTCGACTGTTCTGCTAACAAAGATTTTCTGTCATTCACTATTCCTGTCTATAAGGTCTCATAACATACTTATCAGTTATTCTCTCTATAAAATACATCTTCCTGTAACCTTCAGAGTATGAATATGCTTATTTACATATGGATGTCACTAGTTCAAGGTTTCTGTGAGGAACAGAGAAGGCTGGAAATCCTGTGGTATGTACACAGCAGACTCATCCCGTCACCTTTGACAAGGCAAGAATTCAATTTACTGAATTCACTGTGACTGGTAGGTTCAGTTCGTTTTTAAGGGGCACAGGGTTTGTTATGATGGAGGACAAAATCTGTTTCATCTCATGTTTTTCACTGAGAGTGTCTGATCGCAGACATCACAGCAGCTCCATCAAAAGTCGTAACTTTTTTATTATTGACTAGACTGTTATAATAACCTGGCACTGCTGAAACAATATCAACAATGCTGAGATGACACACGCTTTATCTCAAATATTTCTTTCTCAAAACAACCCCTCTTCATATTTTCCTAGGCACAACAAACAAAATAATTGTTCTTGCTCGCAGAGGATAACATAATTTTTCTTCAGATCTCCTTTTACCCAGGGGAAATCTCTTTTTCCACCCAACTAAAGAGGTAATCTATTTTCTTCATCCTTCCACCCCAGCCCAGAAGCTGTGTCAACATGGTTAACTGGATACCTGATAAAGCTGACAGAATGTGCATCTCCAACAGCGCAGTTGAGGCTGTGGTGTCAGTGGAAGTGACCCGTGTGCTGCGCTGACATTACAGCATCCCTGGGAAGGGCTATTACCATGCCAGGAGATGGGGCTAAGGCTGATAGCAATCCATGAAACAACCTTTCACAACCACTCCACGAGACAACTAAAGTGCAGATGCAGAAAATGTTTGAAATTTTGCAGCGCTATCATGCAAGGGGCAACCTATTCTTTTAGCAATTTGTGGGACTGGATCTGCTGTGCAATAAAGGGGGTGGGATTCATACCAAAACATAGCAACCAAGTACACTGTGAGCATTCTGCTGGTAGAGCATTTTATGAACTAGGATAGCATGAGGCACCATCACTTTTGAGTGTAATTAATCTTAATTAATTCCCTGATATTTAATATTAGCCTATCTGTGTGTTTAAAAACCTATCTGACACACCCCCATCATACCGCCTGAACATCTCCTGGTGAATTAAAATGAAAAATGACTATAGCAATTATTGCATGTTTAGATGCAGTAATGATTCTTAAATTAGTAATTTCCCAAGACATGCTAATGTAGTGACTGGCTTCTCATGGTTTTGGGTGGTTCAGTCTACACATAAATTTGCATGGATTTAACGAGCAGTGTGAAGTTGCACCATTTTAAACAAATGGCTCTGACTTTGTGTCTGAAAAAGACATCAGTTTATCTCCAATTTCATATAATCACAGAATTGTTTAGGTTGGAAAAGCCCTCTCAGATCAAGTCCAACTGTTCCCCCAGCACTGCCAAGCCCATCACTCAACCGTGTCCTCAAGTGCCACGTCTACATGGCTTCTAAATCCCTCCAGGGATGGTGACTCCACCACTGCCCTGGGCAGCAGTGCCAGGGCTAGACAACCCTTTAGGTGATGAAATTTTTCCTGATATACAACCTAAAACTCTCCTGCCACAACCTGAGGCCATTTCCTCTCATTCTGTCACTTGTTACGTGGCAGAAGAGACCAACTCCCACGTGGCTACAACCTCCTTCTAGGTAGTCATAGAGTGATGAGGTCTCCCATGAGCCTCCTCTTCTCCACGATGAGCCCTCCCAGCTCCCTCAGCTGCTCCTCATCAAACTCACTCTAAATCCTTCCTCAGCTCTGCTGCCCTTCCCTGGACATGCTCAATGTTCTTATTGTGGTGAGGGGCCCAAAACTGGCCCCTGGATTTGAGGTGTGGCCTCACCACTGCCCAGCACAGGGGGAGAATCAGTGCCCTGGCCTTGCTGGCCACATTATTGCTGTGTCCAGCAGGATACAGGCCAGGTGCCATTGGCCTTCTTGGCCACCTGGGCACACCTGGGCTCACGTTCACCTGCCACCAACCAGCGCTTTGCATTGGTTTGGCTGATTTAGCGCGTCCCATCTCGAACCCAGCAATTCTGCTTTGAGCTTGTGAGCCCAGATAAAAGCCAGGATGTTTGATGCTCACATGGTAGGAAGCTCTTTCTTCCCTGTCCATCGGGCGTGTCACGTACATCCTGCCGGACACAGGGTCAATGCTGAACACCTCCATGGGCGGCTGGTCGGCTCCCACTCCAGTGATGCTGTATCTGATGTGGATCTCTTTGTCCTTATCGGAACGGATCTGGATGAAATAACAGAGACAAGAATCCATAAGTTTTGGACAAAAGCCTTACGGACATTTAAGCAACTTTAAAGATCTGAGCCTGAAGGCTGCAGCAGTGTAATACCACTGTCAATCCTGACAAGGGAGCTGAATGCCAAAGATTTGGCAAAAAGCCATGGAAAGTGTATTCCACATAGTTTCAGCTATTTTACTTCTCTTTAATTAATGAAGATTCTCTAGAAATCATTGAAATTGTGACTTTTCGACTGAGATGTGGAAGAACGTAAAATGCACAAACCCCACTGGTTACATATTACTGAAACACCAGTCTCCTTAGAGTGTACAAATTTTTCAGCCATACCCAGAGTCTCCCAGCCATTAATCACTTCTGAAAACGCTGTCTGCAAGCTCCCCCATTGTATTCTCAGTCCTGGTGACTGTGCACACAAATACTCCCATGAAATTCAAAGAATGGGACTGTTTACTCCCTCTTTGTCTGACCCTACTGGCTTGACAAGGCCAGGCTGGGAGTGCCCAGTGGGATGCTACCATTTCATGTGATTATTTGTTGAGAAAAAGCATGTTTTGGACACTGTTTCTGAAAGCCGTTCCCTCCTGCACCTTCAGAACAACACTGCAAGCCGAGTACAGCACAGCGAGTTACGTGAACCTTGGATACAGGGCCGAGGAAAAAAAGAAGGGAGGTTAAAATGTTGTCCTAGCAACCCTGACTATCTCTTTAAACACAAATTTCATTTTCTGATCAAATGCTGAAAGGAGTTCTTGCAACAGCATGACTATTCCTGAAAGAAAGTGCAAGGTACAAATAAATTACCACCCCCCGCACCATCACAAACTGTCTTGGCACTGTAAAAAGCCATGTGCATAAATTTTTCCCTAACAGGTCTATGAACGCAACAAAGTAGTGGGAAGATAATAGAGCCCTCGTAGCTGAGCGTGCGTTGGCATCTCTGCTACGGCAGCTGCATCCTTGGAAGGGCCTGAGTGCACTTAGTGGGGTCCTGTGTCCCCCAAACGCCTTGATTTGAGGAGAGGTCATTATCCAAGGGAAGAGGAGGCTTTGCTTGTCAGGCAAAGGAAGTGAGATGGGGCTGTGGGCTGCTCCACACTCCTCCCATATGTGACCTACTGCTATTCCCTCCTCTCCTGACACAGGAGGCTGACGAGACACTGAACGTGTCGGTGCAGATCCTTGGCTCCCAGAATCTCCTTTGATACGTTTGTCCAGATCATTACCAAGTTTGGACACTGTTTTCTTTGTCCTTCCCCCTCCAAACTGTCTGCTCCTGCTAATGGCTAATCATGTCAGTTATTACAGACACCGCCAGGATTGATCCGCGCTGCACCTACACCGCTGGAGCTGCAGGTCAGGGAACAGAGACAGTTCCATTTGTCTTCTTTCCAAAGGACTCACTGCTTGTTACACTATTAGTATTGAGGAAAACTGATCGGACTTACACTGGTATAGTCACTTAAAAGAGGGCCTGGGGACACGGAAAGTGCCTTCATGCTGCACAGGATGATTTGCCCAGGTTTACGTGGGGCTAGTGGGTGTTTGGAACAGAGATCCAATTAGACAGCCACGAATCCAACTTTCATTAGCAAATCTCTGGGTGAGGAAGGGTATATAAAAATCAGGCTTTGCTTGCACCACTGTGGTTTCAGTGACAGCAGCCGACTCCCCAGCTCGATAGCTGAAGACCACAGCCCCCATTTCCACCAGGTCAGCTCTGCTGTGCCAGAGGGAAGGGCTGGAAATC
This sequence comes from Dasyornis broadbenti, assembly GCA_013397935.1. Classification (NCBI taxonomy): domain Eukaryota; kingdom Metazoa; phylum Chordata; class Aves; order Passeriformes; family Dasyornithidae; genus Dasyornis; species Dasyornis broadbenti. The sequence goes on along the minus strand of VZRN01003130.1, from coordinate 1,644,571 downwards.
GATCTGGTGTCGATGTCTGTGCAAATGCACAGCTCAAGTCAGGGAGTTCAAGCTTCAACCCACTGCATCCACATCTGGAGCCAGGCTTAAGGTTAGGGAAAACACAGGAGGACACTGCTGGACCTCCAGCTTTGGGCCAGGGTGGGGATCCCATCTTAGAAATTAAAAAGGGAAATGTGGGACACACAGTTGTGTGTCTGCACAGCTACAAAGAATCTTTAATACAGATTTTCCCTTAACAAATGTGGAAAAATGCCACAACAACCCAACCAAGGTATCTGCACTTCTCTCCAGCCCCAGCCCGGCTCAATTATGGCTGTGCTTGAGCACAAGCACCAAAGAGCTAAGCACTCACTCCAGGGAACCAAAATGGGAGCAGCTTTAACCTGAATCACAGAAGGGGAGAGCCTGTTAGTGGACATTTTTCTGCTCTATTTCCTGTTGCATATAGTACCCAGATCCCATTGTGATAGTAGCATTAGGAATGCATAGAGAGAGACACAAACAGGGAAAAGGAGCCTGAATTTAAATACTCAGTGCTAAAGGCACTATATTTTATTTTTGGGAAATGCAGATAAACAGAAGCTCTCGAAGAAAGCGATGTACAGTTTAATAAAGTGCACGCTATAGGATGTCCTTGCAGCACTTTTATTAGCATTAATAGGGTCTAAGCTGTCTGTATGTAAATCATTGCAGATCTAGGAGATGAAATATATCATAAGACCCACAAGACTCGCCCAATTATACTGAGAGAAATCCATGAGCTAATTATACTGCATTGAGCAAAACAAAGATGGGGGAAATATATTGCAAATATTTAGCAATGACTCGTTATTTGCTGTTAACTGCAATCATAGCACAAGGGTTTGCCTGCTACCTGTACTTAAATCCATTTACAGTAAAAACACAAGGGTGTGAAGTGTTCAGAAAAAAACCATGAAAGAAGTAGCACTTGTCAGAGAAAGTTGCAAAGACCATTGACAATGAAGCAGAGTACATTTTACTACCAGGGAGATATTTATCACACACATGCTTTTTATACTGGAACATATAATTTTAGCACTCTTAATGAGATTTAAAAAGAAAAAAAAAAAAGATTTTTTCAGTAATCCTGTAACATTTTGACCAAAGGTTTCATTTGCCTAATTCCCAGGGTGCAATTTAGTAAATCTTGTTGAGAAATTAAGAACATTATCTGAACACAATGCAAGGTTTACTTCTTTTGTTGAAACAGTTCCTGTAGCAGTTTACCATAATAATAATAATAAAAATAATAAACCCCTCTCTATTCCCAAGGAGCTCACTAGATCAGGAGTAAAAATTACTGGTTGGGGAAATTTACTGGTTCAGAAGGGAGTTACTTCTTCCTTCGTTTAGTCTGGGAAGTGAGAAGATGGTAACAGATCCATATGATAATCTTTTGACTGGAGAACATACACATGAATTTTCCTTTCATTTATCTCTCCCTTTATAATGCAGTCAAGAGGTATGCAGGGCTCTGGGTTACAGAACAGATGGCAGAGGGATGGTTTTCCTTAGCTGCATTTATACATTTTTTACTCGGAGAACCCTTGGAGCTTTGAGCTTCTCCAGTGCCTGGCATGATACAACTCTGCATATGATGATGTGAGCAGGATGAATGATGATGGCTGATGACTGTCATAAAAGGAATTTGCTTGCAAAGCAGCTTTTATGCTCGAAAAAACCCCTCTGGGATGGAGCTTGGAGTGGATTGTTACACTGGTGAGGGAAAATGTCCCAGATCAAAAGGCAATTTATTCTGGAAGATGTGATCCCTTGTTCCTAACCTACCTCGTGAACACAGGCAGCATTTTCCATGCAGGAGCCCTCACCAACTCTGACAGATACAAATGGACCATCTGGAAACTGTGGGATCAGCCACCAAAGCCCCAGAGGGAACCTGCATCAGAGCCAGGCACTGCACTGGCATTGCCATCGCTCCGCTTGGCTGTGGCCAGCAAGGACAGGGTGGCCTTGCAGCCCAGCAGTGACTGGTTGGAGCTCAAATCCCTGAGGCATCATCCAAAACACAGCAATGTCTGCAACTCAGAACCAGAACATCAGGAGTCTGACTCAGCCCTTGCTTCTATAAAGTAATCCCAGAAACAGGAGAAATGGTGCAATTTCACAGATGGGTATTTTCCACTGCAGGTTCTGATCCAGCAACTAAAATGTTTGAAAATGAACATTGCAACTCTTGAGACAATACAGGGTTAAGCCCTTCCAAGCTGTCTTTCTCCTCTGCAGCAATGTCATGTTTAGATAGAAAAGCAGTGTTTGTGGCACAGGATTGCATCCTGCTTTTACAGATAACATCTTGGGGTTCGTGCATCTCCATCAGGATTTACTGGGCAGCTCAACCATTCCCATAAGCTTTAACGGTGAACAGAATTTCAAGTGATGAGCTGCTCTAAGGTACCAGATTTTATCAGTGTTTTTCTCCTGTCGATCCACACCCCCGTGCTCTTGGCACTGCCCCTTCTTGCTGCAGGGGTTTGAGTTCACAAGCCCTCTCCCTCATCCTGCCGTGACAGGAACCACCAGAGATCCCTGCAATGCTCCCATGCCCAGAGCAGGGGTGGTACAGACTGCGGAAAGCTGTGTGGTCAGCAGATTGGAGGCCACCAGTGAGACCATAAATTATACACTTTTTGGAGCACGACATTGCCAGAAAAAAAAGTGTTTCAATGGAGACTGTTTAGAGAGCAGTAAAGAAAATGCCTGGAGGCTCAGGAAATGGGGTGTGTAAGGAAAAGCTGAACGAACAAGGACAACTGAGCCTACAGAAGAGGTGACCATAACAACAGTACTCCTGTACCTAATAAACCATGTTTAGAGAATTTCACGAGCTGTACAAGGTCTGGGTTCTGCCCATCCCTGCACTGTGATTGGGAATGTATCTGGAGAAGGCAAAGCAGGACATTTATTCTCTGTTACATTTTCCTTCCACGGAAGCAACTAGAAAAAAAATTTCCTTTGAAGTTCTTTGTCTTGCTCTACAACATACGGAGTCAAAAACACCCTTCAAAAAACACTTAGTTTCCCAAATCTCCCATAGAATAGTATGCAACACTTGCACTAACATGACCTGGGGATACTTAGACTTGATTTTTTTGTTTTATAAAACCCATTATAATTATTAATGAACACATAAAATAATGTAAATGATAAGCAGTAAGTGTCTTTTATTATTAAGCTCTTAGCTATTTTGCCCATTAAGAAAACCAAATTAAAATAATTGAAGATTATAATCTGTCATGCATTCAAAATGCTCCATAGAAATTCAGACAGGCAAACATATTCAAAGCCTTTAAAAGAGCACACTTAAGAGTCAGTCTAAGCATTCCAGGATTGGCTCATTAATTTTAGTGGAAATATTTTAATTCAACTACTCTTACTGCTTATTGAAATCTTTGCTAAGGACTTACTTATTTATTTTTAACTGAATTTGCAATATGTTTAGGACTCATTTGTGTAAAAGTTCTTAACTCTTATTTCACAGTTGTTTTAGAAGCCAGCAAAGAGACACATCTCTAGCCCTGTATTTCCAAACAAATTACTGCATGTTGCTGAAAGAATCACATATGGTTTCAATAAAAAGATGCAGAAGTCAAGCAGAGAAAAATTAAGACAGATTTGGAGACCCAACCAGGTGAAGGTGACATTTATTAACTTCTGTCTCCTTTTACCACACTTGCCAATGATCCCAAGCTATGTCCTAGGCGGAAATGAAAAAAAAAAGCCCAGAAAGTCCTCTAAAACACTTCTGTCTTCAGAGAAAACTGGCTCCTCTGTGCCTTGCAGAGAGGATGCTTGGACATGATAAGGGCAGTTTGCATAAAACCAGCATTTTAACTCCAGCCCTGGGTTTAACAGCAGCCTCTCCTGGAGTGTTCATCCGCCACGGCGTCCCCATGGACAAAACGACTGAATCGAGTGTCCCACGGTGGTGTTTGCAAACAAGGGTAAGTAGGAAAAGACCCCTACCTGCAAAGAAAGAAGAGATGGAATTGCACATTTGGACTTGGGGATTTTTTTCTTTCCTCAACTGTGACTGGTTTCATCTCACACATAGTTTTCTAAAAACTTTGTATCTGGTCTCAGATAAAAGGAAGAGACGCAAGCCTTTCCAGGGTGAAATCCATGCTCCTGAAGGCTTAAGTATACATCACATTCCCTGGAAGAAGTGGTTTTCTCTTTCCACCAAGAGAAAAAGAGAACCAAGGACTACACTTAGACTAGAGACCAAATTTTCACATGGTTGAGATTCACTACTCTGAGAGTTTAAGTTTCTTCCTCTTCTTTAAAATACAAATCCAAAGCCAAATTATAAAATGTTCCCTTTGCCTCAAAGGCTAGATGTCTCCCATGTCAGGTTAAATCTTCCCCTGCTCCAGCTGAAATCTGTGCAAAGTGATTTCTAATGTATTTATTTTGATGATAAGACAGAGTACAGGCAGTGCTCCAGAGAGATTAAAGCTGTCATTTAAGCCATTAATGTAACTGATGATGCAGACTGTGTTAAAGAAACGAAGCTATGAGATGTTTGAACCCAAAAGAGAAGAACTTCTCCTGTGTGCCCGGCTTGCTCCGTGGCACTGCAGAGGAGCCCATTCCCATCCAGCCCTTGCCATCCAGCCCTTCCCATCCAGCCTGCCTGCTCCTTACCAGGAGGATTTGCTTCCTCTGCACGCACCCTGTGAGCACTTGGCGAAGGTGCTGCACCAAATGTTCAGCTGCTGACAGCTTCCAGCATTTCACAGGTCATTTGGCTCCTGCACGGCTCCCTCTGTCCAAGGGCTCCTCTCCAGCCCTGCTGCTCCCTTCAGGCCAATTACATCCACATGGACACACTCCTCTGGAGCCTTCCCTAGGCCCATGGGTAGCTTTGATAGTTTTCACTCCTTCTCTCGGTTCCAAGGTTTTTTTGAATTGTTTACCAGGATTTTTCTCCTCTACCTGGATGAAAATGTAACACTGAGCAGATGGAGAACAGGATATAAATCAGGCTCAATAAGGAGCTGGTAATGCAGTGGGAGAGAGTTTGTGCCTGCATCTCTGGCCAGTAACTGTGTGTGACCCCATAGATAAGTACAGGATGAAATCGAACTTGTCAGACTCATGGTCTAATTCAAAACTGCCATTATTCTGCTTGGGATAAAGGCGAAATAACAATCCTTTTGCCTAGGAAACCGAATTTCCTACATGATGAGATGACACACTACAAGCACAGAGTACCTGGTGTGCAGCAGTGCATCCAGGCCAAGGATCTGCTGCAGCTTAACTCTGCTTGGCTACCTGCTAAAACTGCAAAGAATTTACGTTTTAGCACGAGTTGTCCTGACACAACATCTGCAGGGCTCATGGGGCCAACCTGCTCTGTGCAGCTGGTCAAAGTTTCTGAGTGGTGACTTGGGACAGCCAGCAGTCCTGCCAGGTCTCTTTTACTGGTTAAAAACTCAGTAAATTGCAATTTCTTGCATGGTCTTCACGATTAAATAATTAAGTAATTTTCATTACTCGCAATTGCGAAGGTCAAGAAGCCAATGTGCCCGTATCAGGAACTGGCCAATGCTAATGGATCTTCCACAACTAACGGTAATTGATATGGCACAGTCATTTCCAAAGCAATACGTGCCTTTCTTCAGGCCTTTTGCAGCCTGAGAACTCCACTGTGGAAATGCTTCAGACTGTAGCAAGGCAAGAGAGAGGGAGGAGAGCAGCTCTGATGGGAAAAGAAGATTACAGAACACCTCCATGTGACCAACATCTTATCACTGCCAGAACCTTGATAGCAGAAGCAACAAAACTAATTTTTACTACTCTTTCCCTTATCTCTCTTACAAGAGAGCAGATTCTTCACTGCAGTGACTGAAGGCATCCCAGTGGAGCTGATGTGCTGCTATCAGGTGAATTTTGGCCCTGAAGAACTGAGGCTGGCTCAGACTGTGCAAGATGCAAGGGGCTGATAAGGCCTGACTGGGATTTGAATCAGATGCACAAACGCTCCTCTGCTGTAGAGGATGCTCCATGACAAAAGGTGAGAGGAAATACCTCTGAGAGTTCAAAACACACTGTTCTTATTCCTGTGACAGAAGAGCCATGACAGGCAAGAGATCATCTTTCCTAATCTATTTCAGAAGGGCTACCCCACTGTTTCTTTGCTGAGGGTACCATCCTGCAGCACCTTCTTGCAGCTGACCCCACTGCTGCCTACGGTGGCTACGCCTAAATGAAGACAAAGTCAAGAAAAACAAGTCATGGCAGTGGGAATTTGTCCTCATTTCTTTTTGAAGTGTATCTCTCCTGAAGCCTTATGTCATTACATCACGTCTGCCACAAAGCCAGCCTGGAAAAGAGAATCCAGCACCTTTCTGGGCAAAACTGAACAGGAAACCTGAGTGCTCAGTACGGAAGACAAATAAGGGCAGCAAATATTGACCTACACAGGAGAAACCTGATCACTGTAACTAATGATTGAGGCCCTCAGCTGGTATAAATCAGTGTAGACTCAGTGGCTTCAAATAGAGGCATGTTAATTTATTTCAGCTGAAAATCCAGCCCATGGCATTTAAAAATTTCGCTGCACGGCAGAAGAGCAAGTGAAGAATGATCTTCACATGAGACACAGCAATTTACCACAAAGCAGCATTCCTCTTGGTAGGACAGCGAGCTCGGACACAGGGAACACTCGTTCAGTGGAGAACAAACACACTTGTGTCCCCAGGAAGGAATTTTTTGCCAGACTCGAGGGATATAATTGATCTTAGTGTGACCTTTGCTTTTGTAGTGAGCTCTGGCTTTCCCAGTTGTATATAGCCATGCATTGAACTCCCAATGGCGTCATGCCTACAGATATTCCTGATCATGGAGAAGTGATGCTGTGGCATGATTGTGAGTGCTGCTCTCAGCATAAAATAAAGCTTTTGGACCTGCCTGCAAATAGCTAACAATGGGAAACAACAATAAAACCCTCCAGTGTGTCTATTTTGGAGGATAAAATCTGCTGAGGCTCATGTTTGAGACGCTACTTTGGGATGCTTGCAGAGCAGGATTTAAAGCTCTGCAGCTCTCAAAGTCTCTCTAAAAAGTTTAATTATAGGAAAAGCAAACCCACTTGTTTGTTCTGTAGAGGAGATTACATGGCACAGCATACGCAGGAGTTATTTCAATGGTCAGTAAAAGGAAACACCAATGTGAGGAGGCAGGGATTGAAGTTCTGTGCACTATGGGAGCAATGCTAAAACACAGCAGTGCAAGTCTGGATTTGATGATCCCAAAGGGTCCCTTCCAACCTGAGATATTCTATGATTTATTGCCCACTGAACAAAGTCAGTGAGAGATGACTTTGGTCCTAGCAATCTCATCCTATTTTGTTATGCAGACAGAATATTGAGTCCTCCATAACTTTTCCCTGACGGCCAAATTCTGTCCATGGATGCACACATGTGCTTCCTTCCACAACAGCTACGCTGGACACTCTAGAGCTGTAATTTTCCCTTTAGTACACTTGCAGAGCAAGATACCACAAGAACTCTGTGACCAGGAGAGCCCAGCAAGGTAACAGCAGGCAGGCTGACATCAGGCTGGTGCACCCATCCCTCACAGCTGGACCCGGCCTGTCCCACACGTGCACATCTGGTGGGCAGGCACACAGCTGCATGCAGGATACCCCAGCTGCAGGACACACTGCCAGGGACACACCAGCAGCACCCCCAATGGGTGCATTAGTTGAAGACACCTTTCCCTCAACCCCTTGTTTGTGCAGATGTGCCTCGTGGATCAGGGATGGGAGACTGACTTCGAGGGAATTTCAAACCTGGCTGAACTCTGCTCATTTGGAACGAATTCACAGGGCTGGATTTTTGGCAAGTTCTCCTCTTTCATTAACTCTGTTTCTCTGTGGGTTTGATCTGAGACCCGTGCTTGCTTTGACGTGAATTCATGTTAGACTTATTCATGTGACTTATTGATGTTCTTCCCATCCACACACTTTTAATGCAAGAGGCAGACAGGCCAGTTTGAGGACATGGCGCCAGAGATTAAAAAAAAAAAAAAAAAAAAAAGCAGTAATTTCTGACATGTTACAGAACCTTTTCATATCTCACTTCCATTTATGGCAAATTCTGGTTTGGATTTAACTCTCCAAAGCTAGTAACAGTCCTGAAAGAACACAAATACAAGCTTCTCACCCTCCAAAAAGCCCAACAACAACAACAACTGCATTCAAGTCATCAAGGATTTTAGCGTCCAGCCTGGTCTGGGATACTTATTCTCAACTCCTCTTTTAATTGCAGATACTCTGACAGACACACAGAATTTCTTGTTTAATTTTTTTTTTCACTATTATTAATTGATAATTTAATTTCTGATCTGGTGAATTACATGCAATTCCTTTACCATCAGTGAAATGACAAGTTTAGAGCAGAATAGTTTAGGTAAGCAGATTGTCAGTGCTTATGGCTGTAAGACATAATTATGTACAGCCAACTGTGTAACGCGCTTGAAAAAATTATAAGCCTAGGCACAGAAATTAACATTATTTCAAGATGAAGTTGTACAAATACAGCTGCAAAAAGCTGCAAAATCCTATTAATTTATGCCAACTGTAGTGGGTAGTGCAGGGGGGATCCAGCCCCCACCTCCCTGCCAAAGGAAGTCTAACACCAGTGAATAAAGGGCTGGATGTTTAAACATGGCTCCAGAAGACTATTTCAGCTGTTCTTTATGTACTCATAAACTTGTGGGCATCAGCTGGTAACTTGGTATGATGACTCCTCAGCGTGTCAGGGCAAACATTAAACACTAAATTACCATGTGTCAGCTTAGGGTGGTTAATAATTCTACTGCATCTTGGACAAGTTGAAGGTTTTTCTGAAATTGCTGTCAAATCAAATCTTTCCTTCGATCAATAAAGCAGCACAAGAAATACACCATTTGTGGTGTCGAAAAGAATAGATTAGCAAAACACTGTAAATGCAACTGGCAGGGACAACAAACTGCATTTGCTTAGCTAGAGAGACCCAAAAAGCACATCAATACTTCCAACGAGGGGAGCCACATGAGGAGATGGGGTCTGTTCATCACATTTCTGTTTCTCTGTTCTCTGCTCTTCTGGTTTGCCAGCAAAGCCCCCCTGACCCAGTGATACCTGTGGATCTAACAGGCAGCAGGTAATTACAGGAGCAATATTGTTCTGCACTGCTGGGTTTATCAATTGCAGCCAGAGGAAGGAAATAGAGAACGACTGAGAGCGTGGAGAACCCGTCCGACCTGCTGCTTGCTTTCCAAGCTGTGTAATAGAGATGTCTCTGGCAATACTGAGGATCAGGACCAGCTGGGAACAGCCAAATCATGCAGGAAATGCAGAAATCTGCACACTGGGCTTATTTAGAAGGGTACTACCCACCTCAGATCGAGCTGCTTCTGCCACTTTTACTCTCAGTCAAGCACAGCTACAACAAACACACGCTACTCCGAGTAAAACGGATTGGAAGAGAAGTTGTTTTCTCTGTGCATCTGACAGCTTCAATGGCACATTTCAAGATATTCAACACCGGGAAATCAGGACCAGATCTCCAGTTCAACTGTGTTTCCTATCAAAACACCCAAAACCTAAATCAAATTATTCCCAGGGTTTCCTGCACATCTTACTATGGACATGCAGAATATCTGGCCGTGGGTTCCTGTGGTGCAGTCACAGGATGCTGTAGCCTCTATGTGAGCCCTGGAAGAGACTTTTCCTTAACATCAACTGAAAGAAAAGCTGTTGCACTGCAGGTGGCTTTGCTGAGCAGCACCCAGCCTGCTCCTTGTTCCCATGAGCAGCCCTCCAGGAACAGGGCTGGGAAATGCTGCTCCAGTTTCTTTTTTTGAAGCACTAATGAAATCTGAGCTCTTACAACATCTCAGTGTTTTCTCCTGCTCTTTGATCTCTTCACTACATTCACTGCTGTGTCAGATTTTATAGTTCAGTTGTGGGTCGGAAATAGGTTCTTTTTGGGTCTTACAGAGCCATCCCATCCAGCACAATCGCCTTCCCAAAGCCTTGTTGGAGCCTGGTGACAGCAGGAGTGGACCTGAAACACCGTGGTCCCCAGCAACCTTTAAAACCCTCAGCAGTGATTAAGCAAAACCCATTTCTTATAGCACATTTTTAGAGCATTTTGATTTTTGGTAATTCAGGTCACTCCATCCAATACCCCGTTGCTGATAGATTTAGTTGTAGCAGTTCTTCTCAGGCTGCAGGGCCCTGGGAAAGTGATGCGAAAGTTGCTGGTAGCAGGAAATTGCCTTCATAATACTTTCAATTTAAAAAAGTTGGTAATGACGCCGGGAATAGGTCCTGTGGGAACCAGGAAGGTTGAAAATAATCCACCAACGAAAGAATTGTGAACTGCTGACTTTTGGCATTTAATTGGGATGGAATTACAGGTCATCTCCCTCCATCAATCCTGTGCACACTCCAAAGGTGATACTAAAAAGGAACAAATTATTATTATTTCATACAGTACTTTTTTTTTTTTTACCAGAGGAAATTAAAAGAAAACATTCTGCCACATACCCAAATCATGCAGCTGCTTTATAAGCCGTGCCTTGCTCTCTGAGCTGGCATAAACCAGCACAGCTTCTCTTAGCTCAGCTTTATACCCATTTCCAGTGGCTGCCAGGCTGACCCAGGATTTCTGTGGTGATTAGAGTGGGATATCGCTTCATGTTTATTTCTAGGAAAGCTCATAGTTGGCCCTTGTGCCTTTGAGGAGCTGAATGTATGTGAGGAAATGATGTTTCTTCAAATTCTAAATCTTCAGGGCTTTTTTTTTTTTTCTTTTTAATAAGAAGCAGGAGGAAGATTTCCTGACCCTCTGAACCATGCCTGGGTTTGAATACGCTACATGGCGTGCCTGTAAACACAAGAAGAAAGCTCTTGTGTGAAACTTCTTAAACTGCAGAGGATGATGGACAGCAAATGGGATGCAAGCCAAGGAACATGACAATTAGCACAGAGAAAGTTTTCAGGGTTTATTCCATCAGTCAGCACTTAAGGAGGCTTTGAAGGGGAAAAAGCATCCTTTTCATATTAATCCACTACTTCTGCACTTTCCCCCTATTCCATGGATTTAGTGCTTAGCTGCTAAACATCTATATGCAGAGCTTTATTAAGAGGAGTTGGTTTACTTTTTGAAAGATTCCACATCCATTAGTTCATAGAGAGAATAAGAGGCGAAATCATTTCTCCTTCTGCAATACCCAGAGTTTAAATGACGATTTACTCTTCCCCAGCTTTTAGTACTTAAGGATGTGGATGAGAAAAGAGCTAGCATTCTTGCAATGGTATTTCTGGTCATCACCTCACTAAGGAGCTGGTTGTGCTGCTGGTGATAAAGTAACTCAGTAAAAGCAAAGGGAAAATCCCCCCCTTTTCTCCCCGTTTCTTTTCTTTCTTGGCAGACTTCACATCTGAAGAGGCACCTTACTGTTCCAAGATAAAATATTTTCTTTTTTCTTTAAAAAGAAAAAGTTTTCTCAAGCAAGAACTTGGGCAACAGCAGGGGACAACGCCATGCCAGTATTAATTAGCAAATTCCAAATGAGTCATGGTTTGTGCTTAGCAGGGTATGCTTAAAAACCATGTGAACCTCTAAAACACTGTGTTGAGCAGCTTACTTTTTATATATTTTAAAATAAGACTAACAAAGGAAAAGTTGCTTTGGAAGGGCATCTTATTAATTTCCTCCATGGCCCTATTCCCAGGCCTTTGTGCTCTTGCCCATCTCTTTATCTGGAGGTTGACACCCCCCTTAGCTCATCCCTTTTGGTTCGAGGCCACGACTGGGGCATGGCATTTTGCCTCTGATTACGAGGGGGTGTGTGGGGTTGTCCCCGCTGCCAACCCGAGTCACCTGGCAGAGGGAGCACGGTGACATGCCGCACTTGTCACCTCCGTGCCTCTTTGATGCCGAGTCCCCAGGACTCCAAGATGTGCCTCCCCCACTGAGGAGTGGTGCTGCAGCCTCTCCGTGCCAGGGCTCTCCACCACAGCACAGGAGGCAGAACTGGGCAGTGGCTACAGCTGGCAGCAATGATGGACTCTAATCTGAATTTCAGGATTATTCAGGTTGTGATTAAGCTGGGGCACCTGCCAGTGCAAGGCTCATCAATTCTCTTTGATTTGGAAAACCCTGCATCTGTGTCAGAACTTCAATTTCAGTGCAGAGCTCTGTGGCTGTTTTTCCTCCCTTTCCCTTCAATATCGAGTTTAAAAGACACAGGAGTTGAGAGAAGAGACCGATGCACTGGTCTGGGGCAGGCAGTCATGGGAGGCTGTGAGCATTCATTCAGGTAGCTACAAGGAGAAAAAGATGCCCTTGGCAAGCTGAGAAACGTGAGATTCCCAAGTCTCCTTGTGCTTTCCCTTACCCTGGCAAACAGAACTGAGTGCACAGAAGAGCTGGGGGCTATGGCAACCTAAAGAACAACTGCAACATCCACTGGGATCCGGAACATTCAGAGCTATTTTAATCAAATTACTATCGATTAGGGACAAACTAGAGTCTACTGAAGTTAATGGACACATTTCCATCGACTTCAAAGGGCTCTGAAATAGCCTGTAACAGAAAACAAGCAAGTACCAGAATGAGAAAATGCATTTGAGTCTCACCCTAATTGCGTGAGATGAAAGAACTGTTTCAGGCTGAAACTTTTTGAAACTGTTCTGCCCGAGAAAAATGTCAAACACCTCAAATGGTCAAAAATTCAGCAAAGCTACCAGAAATAAGGAGAGTCTGACAGCAGCAAGTGTGGCCAGCTGAGGGTACCAGAGACACACAGAGAGATGGATCAGCTCTACTGACAGTTCTGGAAGACCTTCACTAACTTATATGGGAAAAAAGTCTTGGCAATTCTGTGCATGTTTAGATATATACACTAATTTAGTTTTACTTTCCACTCAAAGTTATTTTCTCTAGAATGAAGAGATCTTATTTCTTCTTTTTCCCTGGAAATGTTAGTGTTTAATTTCCCACTACAAATGTATCATTTGTCCTTTTGTCTTCACAGGACCTAATCATCTTCTCTGAGGGATGAATATGAAATCATCACACAAGCAATTTGTTTAAAGTAGCCTCTTTCACTGCCTAGAACATTTCGTTGTCTTTAAAGCTACATATTTATGTGACAGCCAGATGTCCATTAAAACCCACAAACCTTAAAGCCTATGAGGTACAAAAGGAATTTCTTTTAAATTTTATAAGGAAAAAAAATCAGGCCTGAATACTGGGGGGTCATAACTTTACTGACCTTCATAATATTCGGTTCTTCCCAGAGTTGCTGTAATTAAGTGTTGAGTCAGTGAAAGAAATAAAGGTTTTTTCCCTATTTAAGATGCTAAATTGAGATGGAACTTTGAATAGCTTGTAAGGACCAGCAGCACCATATTATTGTCAACTCCAGAATTACCATTCCCCACCTTTTATTCATTCAAGGTAAACAGATAAATCTCACTTGAGGTCACCTCTGCCATGCCGGAATGGCAGTGGAAGCTGCAGTGGCTTTCTTGCCCACATGGTACTTGAGAAAATTCGCAGCAGTATTAAAGGAAGATTTTGAGATTAAATGCTCCATCCTGCCTAGTTCTTTCTTCCGTCAACTCTAAAGGGGATGTTTTTGTTGAAGTGTATCAGAATAAGCACCAGGATCTGCATATATATATATTTATATGTACACATATATATATTTATGGATGGCTGAGGATTCCAGCCCCACTCTTACCAACGAGAGACGAGTACAAACTAGCAACACACACCCAGCTACCTGAGCCCTGATTGACAGCTCCTTTGGTAGAAAACCACACAGAAGACTGTGCACCTGTCCACCTGTCCCAAGGCTTTCCAGACAAACCCTTCATCCATAAAAACCCTACGGGAAAGACGAGGTGCAAAGCACAGCAGCAGCTGATGGGAGCCCTCTTCCCAGCCAAGCTGCCGTATCAAACCACAATGTTCAGCGAGAGGAGATCCTGGCCATCCTTCCCTTCGTGTTGCTCCCAACCAAGTGCCACTTCAGCGGTCACCTCGAGCGCGTGACTGGAGCACTGGCCAAAGAGCTGCAACCTCCACATCCCTTCAGATACCCACAGCTGGGATTGAAAGATATGGTTCAAGCCCCTCTTAATGTCCTATTATCTGTGGATCACTGACAGGGTTGATTATAGCAGTTTGACACAGCTCCAGAGGAGCTGTTACAGTCTATTTTATCAATAGGTACCTAGGGAGCCTTTAATCTGCAGATACATGTGTAAAAACAGCAGACTAAAAACACAGATTTTTTTTTTTTTCTTAAAAGTTGCTATTGCTAAAGCAGTAAAAAGAAACGAAAGTAATGCTCATTGTAGAAATAAAAGGCCTGTCATTTTTCCTATGACAAGAGCACAAAAAAGTCTGAAACCCAAGATTTTTCCCCTTTCAGTTGTAATATAAAAATGATCCAAAATGTTTATGCCAGGAGACAATTTGGAATGACTTGTTTTCCTGCTGAGCTATAATCTTGGTCAGCGGGAATGCTACTGATGTGACTCAAAATGTATTGCTGCTGTAGTGTGAAGGAAAGAAGGGGTGAACTGTCATAATTCTTAAATTAGCAGGAACGGGTTTTTGTGTATATGATGTGTGAAAGTATGAAAGTAAGCATGGGGGGAAATGGTTTGTTTTCCTTGGAAACTGGTAGCTGGATTTGATTAAGGAAAGTGTATTTCCATGCTAGGTTCTCATGAGGTTCCTGGATACTGCAGAGACAGGCATGGTGTGCAGGAATACACAGAGATACTGGAATGGTACAGAGAATGTACAAGGATCACTTATGAACTCACAGGCTCCTGCTTTTTACAAGCAGATTCTTTCAAAACACTGATTTGCCCAGTGAGCTCTAGGAGATGCCACATACCCAGAGCACAGAGCAATTCAAATTTGTTTTCCTAGAAAATGCTGTTAAAAATGATTCACTTAATAAAGAATTCTGTTTACAAGCAAGAAGTTAGAAGATGCCTTGGAAACATCTGATTGCTCATTCTTTAAGCTGTATCTTTTTGCAGACACAGTATAATTTTCAAAAAAGGGTAAGAGGTACATAAACATCCAGGATCTCTCACGAGAACACCACTGACTTTTCAGTCCTATTTCCATTTAGTCCCGACAAAGAAACACATCCACTGGAAGTTTTGCAAGAGAATAAACATTTGTGATGCTAGCAAGTAAATCCTTCCTTGTACAAGGGTCTTGATGTTTCTTTCCACTGACAGTTGTGACAGAAGAGCACCACCATCTTATGAGAATTTTAATAAAAAATTATTGAGTGCAGAACTTCCCTTGTGTGACTTGGCTCACTTCAGTCCTGAGGTCTTTAGGGGGAAAAAGGGGCTGGATTGCAAAGCACACACAACAGAAAAACATTTGACAGTATGTTTCAAAACATTATTTAAATAGAGACTTCTGTTCAAGTTATTAATGCCTTTAATATGGATTCTCATCTCCCCTTCTCTTTTTATTACTTTGTGTGTCTTTCTGCTTAAATAAAGGGTTGTGAAAAGAGCTGGTCAGCACTTCAGGGCTCCCACTGCTTGTCAGCGACAGATGCCGACCATAAAGTTAAAGCCAACACAAAAGAAAAGCCCAACACAGATTTCTTTTTTCTCCTCTCATGGGAGGGAAGGCAAACACATCCATCCTTCCCCGTCCTGCTCCTCCCAGCTTCCTACAGAGAGCAATCCTGGAGCCAGGACCGAGCTTGATGGCTTATTTTAACTAAGAATATGGGGGAACGAACCCTGTACAACTATGGATCACTATCTGACTTGGAGCAGAACTGCTGCCCCAGCAGGAAGTGCTAAGAGAAGCCCAGGAGAACATCCTGCATCCTCAGAAGAATCTGCAGGTGCTTGGGCAGCGCGTGCCCCCTCCTCTCGCACCGCGCTGTCCTTTCCTTGGGGCAACAGCTGGCTGCGACAGCCTGTGTGCCTGATGGGCTGGATATCACACACATGGGAAAAGGGTCACGGTTTCCAAATCATCTGCTGGAGTAATGGGAGCAGACAGCTTCCCAGCAGCACGAGCCAGAACATCTCTGTGCTCTGACATCGCGTCAGGGCAGCGGGACAGGCGAAGGGAGAGCAGCGATCTCCCGTGTCCTGCAACATCTGGTCACCTCCATCAGGCCAGGGCTGGTGTCAGATCGTGCCAAAAGCATCTGGGCTTCTTGTTTGCTTCATCTCCTGCACCTTCATTCTGAACTAATTCAAAGCACAGGTCAGCTGGTGAATTTTTAGTGATCATGAAAGCTGGCAGCATTAAACAAACACAGCAGAACAGGACAGATAACAGTCCAAAGGTAAAAAACTTCAGTTCTGTCTTCTAATACACCTACCAGTGTAGTCCCAGGCTTTCCCAGTAACAGTGTCTTATCCTGACACGCTGAATGTTTATGTAAGATTTTCCACATTAATGGCACAGCAAGGAAATAAAGAGCCAGACGATTCATGTTCATGAGTAAACGATGTACACAAGGAGAGAAAAAGCCCTAATCCATTTGGAGTCTAAAATCAGATCTCCACGGATGCTTTAGATTATTGCCCTACAAGATGCCCAGAGTTTGTATCCAACTTAATGGCTTTCCTAATACCAAGATGCTCCTAATGAATAACAGGGCTGGATGAAAAACTTTTTTATAAAGTCACAACTGGATTAAGTGTATCAAGATGTTTTCTTTGATATTGTCTTGTCAGTTCATATCAAGTGACTTTTCCATGCTTTCATGTTAGGTGATTCCCAAGAAATTCATGGCTACAATCTAAAATAAATGTATGACTTTCAAATCAGCGAGAGCTGAATGATAGGAATTTTAAATTGCTGGGATAAAACTGCTAGCTACTTCATAACACTCATGCTGCTTCCAGATTTAATACCTGCCTTTTCAAACACTATCAATTCACTTAATATGTCAGTGGGGAATAACATTACTTTATTTTCTTTTCCTTTATAAGGATCGTGAACCATTTTCTCCTACAGAAATGTACCAATTACCCACATGCCAATTGTCCCAGCCACACTCTGATCTTACGGCGTGGACATTCAGCTCAGGTGCACACAGAGCTTTCTGATGCTACAAAAGAACCACTATGGGCTAAATTCCGGACTGATGTAATCAGGCAAATTTCTGCTGACATCAATGGAACTGCACTCCCCAACGCAGATTCTGAGTTTTGCCCTCTGCCCTAAGAATCTGACAAATGCCGACGGAAGTCAGAAAGAAACCTTTCATGTGAAAAATTCCTAATTTAAGGAATTAGCAGAGCAAAGCCACGGAAAGAGAGGAGAGAAATAAGAGACCATATTGTTCCATTTGTGCTGGGATAGGCAAATTGTGTCTTACTCTGGCAGCTGGGACATTTGAGGATGGCTAATTTCCGCTGGGGCACGGCAAGGGGCGCTGATACTGCTCCCTGCCCTTGGTATGAGGAGCACCACAGGAAGAAAGGGAGCCAGTATTTGGGAAAGGCTGCATCCAAGGAAACACCGAGGGATCAGGTACATGGGAGCACAGCCTGGCACTCAGCGTGGCACAGTGGCTGCAGTGTCTGCAGGGCACAGTGAGCAGTGCCAGCGCCGGGGGCCGCATGGCTGAGCCTGCCCTCACTAATTGGTCCTGCTGAGGGTTTGGGGGTGTTCGCCAGGGCACGGTGCCAGGCTAATGGAGCTGTGTGGCTGCTGCAGCAGGGCTGGAGCTCTGCAGGGCACCGGCCTGGGCTGGCCAGGCTGCTCACAGTACCACGGCTGCCTCACCTGTGCTGCTGTATCCCCAACTGTGCTGCAGTGAGCTCTGCCTCCTGTGAGGGTACAACAGGCTCTGACCACATACAGGAGCTTCATTATTCCAGAACTGCATCCACTGACCACATCCCAGAGCTACCAGCTTGCTCTACACCTTTTGCAAGCTCCCCTGGAGGAGACAGGGCATGGCTCTTTGATCTGGGCAGAGCTGGCAGTGCTGGGAGCTCTGCAGCAGGTCCCTGCCAATTTATTTCTGGTAATGGATTGTCCCACTGTTTCAGCATTGTTTACAGTGATTTATTCAGAGTATATCTGCATATATATTATACATGCAGCTCTCACCAATGCTGGGGAGACCTTATTCCGCATTGATTGGGATGTGCTGGGAGACGTGCCAAACATTGTTAGCACAGAGTATCACACTGTACTTGGAAACCTTTACCTTGAACTTACCAGTGCCTTTCAGCAAGGAAAACTCACCTGTCCTACTCTTTTGAGAACTACTAATAAAGCTCCAGCTTAGAATGTTACCTACAATACCACCGATGCCAACACAGGTTAGAGAAACAAATACTATTCTCAACTGACTGAAGATCTCACTTGATACCACACACACTGGGGAATATTAGCCAAAGAAATAAACTGTTTTTTAGACTTGAAATGTTTTAGGATCCAGGTGACACATTAAGAATTGAACTGCAGAAGCCAGCACTTCAAAAACAGAAATGCTTTGCTTCTGGTGAATGTGCATTGCGTGATATTCCTCAAGCGTAAGAAAAGAAGGAGCAAAACCCGAATATGAGCCCCGTGCTGAACCTGGTTATACATCTGCATGATACCATGGCAGGGGAAAATTAGGAAGAAGAGATGGGAAAGAAATCAGTTGCAGCCACATGATAAATGAGAAAGATCTCACTGCAACTGCAGACTGTGGTGTAAAACCTGTATGAGCCAGTAGGGAAGATATTAATGAGCATCAGACAAATCCAACAGGAGGTATCAAAAGCAGATACCAAAGATGCAAATAATGAAAGAGAGAAAAAACAAGCACTAAGAGAATAACAAGACTAAAACCTGTTTTGAATCTTTTGAACACCAAGTAACAATTTAATTTGCACTGACCTTCTAGAAGCAGCCACAAATCTGATTTTAGATAAACAGGCTGCAGCGCTGGTGCTCATTCACAGAGCAGAATCCTGCTCATCCCCTTGTAGCAGCGCTGGAGACAAGGGATCAAGGGGACAACCTCCTCCTGAGTTTTTCAGCCGTTCCTGCCAGAGCCAGGGCCAAGTGATAACCCCAGGGCACTGCAGGAGGCAGGGATGTGTTACAGGGATGAGCCACGGCTGGCTTGCTCTCCTACAGCCCAGTGGTTTCATGGCATATTCCTCTTTTTAACAGGTTGCGCTGGTATTGATTCAAATCAGTGAGAGCTGTACTGATCCCCCCAAGGGTTTGACTCTTACATAGGAAGAACATTTTCAAAAGACCTGATCCTCCTTATTTTTCACACTTATTCCCAACGATGCAACAGGAGAGAGCTCGAGGCTTCCTCTGTATTCCTCCCTTTTACTGCTACACCTTAAAAACCTTTCAAGAGGCGAGCCTTGGCTGGCAGCAGAATATTGGGCAGTCAAATTTCTCTGTGTAAAATCAGCTGGCAACCTCTCAGCCTGGCTCCCTTGGCCGAGAGCCCTCCAGGCAGGTTGGCAGCCCCTGTGGCCAGCAGCCAACCTCCCTGGGCTCCTGCTTGGACAGGGCCCTTCTGCGTTTTATTGGCCTTCATTTCATTTTCATTTTAATGTGACGGTAAAATTTTTATCTGATAATCTAAACAAGGTAATAATTTTGTGCTATGAAAGTGCCTGTCTTCTGCTGTTACTGTCACCACCGTATATTGGAGGGTAATATTTGCAACATTACACAAAATTGTTATTCTATTAAAATGATAAAATGGCAGCGGTTTTATTACATGAGTGATTTTGGAGGCACTGAGATGCCCTTTACTGCAGACAGGAATAATAAAAACATTTTTCACCAACACATTAGGGAACAATCCCGTGATTTTGGAAAACAGTTGTAACAAACAAGTAAGTTATTACAGTGACATGCTCAGGAACCATAGCCCCAAATCTTATCTACTGTAACTAAATACTGCTAATAGCCAGGGACTCTGCCTGCTCTGCACTTCAACACCGTGTTCCCAAGAAGTTGGCAAATCATAAGACAGACGCTGAGAATTGTTCATGCACTTTTTGCAATCCCATCTAATCCAGGCCTTTGGATTTTAACCCTTTATTCCTACTGAAGTCGTAAGGATTTACCATCTGTCGCTGCAGAATCCGTGAAGATGAAGAAGGGGAGAGGATTAAATTAATTAACAAATTCTAATCCTGAAACAGTGTTGGCGATGTTAGGGCTCTTTGAATTCTAATGAGGATTTAAAGCAACGCTGACAACTTTCCCATTAAAAAGGAGGAAAACAATGTCACATTATCACATCTCCAGCCTCTGCCCACCCCACAGAGCATTTTATCCAACGGAAACTATTACAGGGATCATTCAGTTATCCAAGGCACCTTCCCAGCCATGTCTGCAAGCAGGAGCATAAACCCACGAGCACAGGCCAGAGCTACATCAGGCTTGTTGCTTGAATACATTATCAAGGTTCTCTATATAGGTTTTTATAAGGTAATCCTAAATCAGGTAATACAGCCCGGTATATTTGACTGGCCAAGAGACAGCTGGAGGATTTTATTCCCTCTTCTTCTCTAACTCCAGTGGATTTGCATCCACTGCCACCAAGAGCTGCTGACAGCCTGTGCCTGCAGGAGATGAACAGGAAGGTCAAAATGACACTAATCCATGTGTCTGAGGTGTCTGAAGTCACCAGTGACTCCAGTTCAATAGAGAGAACACAACATGGGAAGACAAAGTTGAGCAGGGAGAGCTCAGCAGGGAGAACACAGAATTCCTCTCCTAATGTGTCTTGGTTTTGTTATTAAAAAATCAAGCATGGGATGAAAATCAGACCACACCAAGATGCAATGCACCGGTGCACAACACATTCTCTCTGCAGCAGCAATGTACAATGTGCATAAAAACAACAGTTCACAGCCCCAGATGCCATTTAAAGCACAAGACTTCTCGGAGAAAAGTGCAAATTTAAGCCATGTTGGGAGGGGAATTTCACCAGGGGACGTGGGCCCTTTGTGCGGGGAAGCAACTTTATATTTTCTGACATCGCCATGAATTTGGAAAGGAAACATATGGAAAGCAGATGACATATTTCACAAACTGCCAAGCAGATTTTGCGTGGTTTTAGAGAACGTGTACTCCAGGGAGTGTCCACAGCAACTTGATGGTCCTGATGGCCAACATTTGTTTTGCATCTTTATGCAGAAGAAGTGAGACATGACCATTCATCTGTCTCCTGTTTCCGTACAGGTGCGCGTTCCTCAGCCGTGCTCGGAGGACAGATGTTGCTTGCGAATGCCTTTTAAAGGAAGGAAAATAACAGGAGAGGGGGAGAGCCCAGTGGAGCAGCTCAGAGGCTCGGACTGCTGTCTCTTGCGGAGTGCCCCGCCGGGCAATGTGGATGTGCTGGCTGTGGCATCGCTCCTCAGAGCTCGGGGTCTGTGTGGGAGCTGCTCACTACGCTGCAAACGAAATCAGCTTCTTATTAGTCTCCACAGTGGAATAACAAACTACAGGATTCACAATATCTAGAGACCAGTGGCTACATTTTGATTTCCGAGCTTTTGAAACCTCTGTGCGCAAACAAACTCTTCAAAACAAATGCAAATTTGGCAGTTTATGCAGCAGTGAAAGCCACTTGGGGGGATTAAAGGCTGATGTACTATCAGCTGAGGAAATGAGTAGCCCTGAAACACAGAAATAGAGCTCTAACATTTGTATATTGATCCTCTATAAACTAGTGCTGAAAGTAGATTCTGAAGGACACCAATTCCTCCGTTTTTAAGCCTTTCTTTTTTTTTTTACGTAGAAGGAAGCTGAAGAGATTTGACTGCCTGCATGTTGTGAATCCAATTTTCGCAAGCAGACCCTGAGTTTTCCAAGCACAGCCTGTAGCACACAAGCTCCCAGTGACACTGTTAATATGTACCAATACCAAATCTACTGAAGCCCATGGGAGTCTTTGAGGCCCCGTCAAAAATTAAGTATTTTATTTACATTTTGCTGCTTGCTTTAGAGGACTGATTTCACCGCACAATGTGATGCCTTTGCAGATAACTCCTCCATCTCTGCATTCTTAAGTGATGAAGATGTCTGAATCCTGAGTGTTTGTTCTTTACTAAGGATGGCTCACCTGCACATCAGGATGAGAACTTGTAGCTGCCACTAAGCTTAAAAACATAATTTTGGAACCAACAGAAAAACTTAGGCTACAGCAACCTGAACCCCATTCAAATTAGCCTGTCTCCTTTGAGACAGCCTGCCAGGCTAGTAAGAATAAAAAACAACTTTCCCTCTGTACATTGTGCTGCAGAATACTGTTCTCTCCAAGACATTTTGTTCATTTCTTGAGAAGGCCTTATCAGGGAGGCACAGTATGTTAGAAAGTCTAACTCACCCTGCTCCCAAAATGTGTGTGGGTATATATCCACTGGCAGGATTGAAATAGATTTAAAAATGCTTCCACATAGCCAAAAAAAGCTGGAAGATGGCTGGTAATTATATGTACATTACAAGTAGACTATACATGGTGGGGTCTTAGACCATTCATATAAATTATACCAATCTGCACAGAAAGGACAAGGAACACTGTGGACATCAAATATGACACTTCCTATAACTGATACACACGGTACTAAATCATGGCAAAACAGTCCCTTAGAAAACAATGACTAAAATGTCATTTTAGAATGAGTTCCATCTATAGCTCTGCTGCCTCTGTAAATGCATGTTCATCTTAACAATGTATTTTGAGGACACAGGATAAATCAGAGAGTTAAAAGATCCCATGGAATGTGAATACATGGGAAGATTTTTCTTCTGAAGGAAAAAAGGAATTTCCAAAGAACCTGAGTACCACATACTCTAAAGATTTTTTTAAATTGTGTGGTTAAATGTGGAGGTTCAACAGCTTCTGGGGTGTGATAAGAACACGGGTTTGATGAAATTTTCCCCCTCAAAGCAGAGCACAGGGCTGTATGGTGGTTCTGGAGTGCCTGACCTACATGCCAGCAGAGCCAGCACGACACTGTTTTGTTCAGAAATCTCCAGTCATGGTGCCTTGGGACAAGGGAATTAGAAAAAGAATTAGGATAATCTTTCCAGGCAGAAGATTTAAAGTCTGCTACAGTTATTCTCGATCGATCCCCAAAAGATTGCCAAGAAGTGTGTATCTTAAAACTGCTGCTAATTAGGAGGTTTTAAGACACTGTTATAAAACACCTTCTGCTTGGCTTGTAAGGGAAACCATTTAGACTTGTAGTATAGAGAACAAAATAGTCATAAAATGTTATTTGTAGCTCCTATTATATTACCATTACACTGTATTATCACCAGCACAGTTACATACCTAACATAAAACAGTTTAATGAAATGTTTGAACTTTCAGGAGACCTACTGGTAACCTTCTTATTTTTAGCAATGGGGCTGACATTTTTTGTTTGCTGCAATACAAACAATAATAATTACACATTGAGATGTTAATGGGGATGAAACCGAATATTTAGTGCTGCTGTCTGTTCATGACCACTCACACAAATACAGAGTCCAGGATTAGTAATTTAAGAGCACTTTTTTGTTGTTGTTGCTTGGGTACATAATTTATTTACTTAATTATTTTTTTTCTCCTGCATGGGATTTTGAAGTTTAGGCTAGAAGCAGTGACAGACAAGCAAACAGGCTGCTCAAATGAAACAGCCTGCTCTACAAACTGGAGAACTCAATGTTCTTCTCATTCCTGTAAGAATGGGAAAACCTTTGAAAAGTTTTCGTCATCAGTTTGCTCTCTGTGCAGTGTGGCTGCTCTAAAACATGTATTTAGAATATGCTACATCTAAATGCAGGCCGTGATGTTGTCTGAACATTGATTTTATTAGCCTCTAAGGTTGGCTAATCTTTCCTGGCCAAGCCAGATGACCTTTAACTATTTCTTAAGTGGCAGCTACAGAAAGCCGTCCAAGACAATTACTTGAGATGTCAATAAGAAAGGTGAAAGAATAATGAAAATGGTTCCTAATTTTTTCATGCTTTTTCTCTCCCTTTGTGCTATTTGCACTTTCCTCCTTGCTGTTTGTCTGGATCCCACTGGTGAGCCACAACTCTGGTTTTCAGCGTTGGTATCCAAACTCGAGTTCTGTGGGATGGTTACAGTCTCTGGTATTCACACTCAAAAATACCACTTACCACAACCAGATGTAAAAAAAAAACAGTCAGAAATAATTGTTGCCCCAAGAATTGATTTTTGTGGGATGATTTATGCTATTTTCTGTTTTTCTGCTTGGAATGGCTCACAGAAAGAGCTTTCTTAAGGCTTCTGTAAATGGGGAAACACATTGCAGGTTTAAGTAAACACAATTACGCCCAATCATGAGGCAATTACAACATCCCATTTCCAGTGAGTAAAGGGGGTGCAGACAGCAGGTCTGACTTGACTTTCCATTTGAAAGCTCAGCTGCTCTGATGTCTTTATGTCTCTTTTTTTTGCATGTTTTCTCATGATAATTTAGGATTAGCAGCTTTGAGAATCAAAACGGAGAACAAAGTTTCTTGAGCCTAAATTTAATTCTGACTTGGTTCTGATCCAATGCCTTTGTACACTTGCCAACTGTGCCACACAACATCACTGAGCAGAGGATCACTGAGTGATCTTTTAGGTCCTGTAGGAATTTTTTTGTGTTGAAAAATGGAAAAAAAAATTATGTGGCCTCAGCACATTTCAAAATATTTGACTAAGAGTTTAATATTACAGGATTTATCTCTTAGATTCACTAAAGCGATTGAGTCTTAATACTGAATCCCTGAAAACACCTGGTATATGAGAGGGACCGGGTCAACCCTTGGTCACAAAAGAGCAGAGAGATTGACAACAGCATGCCAATTATTGCAGCATGCCCGTGACTTACAGCTGTGCCGGCTTTGCTTTCGAAACCACTGGAGTACAAAAAGAAAAGAAAAAGACCATTAACACTAGGGAAAAAAAGAAAAAAAGCACACAGAGAGATGTTAGTCAACTCAAATGCAATGATCTACTGATCAGCCATAAATTCTGGGCCAAACCTCTCCTCCACCCTGAGCCAATCCATGGGCATGTCCGACTCCCTCCGTGGCTGTTTCCTGCTATCTCTCCCAGGGGTGATGTTTGCATTAGAAATGTCACTGCAGGTGACAGCTTATTCCACTTTCCCAGTGAAATACTCCCTGAGGAGTGTCTGTGCGCAAATAATGAGGGTGCAGTGAATTCCCACCCGTCTCACCACATGCTCCCATTTGATCTCTGTTAAGCTTTCAGACACCAGACAGAAAATACTCAGAATAGCCACCTCGTCCCCTTTGAGAAATGACCAACCTGCTGCGAGATGTGGACAAAGCTGCTCCCCCTGCAGCTGCCCAGGTGCTCAGCTGTGCCTACACCTTTGCATGCCCCCAAGAGCACCATGCTGTGTCCAAGCTCCCTGGGGCCATGCACTGCTACATGTGAGCTGGGGATGGGTTATGACAAATTTGACACAACTTGGTTTTGGGGCAGCAGGAGTGAGGGGGGAGATCCAAGCAGGAGCTGGGAGTTTACCTGGAGGAACCTGTTTCAGGTTGGATCAAGGCTAACCCCATTCCCAGCACTCATGCACTAGAGCTCATATCAGAGTAGAGGAGGGGAAATAGCAGAGCCTGCTGGATGTGGTAGCAGGAAACAGTGCTGTGTATTAGGGGGGGTCCAGAGGAGAGAAATGGTGAAATTCAGAGGGTACACTAGCTTTCTGTGAAAAGGATTAATGCAAGAAAGCCATGGGTTTAAAATAGCCTAATTGACCCAGGCATAATGTAGTTCATAGTCACATGGTGAAAGTCAGGCAGTATTTGAATGCCTCCTCATCATTTAATATAACATTTCTGCTAATAGAATATTTAAATCCTATTTTATCAAAATCTCATCACTCAAGTGTAGGAGCCTTTTCCATTGCTGGAGCATACAGTGTTATAAATTCATGAAGGTCATAATTATGTGCAGCTTCAACACTGCAAATGTGTTTGGCAAAGATATTATGCCCTTTCTAAACAAGATTTGAGTGACTACAGCTCACATTCAGAGTTACAGGGTTTTGCTTTTCATGTGCCTTGCAAGAAGCAGACTGTCCTCTTTTCTCTAAGATTCCCACTTGGACAGAAATATCCCATGGAATGGCCAGGAGGTCACCCCCAAACTACCACTGCCACTTCCCTCAATGGGCAGGCACAGAGGAACAATCCTCCTCTCCTGTGAAACAGCAGAAGTAGCAAATCCTTATTTAATTCAGCCATTTCACGTCTGAATAATTATCCAGGCAGGAGATCATTTCCCAGGATACAAGGGCTGATTATCCACAAGTGTAACTCCGGCGTCCCCAGACCAGCACGGTGGGGGACTTGGTGGCTGCAGAACAGCCCCGGCAAGCTTTCCGCTCTCTCAGGAGGTAACACTTTTTTTATCCCACTTTCCTTTCTTTGATAGGGAAACAGCTTCTCAGCGCAGCTCTAAGCTGAGGATGTTGCTCCAGGATCACCGCTGAGCTCTTCATGTGACGGGCAGAGCTCAGGTCTGAGCTGACCTTGGTGTTCCCAGGCCCCTGCCTGGCACTGCCTGCTCAGCTCAACCCCTCTCTGTGGTGCTGGGATCATGCAAGGCTCAGCTCCAAGCTGGACATCCGAGCACCGCCCACAACACAGCAAAACACAGCATTCGGTACAGATTCCACACAGGCCAGGTCTGCTGGAACTGCTGGTAACGCCAAGCGCACAGAACAGTCCATGCTTTCCTCTCTGAAACACCTGGGCAATCTAAAAAAGATCCACTTTGGGCAGCTGAACTGCTCTGTATTTGCATTATAAGGCAGCAGATGAAATTCCTGTGACAGTTTTACACAGGGCTGGCTCTGAGCAAAGGCTGCTGTGTGAGGAAGTGGTTTGGGAGTCTGTGACAAAATCAACTCTGCTCCCTCTGGCCTCATTCAGGGATTTCTAAGCCCTGGAAAACCAGTCTGGCTGCTGTCACTGCTACCACAACAGAGAGTGAAAAAACAGAATTGCAAAATGGTGTTGCCAAAGCCCAGGACAACCACTTCCAGGCATATCCATCTCTCCCTGCAGGGCCACAGCTCATCTCCTCCTGGGCTCTCCATCCTCATCCCAGCTCCATCCTCTCTCCTGTGGTGGGAGCAACCGGCCACTTGAATCCACCCCCAGTCCTGGGAAGCCTTGACCTGGCTCTGGTTTCCTGTTCTCCTTACAGGAATTAGCAGGAATTTGTTTGGGAAGGAAAAATTGCTTAAGAGATTTATTCTTTAGCCAAATCTAAAATTATTTTCCCATAGGATGAATTCTCCTTCCATGGGGAAAACTGACCAAGAGATTGAAGTCGTCTGCACGAAAAACCAAATGGAAATAAGTCGCAGAGTCGAGATTACATTCACAGAGATTAAGATGATACATTTTCACAGCCTTGTGCTTTGTGCACTCCAAGCTGTGCAGGAATAAAAAGTGGCCATGCGATTTCCATGCTCTCCATTTGCTCTCTGTGACCCTTCACTCTGCTGGTGTGTATCACAAACAACAACATTTCATGCTCAGGTAACCAAGTTCATCCACCAGACACACCCCTGTATGTGGGGGTACACAAGAACAAAAAATACAAGTCCACATGGGAGCTGAGAAGTTAATGTCTACTATTTAGCATTCCACACATGCTAACACATCTTCATAACCTATTTATTTTACCAAATGTTCCCTTATGTTCAATAAGAACATAGTTTTTATACAACCCTAACAGCAAACTCCAACGTTTTTCCAATTCTACAACTGCTCTAAGACTACTGAAATCAGTAGCAATTTTCAAACAGTTCTAAATGGATATTATTTGATATGAATTGTCTTATGAATATCAGAAAGAACTGATTTTATTTGAAAAGGCTCATCGCTAAATAAATCAGATATAGTCATACCTAGTAAGATTGTCATAGTACAGCATTAGGGGTGAACACCCTTTTCATTCAGATCTTAACTTTTGCACACAAGTGTCAGGTCTGTAACTTTTCTATTTCTACCATCAATGGTAAAATCTGTCATGAAACGCAATGAAAAATCACATTTAAGATAAGAAGATCTGCAGAAGCAAAAGGCAGCATACATAAAAGCTACTGCACTAGGTTTTTTCTTCGTGGTCATGACTTCTAGGTTGCTTTCCAGCAGGATATATCCTTAAAAGCCTTTTGTTCACATTCTTTATTCTCTTCTTACTTGCAAACACTTAACAAGAATCAAAGCCAACCAGACACACAAAGAAATAGCCAAAATGCTCAGATGCAAATAAAGGTTTGAGATATGTATTTTTTAATAATCAAAGCAAGCTTCTCAGGTCTGAAGTACAAAATTCTAGAAGAAAAAAACCTAAACCTTTGGTATCTAGCAATGAATGCTGGGCAAGGGGGCACAGGCTGACAAGTAAATATTGAATTATACCGAGCCTTTTGTTAATATTTATGTTCATGCTCCAGATAGTTTAATAGAGTTGATCAGATCTGCACTTTAAGATAAAACTATGAACACGCTTTTCACAACTGGTCTCTCTGCTGAAAGATGAGGTTTAGTGAAATGAAAATATTCCACAGTTACAGCTATTTGCTTACAGGAAAATGTCCACAGTATTGAGCTCTTTAGTCACTTCTTGCCATAGAGACAAGAAAATCCAATTAAAAAAAAAAAAAAAAAANNAAAAAATCCCTGAATAAACTTGGCCTTTTGATTGAAAAAATGAATACTTGCACCCAGTTTGGCTTCCCCAAACTAATTTGAAGTGGTTTGTTATCTTTCCATTTTGAAACAAACACAAATTCAGAGGCTTGGGAAAGTCTTGCTGTGGTGGAACCAAGGATGCAGAGACGCAACAACAGCCTGTTCCTGGGAAAAGGGGGCTGTGCCAGGACACGGGGAACAGGTCCAGCCTTCAGACAGGGCCGTGCACAACGACCACGGCACATCCTGTGGAGGTTTCTGAACCACCTGTGCTGAGACTGGGAGCGCTCTTGGCACAGCCATACCCCCCAAAGAGGGATGGAAAGCTGGGTGGTGGGATAAAATG
The DNA here is from genome assembly GCA_013397935.1 of Dasyornis broadbenti. Taxonomy (NCBI): domain Eukaryota; kingdom Metazoa; phylum Chordata; class Aves; order Passeriformes; family Dasyornithidae; genus Dasyornis; species Dasyornis broadbenti. Next base: position 1,615,429 of record VZRN01003130.1, on the reverse strand, counting down.
ATCCAAGAGGGACTTGGAAAGGCAGAGAAGGTCTCCATTTAACTCTTTCTTTGTAAGCCATTACCTCCAGCCAGCGCTAAGCACAACCACCACAATTGATTGTATTATTTAAGTGGCATTTGGAAGGCTTTTATATTTATAAATGCACCAGAAGAGAATTCCAAAGAAGGAAGTGCAAGTTGTTAAACTAACAAGACAAAAACCAACATAACCCACTGAGCTTTAGAAGTTGAAATCAGTCGAAGCCTTTCCATTGACTTCAGAGAGCGCTGGATCAGGATTTAAAGAGATTACAATTCTGAAGTTCATCTCTGTTGCAGTTCAGACTTTTTCTTTTGTTTCACATCACATTAAAGATTCAGCATCTCTCTTCCTAATGCTCTGAAATATAGTATGATCTATAAGAGAACAGAAAACAGAACTAAAGGGAGAAAAAAACCCCTCCTACACCTCATTAAGATCTAAAGTTTGTCCTTAATGTGTGTATGAACTCAGAATGAGTGTCTAAATGGAGACATTTTTTTCTGCTACAGGGTAAAGTGATTATAAATGTCTCTGTGCAAAAGCTTAGTGGTATTTTATGCAGCTGGCACTGCAGAGTTTGAAACAAATCCAAGAAAACAGATTGTATCTTTAAGGTTAGAAATCAAACTTTCCCTTGCTAGAGTGCACATTTGCTGGTAACGGGCTGGGCTCTGACCCCAGCAGCTCTGCAAACAGGAGTTCTGCAAACTGTGTTGTTGTCTGTGTTCCCTATGGCCTCTTCATCTATTCAACTCCACTCCCAAACCATCATTAAATGGACATCATAGTCATTTTTTGTAGTTTTCTGCTTTGTGTATTTACCTTCTTTTCCCTCTGATATCCATTCAGAAGTGTGCCAGACATCTTTTCCTTAAGCTTTTCAACCTACATTCTCCTATAGACCTGCAAAGAGCGTCGGTGCCTTTGTCAATCAGCAAAAGCAGCAGCTGCAGTTTACAGGTAGAAATACCCCAAGCTGCTAAACCTCAGTTACAATAAACCTCATGCAAGAATAGAGATAGCCTCATCCACAGGCTGCAATTCTTCCCAGACTTTCCAAGTATTTCAATGCCAAGCACATATTTTGCATATGTTCTTTCAAGACGATTGAATTGGCTCTCAAAAGCTTAAGAAACCCTATAAAACCATATAATGACATCCCACTTTGCCTCCATGCTAAATCCTGCTCTCACCCAGCGAGACAGGCTGCTCTGAAGGACTGCTGGGAACAGCAGGAGCAGGCTGCTGGATTCCTGGGATAGAGCAGCTCCAGGAGCAAGGAGATTGCTCTCCACCCCTCAAGCAATCTGTGCTCAAGCCATTTGGTGATGTGTAGGTTAAAAGCAGCCTCTCGAGGTTCATTTGACTCCCCCGCAGTGGTGGGAGCCACGAAGTGGTCTGCTCTGCATGATGAACTACCCAACGAGTGGCAGCTGTGTTCTAATTTAGCTCCCGACTAGTCCTAATGAATAACCTCATGTACAGCACAGGCCGCAGAGAAAGGATTTGTCTCCTATTCCTAGCTAGAGGCAGATGAGGAAAAAATCCTATTTTTGGCTACAATTGCCGTTTGATCTTCCACAAGCAGCCCTGCTTCTAATAAAACTCCACTCAACTGCGCTCAGTGGGGACACTGCGGTGAAGAGCGGAGGGCATGGAAGATGCAGGCTTGGAGAATGGCAAATGAGTCTGTGAACCAGCTGGATTTATGACCCACAGTTTGATCCAAAGTGGTTTGTGGCCAGCAATTCCTGCCGATTCTGTACAGGGCTGGCTTTCAGCTCGCTCCGTGCTGCTCCTGCAGATGAGGGGAATCTATTCTTTCCAATATCTGTGATTGCTGCCGAGAAACTTCGGCTGTGCTGTCATCTCACCTCTAGAACCTGACCAGGTGAATCCAGCACGGGTACACACCACATCTTCTGCTTTGGCATGTGGAGCAAGGAGAGACTGCACTCGCAGCACACTGCTATCAGTATTCCTTACGTATTTGTAAACGTCTGGGTTCAGAGAGAGTGTCAGGTTCATACCCAGCCCCGTGACTGATTTCACTGGAGCAGCTCCGTGATTACAGTCAGACTCAGCACAGGTACCAGAGCAGCTGCATAGCCCCAGCCTGAACCCACGGGATGCCCTCATGGGAGCATCCGTGTGGGGTACTGACCTCAGCACATCACCTGCTCCAACATCAAACCAGCTCCACAAATTTCAGTCTCCCTGGAAAGCACTAAGGGGAAAAACAAGCAGATTACCCTAAAAGTTTACCCACTTGCCCTATGATCCAGAGAAGGTGAGAGCAAATATACTGTATCTCTCTGCTGGCATAATTCAGACCTGCAATCTCTTGTCACAGACACCTGCTCAAACATGACCTTGACTCAGTTCCTGGCAGCTCTGTGCCACTAATAACTGATAGACAAACAGGCAAATTTACTTGATGTTTACCTTTGTCTTTACCTCCCTTGCACAGGCTGATGCCCAGAACCAGGCTCCCCGATTAGTTCTGCTCACTGCAGTAACCCTGTGGCCCTCATTAAAGAAAAGCTTTTTGAGAAACTGTATCCATCCCATTTTCTATCATCAGTCCTTTGTGAAAGCTGGATTGAAAGCACCTTGGTGGGAAATCTACCTCTCCCAAAGGTAAAATGCAAAGAGCAGAGAATGATGCTCACCAGCGGAGGGAGGAAGTGATTAAAGGACAGAGTAAGAGAACAGAGGATGAAATGCTGGCTCTAACAGGAGATGCTGAGGATAAATATTGAAAGTCATCATTGTCAAAGAAGTGCCTTTGTTTTGTTATTTGCTTCAAGGAAATCTAGATCGCTAGTCCCAAAGCCACAGCATGAATTAGCCTGATGTCACTCGACAATCAAAGGCAGTACCCTACTTACTGATGGTGGGAACTGCACTGATCCTCCAAACACATTTCACATATCTAGATCTTCCTGTCATATTTACTATTTGCATAAAATGATATTCTCCTTTAAAAAAAAAGGAAATAGTTGTGGGGGGTAACAAAGATTAAAGGCAGTCTGTCAGTCTGCCTCTGCCTGGTTTGTATTCTCACTCGTGTGTCTAAGTAATGCCTTTGATTGCTTCCACGATGGGGCTGGTGTCACCATGGCATTTGAATCACAGCACTTTCTCTTTGTATTGCTTCTGTCAGTCAGGAACAATAAAGAACTTTTTTGTTAAAGCCTTTAATTTCACATAGTAATTACCTATTTGATCAGACAAAAGGTGCTGTGAATGAAAGTCATTTACTTGTTTGATGTGACTGAGACTGAGTGTCACTACAGCTGCGAGACTGTCAGAGAAAACACTAGTGGCTGATTAGATAAGCAGTCCTGCCCGGAAAAAAAGGGTGAAAATGGAATGGGGGAAGAAAAGTCAAGCTCTATCTCATTTAAATACAAGCAAAATGAGAAATCCCTCAGAATATAATTAATGTAATTATTGGAAGATGCAACTTCTCTACAGCTTCACTGAGGTCAACTCTCCAGTTACTGGGTTAAACACCCTCCTCGCTCCCTCCTCTCTCCCTCCACTCCATCAGCCAAGGCCGATTTACAAAGAAACCAAGGATGTGCTTGGCACTTGCTGAACACCTGCTGCTGTTCATGTGCACATTCACACTGCAGCAGAAATTGCGCTACAAGGACACGAAGAAGCATCATCTGCTTATGCCAATCTACTACTATTCAGATAAAGTTTCGTGTTTGAAATCGGAGATGTTGTCACCTTGCCAAGATGAGCCTTCACGCATCTTCAGGAGCACAGAAGGAGTTCCAGGATACAGGGAATGAGTTCAGCTTGTGGATTCCCCCAGTGAATTATAACAAAAACGTGAAAATCCGTGAGGCTTAGCTGGACACTTCACTCACGTGGACCACAGCCCTGAAAACCTCCCTCCCAGTTTCAGTTCTGGCTCTAGCACAGACCCAGCCACAGATGAGAGAGAGACTCAGACCTCACCTTCAGATCTAATGCCCTACCCCAGCCACAGTCATCTGCCTCCAAGGTCCATGCTGGTCTTGGGTCTCATCTCTCTGCACAATAATCAGGACTTCATGGAGAGAAAGACATTTTCTGGATGTGAAACTGATGAAATAGAACCTGCAGGGTGAATTCACTCTTCTGATCATCTCGACTCCGTGCCAGCAAAATCTTCACTCCACAGCAGCTGAATCATCTCTTTTCCCTTTTGTACACAGAAATATGCACGAGGCAGGTGGCTCCAGCTCCCAAAGAGCTTTCCCTTCCCTCCCCTTTCTTTCTCCATGAAAGTAGCAAACAAGGGGACTACAATTTCCAGTGGTTCCTTGCTGGTGAGTGTGATGCAGGAGCAGGCTGAAATGCAGACTCTCGTCTCTGCTCACTGCTGGCCTCTCTGCACTAGCTGCTTAGAGCTGCACATGTTTAAAACATTAACTGGAAATATTTTATTCTGTTGGATAACGTATCAAACAACACTGCAATGAAACTTTCAAGGGCTTAGAAACTGTGCCTGAAGGTATTTGAGAGGTCTTGTGGACTCCTTCAGCAGCAACAGCCTAAAAAAGCCCAGGATGGGTTTTTCCCTCCACAAGTGACTCATGTAGCACAGAGGCTGAATACCTTCGTTTGTCTTTCTACATTCTCAAACAAGGCAGAAGGCAGAAGACAAAAGGGAAGCCCTCAGCTGGCTGGCAATCTAATACTGTTGAGTGCATCCTCAATGTGCAAGGCTGCTGGAGCGATGTGTGGCACACTGTGGGAAGATGTGTGAGCCCCTCTGGCAGAGCCCTTGGAGCCTCTGGCAGCAGCAGGACATGTCTGCAGCTCTTCTCGAGCGAAGAGAGCCTGTGCCTGCCCCTGTCCTGCCTCTGGCCAACACTGCTCGAAGAACTCCTCTGTTGTGGGAGATCTGAGGTGTCCCCTGACTGGTTCCCATGCCTCACTCTTGGGCAGTGGCTCTGCTGAATAAACGGGGTCCTGCACAGGGGTTCCTGTTTCTCCTCAAGCCACACACTCCCAGCCACGGCTGGGAATTGCTTTTGAGGAGCTGCTGCTGCACCATCTCCCGAGGAATGGCGCTATCACTACAGACACTCTCACAAAGGCAAAGCCAACACCGCAGGGGCAACAGTTCCCTAAAAGAGCAAACAGACTATTTCCCTTTACAGGCTGCTCTCAAAATCTAATTTCACAGCATGATCAGTTACTGCATTGGAATGACTTGCTTTCTTATTCAAATAAAATGAACATATTAACAAATAATACTCATAAAATTCACCGGACAACACAAAGGAAAGAATTACAATGCATGAAGAACTAGGTTACAGAAGCTACATCGCTGCTTGAGCTAGATGCAATATGTATTAACCTGGAGAGCCTGTATACAGAATTAAAGAAATCATCTAATTTTAAAGTAATATTTTATTCAATGCATCCCTCAGTGCATGTAACTGCTAAATGAAATGCACTGCATGCTCTACAAACACATCATCACCTTATAAATGAAATACTCATGATATTAAAACTGATATAACATTTATTAAAGCCATTATGCAAAGAACAAGGTTGGGTAGTTGAACTGCTGAAGGCAAGTGCCGCTCTGGCCTCGGAGACGCACACACGCTAAGCAGCCTGTGGCTCCGAAACACTAATCAGAGATGTCTTTTCTAAAGGTGAGAGTTCATTCATTAGAAAGAAGTACACGTCTTCTTCCCTGAGAAGAGTAAGGAAACGTGTTGGACTCCTCGGCAGAGCAGTGCAGGAGATGAGGGGCCATGGGCTTTACAAAAAGGGTCACTGTCCCGGTGCAGGGCGCCTGGGTGTCTGCTCTGTTCCACATGAGGTCACTGTAAGAGCACGTTAAACCCTTCCCAAAGCTGAGCTATTTGGTTTGATATTGTTTCTTCCTTTTACTCTAACTGTAAAGTTCAACAGTAACATATTTCGAGATCAGACCATGACCTGTTTTCTTGGGATGGCAGAGGTTGGAGTACGGGGAAGATTTGGTGTCTCGCCCTTACAGCTCTGCTGTGACAGCCAAGGGATGCTGTACAATCCCCAGACTGAAAGCAAAGCAGTTGTGATTTGAGAGTCCCAAAGTGGATATGGAGGGGCTGAGCAGAGGCTGTGTGCCAAAGAAAACCTGTGCTAAACCCAACAAGACGATGCCAACTTCTCCAGAGCGGGTTCGTGTGTCTCTGGACCATCCTTCTGCTCCCCTGCAGAGTGTTCTTGCTGCTCATTCTCTCCAAGCATTTTCAAGACATTTGACAAGTTTTTTCAATGCAGCCACCTTTACCATCTTCTTCTTTTCAAAATCAAGCATTATACTACTAATTAATCTGTAGGGGATAAGTCTGACTGCTTTAAAAGCACAGCTCTATTGTGAATACTCGAAGAATATATTTAAAGGAAAATCTCAGAAATTTACTTTACGCTATTACTTCATTCTAGCCTATGACATTTTTAGCTTTGCACAAAGGATGCCTCTCTGCAGAACCCTGGCAGTTCAGCCGAGTTACACATTATAAAATCCCTCTATTTGTCACTGCCTTCAAGCCTCTTCAAAATGAATCCTGGTTAGGATATGTGAATGCAAAATGCTCTTGTTTCCTAGTGAAACGCTTTGAAACGCGCTGTAGGAGAAGCTTGATTTTAGCCTTCCACAGGCACAAAGAGGAGTTCTTGCCTTTAAATGTTCTCTCCTGAAAGAAGAATTCACACAAACCACATAGAGCTCAGGCTGCCAAAAAGGGAAATACAAACTCTTCTCCATCCCTTTCAACAAATCTCAGCATAGAACAGAATGAAACGAAGCATACATTCAGCAAAAAGGGATTAAAGGAAAGATGAGGGGAAAATCCTTTTAAATACTAATATTCACTGAAATTAATCTCCAATCACATCACAACAGAGACAGGCCCTTGACAAAAAGAAAGTAAAAACCCACCTAAATATACTCCATGATGGCAGCCCTACATCTTTCTCCAACCAGTGTTACAGGGATCTGTATGTTCATATCTATACAAACTTATTACCAGAACCCCAGTGCTAACGTAGGTACCACATGCCGTGCTCCACATCTGGGGATGGTAAACCTGGCATCTCCACATTTATTCTGAAGTGGTTAGGGATCTAACAGGGCTGGAGTCTGGGCTAGGTTTTTTTATTTCTAAGCAAGACTGAGCAACAGAATTAAAACATCTCATTTGAGAACACAAGTTTAAACTTATGCACTGCGTGCACAAAAGTATTATTATTTTTTTGACTTTCAAATATTTGAGCATTGGGAAATGACACTGTAGAAAATGTGCCTGGAGTGACTTTTTCACTGGCACCATCATTAACTGCTCCCTTTCATGAGTCACACGCAATGCCCTGAAATGCTGGGGACTTTCTGGTCAGACATTTCGACTCTGATCAAGAGAACACCCTGACATTTCGTATGGCAACACACTGGTAAAAGCTCTCCGACACTGCATTATGTAAACAGGTATAACTGCTAATTAATGAATTACAGTGGAGAAAGAAACTGTTGGCAAGGATAGAAACTTGGCCCAAAATCTCCCCTGAGTAATGCTCAGTCAAGTGAACTAAGCCCTATTAGTGCTCACTAGCAGGTGCAGCTTTAGCACCTGCCGAATAAAGTAGATTTTTTTGCAATATTCACATTTTTTCTCTTCCCATTTTCCACTTACCAAGAATTTTAAGATGGTTTTGCTTTGCTGCCACGCAGCTGATACCGTTCCGTATGTACAACAGCTCCCCACATCAGGCATGGAAACAAGGAGCTGAGGGTCACACAGCTCCTCTCTGAACAGGACACGTGGTGCCACCTTCTCGTCACCTCCTGCCATCCGCACACGGCAACGCGCTCAAAACACAGCGGAGCTGCGAAGCCAACAAGCTGTTCAGACACGGCTTGGCTGCACAGGAATCTTGGGGAAATTAAAGACTGCTCGGATTCTAGGGGAGTTTTCGCTGTTTCCATGCAGGAAGGAGCAGGACAAATTTAGGAGGCCGTACGGCAATCTTTGGACGGTGGTAGGGAATACATGTCTCTGAGCAGTGGTGAAGTGTTGGAAAGCAAAGCATGAAAACTGAAACCATGCTGGTCCGAATAAGGAAAAATTACTGTCTCTTAATCATACTCCAGGCTGCCTGGTTTTTATGGGATGCTATTCCCATTTAGTTTAGCAGTACTGTTTTACACATGATGAGGATTTCAGAAGTGCAATTAAAGCTTTAGCATCAGCATAAAAACCGGCACAGTTTGCCCAGTACTAGGCTTAAAAACACTAAGTACTGTACTCTAACCAAGGGGAAAGTGGTTATATTTTCAGTACATAGAGCTTGGAAACCTGGGGTTGAATGAATATGAGAATGACAAACCAATATTCCAGAAGCACCACTGGACTGTATTCTAAATAAAAGTTATTTGGAAAGTGGGATTTTCCTTAATCTGCAGAAGGAACAAAGTCTACATAAATGTTAAAATCTAATTTTGCCAAAATACAGTCATGTTTTGAAAAACAGGGCCTTTGTTGATTATGAGAAGTATAATACTACTGATAACACTATGGAATGTGAACACTGCAAATAAGTTTCAGTTTGGCTGAACGTTATTTTTAAAAGTGGATTTTATAGAAATATCTATCAGCTTAAGTTACCACCAGCAACTCTTAACAACTCCAGAGCAAATGCAAAAAACCTAAGGTGGAAGGATTACTTGGGGGATTTGGGAAAGACTGCTCAGTTCTCAAATATACCCTGGATTTCCCTTCCGACTTTTGCAGAGTCGTTTAGGCTCCCTCGGCATCAGCAGCATTTGTGCCTGCAATTCAGTTGTGAACTGAAGCCTGAGACCACATACTACAGAATACCTGAGGAGAAAATCCAGGTAGCTAAAGCTGTAGGTTCAGCCACAATTCCATTTGGAAGTGAGAACTGGAGCCAGAGGAAGAGAGGCTGGACCTTAACCTTGTTGGGTAATTTACCACCTAATTTCTATCAGTTTCTTGTTTTAGACTTTAGCAGGTGTCAGGAATAATTAGTTTTGTGTATTTGTGGTAAGAATACGCTACGCACCGTTTACTATCCAAATGGAGTTAACAGCAACTTGGATTTATACAACATTTTCACGTATCTAACAAAAGCAGATAACTCACCAGGACAGCGAGCCAACCTATCCATTACAAAATAAATAAATCAGTTCTAAGCTCAGACTTCAAAAACGCAACAGTAGATGCTCCATGAAAATCTGTGTAGGCTGAGGTTTCCACAGAGCAGGAGCTGAGCTGCATCCTTGGGCAACACATCATGGTCCTTGCCCAGCACAGATTAATGAACAGCAGGAATGGAAATGCTAATAATTAAGAAAAGGTTAAAATGTTCACACTGTGGGAGAATGATGCATAAAAGGATACAACCGCTAGAAATCACTGCAGCGATGAAGAATTTTTGTTTTCCAGAAACTAAATTCCAACTGGGAATATATTAAGAATAAGAAGAAAGAAATTCTCAGGGTAAAAAACCGATGCAAAACAGCTAGTGAAAACCAGTCAGCTCTGTGGAATGGAGGCACTACCCACACTGCGAACAAAAGCCATTTGAAAAACAAATTCAGGGAAACACCCAGACAAGATAAACCCCAAAATTACTATAAAAATCAGACATTTTTCCATATGAACAGTTTGTGTTCAAAGCAGCATTTGTCCCTTGAAACTCTACTAATGTAGCTGTAATTCAGAGTAAGAAACTGAGCCAAGTTTTCCAGGCAGGTGTTCAGTCCGACCCATTATTGCAGCAAATCCTCAGAGCCTGTGCCACCTTCTGCCTCCCAGAGATTCCTCCTGTGAGATCTGTACTGGTGGACCAGTCCCATCCTCTCTAGGCACACCAGATGTACAATTTGCAAACACCATTAGCTCAAATCTATCACATATATATAAATACCTATATTTTCAGGGGTGGGATTTGTTGTATCTTTAGAATTCACTATACACAGTAAGTGAGACCACTGCCTGTGAATTGCACCAGACCTCCCATCTCCACATTGCTTCATCCTGCAGAATTTGGCAGTCACATCCTGCTATCCATGAACTGCTTTTAGCAACAAAATTTAAGGAAGAAACTTCCTATAACTAAAGGAAAAGTAGCCCAAGGAAGAACGATGGCCCTTCTTCAGACAGGGACACTGAGATTTTATTATTACCTTTTGCTGACTGTTGCTTTCATGTACTTGTCCCATGTACTTGTCTGAGAACACAAGTTTAGCCTAAGATTTTATTTTTACATACACAGTCAATTTCCACTTGTATAACAATTATTATTTGCAAACCACTAGTCCTGAACATAGAAAACAGCAGATAAAGACTTTTTTTTCAATGATAATATGAACATTGTAGCAGAGAACATCTAAGAGGAGAACAGGGCCTGTGGAAATGGGTCATCCCCACCTGTCCAAGAGATTCTGTCAGCAACTGATTTCCTCACCAAAAGAGATTTATTTTCCATTAGCTTGCTGCAATTATGCTATTGAAACCTGCAGGTCTGGGTTTTTTTTTCTCCTTCCCTTATTCTAAACAGAATTCATTTTTAATGTCTATTGCAGAAGGCCAAGATGATATAAAAACCCCAAACATTTCACTACTCATGCACTCTTATTCATAATATCACATCAAATTGCTGAAGTAGTACCATATGGTGCTTGAGCACCAAGCCAGAACAAGTTGTTCAGCTTGTCATAATCTCAAAAGCTGCATAAAACTTAAATAATTTCTCTATGAAGTGGAAGATCTTTGGGTTTAATATAACTCATCAGAAATGGATTCTGAATTTTCCTCCTATTATTTCCCATGTTTTCTCTGATTCACATTCCATTTTCCAGTGCAAGCTATCAGTATAAGTGGCTACAACTATGGGGCTGAAAGGCATTAAAAGCATCCTGTCCATCCTTTCTTCTTGATCATTCATCATCAAATTGAACGGATAAATATCTTTCTCAATCAGACAAGACATATAATTATAAATATAAAAAGCTCAATCAGAAAGACTGAATGGAAAAGATTAATGAAATCTCCCACACTTTGATTGAGCCCTTAAAGCAACACCCTTGGTTGTGAAATGTCCACACTTCCACCCACACTGTCCTGTAGGAAAACACAGCAGCCTTTCAAGAAAACTGGAGTGGTGACATTTAACTAATACACAAATCCATGGAGAGACAACGGTGGGAATGGTCCAGGTTTCATCACAGATTGCTCTGTGTTTATGTTCTCAATTTCTGGAGACACCGCAAGTCTAGGTGACTGTGGGTTTTTTATTTTTTTAAGCAATGTTTCTAACTGAGAAGAAAGGTTTGGAACTGGAAGTGTAAGAACCAGAGACAGAGAAGACTTCAGTCAATCTCACAGTCTTCAGGGATTGTGACTGACTCCTGATCCCGAATGGCTGAGCACCAGCACAGGGACCACCTAAGACAGAGAAAACACGTGGAAAGATCATCCTGGGAACACGCTACAGCAAAAATTAAAATGTGAAAGCAAGACCCAAAAAGGTGGAGCAGGAGACAAGAACTGGAAATGGAAAGACACAAAGAAGGGAGGAATACAGGCTACAGTATTCCTTTGGAGGGAGGAGCATTGTGGAACTCCTCCAATGGAAGACTTATTTTAGCAGGTGCTTAATCAACAGAAGAATAAAAAAGAGAGCACCAAATCAAGCAGAATTCCCTAACCCTTCCTAGCATATATACTCAAGCCTCGCTCCCATATGCGATTAGGATAGGCAAGAACTGCAGGCTGGCACAGGCAGCACAAACATAGCTATTACACAGCCTTTTGCTTAAAAATAAGAGAGAATGAGGAAATGTCTTCTGGAACTATCATGGATTGGGAGTTTCCAAAAAAACCATTTCTGTAATGGTTACATATGTGATTGTTCTTTTTTTCCTTAGTTCTATGGAGGAAAAAGTGACTTGTCACCAGCCCAAAGGGAAAAGCACTTGGCTGCATGGAGGAAGACAGGATGTGTTGCATCTGTGGCTTCACAGAAGGAAAGGAACAGCTCTTTAAAAAAGGCAAGAAGCACAGAAAATGTCTAACACAAATAAATGAAAGGAATCAGTCCCGCTTTTCTGGTGGAAAGAGGATGTCACAGTTCCCAAAACCTCCAGACTGCACAGGCAGTATCAGCTCAGAAGGGGCAGCAGCAGCCTTGTGTCCCTGCCTTGGTGTCCCTGGGCATGTGGCAGGACCTGCTAAGGCACCCAGGGATCCATCAGACCACGAGGGAATCTCTGCCAACAAGGACTAATTCTTTAATGTGACCATCGTCTGCGCTCTGCTTGAGGAAGCAGTGAAGCTTCTCCAAGAATTAACAGTATTTCGGGTACAAAAAGGGTAAACCCAAGAAAATAGACTAAAATATTGAATATGGGCTGCTTTGACACGACTTGGTGGATGTCTGCTATCAGCAGAGTCCCAGGGGAATATTCCAAGCAGTCCACAGGACTAGGGAGCCAGCCTTGCTGACAGGGGCCTGACTGGCACCAAGAGCTCAGGCAACACAACATTTTGGGTTATTTTAAATGTTACACTGCTTTAAGTGTTGTGTGGAGAGCACCTTATCCCAGAGAAGAAAAAAAAGGAAATGAAAAAGCTGTAGCTTGGCATTAGCATCTCATTTCGAATGACATCACGTTTTTGCTAATACTTAGTTTCTGGAAGAATGATTTTGATGGAGCCAAGGCAGGCAGGACTTCAGAGCAGGATTAGGAGAGAGAAGACTGACAGCACCCATCAACCTGGGCCAGAAAACTCTCCCCCAGCAGCATTAACTCCCCAAACGCCTGATGCAGAGTTACAGCAAAGATGCAAAGGGAACCTTAAGTTTTCCTCAGTTCAGGATCACACCATTGAGCATTTATTCCCTTCTTTCAACAATATCCACACTCAGTGCTCAGTACTTACGAATACCCTCTATCCAATTAATACCCCATTAAGCCGCCCGCCCGCAGTGACTTTATCCTCAGACCACTGTATGGCAGCTTTTAACTCCATAATACCCTGGCATTATTTCCATATTAGACTACAAGGGTTTGATCCAAAGCTCACCGAGGTTAATGAGGGCTCATTAAACTTTGAATTGAGCCCTAACCGCTCAGCAAACACGGAGTGAAGTGAAACAGTACGTGTCAGATGAGATGACAGAGGGTGTAGTAAACTTTAAGGCGAAATATTGAATGCTGCTGGTGACAAAGGCAGGCAATAGCAGGGAATGTGTGAGAAAGCAGCCGTGGGAGAGAATTATGATTGTGTTGCACTCGATATCAAGCAGGACAGATTTGTGCCTATATAAATAGATACGCCTGGTCTGCCTCTGATGTGATTTTTGTCATCATATGGTTAGACATAGCATAATATTGACACGATGGCTTTCCTTCAGATTTTAGTTCTGAATTTCAGCTGGAGAGTCTGATACCAAAGACTTGAAATCAGTATGACTCCTTCCCTAATTACTGATTAATCAAGAGCTAAGGTTGCCTACATAAAGACTCATGGGGAGAAGGAGGAAGTCTCATTAAGAACAAGAGGTTAAAAAAAAGGGAAGGGAGGGGGACATTTAACAACTGAATGGATACAGAAGGAGGAGAAAAAGAGCTGATTTCCTAATAGCATGTTATACCTGAATGTTGAATTTTGTATTCAATGTCTAATTAAAAAAATAAAAGAAAATGTTGTAATGCTTGCAGATATCATGTGTTATGGTTCAAAAGGAAGTACAGAAAGTTTTTGGGTTTTTTCTTTTTTCCAGTGGCTTCAGAAATACATATATGTTGTGTCATTCTGTCCCTTAGGTGCTCAAAAGACAGAGCAGCTGTTTCATAAATTCCGAATTGCCTTTTCCTTTAGCATACAAAAACCTGTGCCATAAACATAACACTGTCTGAAAAATATTCGGTAAGCCCAGACAGTTGCTGGAAATGCTTCCTCCGATATTTAAATTCCTCTCTTAACAGGAGTTTCCCTGCAAAAACAGATGCTAACGAGTAGTGTTTCTGCCATTGAGCTGAATGGGAACACTTTGGTGCAGCATTTTCCTTTTTTCCATGGAGACATTACAGGGTGCATTTCCCATGACTGAAAGAAAACTGCCACCTTGCTTCTCAATTCTTTGCTTTCAAATAATAAATAACCGCTATAATCTCCCATAAAAGATTTATGCTCTGATGATGTCTGATTCTTCTACTGTAATTTCTTTTTGTTAGAGGCAGTTGAATGCCATTTACTGGTAAGTAAATTGTGTCATCACTTCACTGCAAACCGCACCACTGAAAATGTAAGCTGGCCAAACATTTATTTTTGTTTTCCAACTCACACAAATCCCTTCTGAGGGCTGTGGATTAAAGAGCAGCACTTTTTAGTGCAGATCCTTAATCTTAGTTTCCTTTACCATCCCTACTAATATGCTCCCTTCCAGGGATGTTACTTCACAAATAACTCCAAGTAGCTCACAATGTGGTCAGAAACTCTGCCTTTTAGCTGCCGTGCCCTTTTTAAATGACTTAGAAATATGGAAAATTGGCCATTCCCACGGAATTTTTCATAGTCCTGCAGTAATGGGGGCACTGCAGCTCTGCCTTTTCCACAGAGGGGCACATGGACTGCAAGTTCCCCTAAAAGTTCAAACCACAGGCTCCACGTCCAATCTTTTCACAACACAATGAATGCCTTTCATTTTTTAGACAGAAACAACAAGCTCACACAGCTTTTCTTCTTCCTTAAACTGTCCCCCTTTTAACAACAAGAAAATTAGCTTCTTTGCCCAAATAAATGTTATGGCTCACAAAGCCTCGAAGCAAAAATCAAACAAATAAGTCAACTGCAAAACAAACCCAAGTACAGATGCAAAACCCTCCTCAGGTCATGATGTTTTGATTAAAATGAGCAGAGATCATGAGTGGAAGGAGGAGTCAGGAAGGCGACTGTCCCAGCAATGCCACCAGCACTATGGCATTTATGGGTCTGTCAATATTTCCACGAGAAACTTCTAGGTTTAGGAGTTTATAACTTGAGTCGTAGAGGATTAGTCCTGGTTTCCAAAGCCTGATTCGTAGAAGGGAATTACTCAGGTAAAGCTTTTCAAGGAGAGGGCATGGCCAGGTGGTTTGTTGTAACAAGGATGAGTATGTGGCACGACTTGTTTTTTGGATGTGTGTATATATATACACACACACACACACATATCCCAGAAACTGCGCACGCACCTGAGGCAGAGGCACCTTACATGTGAGGCGAAACTTTGCGAAGATGTGATCTTGCTGGAATAACAGCCTGTGCTGAGCCCTCATCCCTGCTCTGCTCCTGGGCATCAGGAGGCAAAGTGGGGAGGTGGCAGCACTTAAAACTGGGAATCTAATAAAAAGGATAAACATGGCAAAAGAGGTTAGTACTGCACAATGCTGGATTAATCCAGAAAGGCATTATTCACGTCCTTAGTTTCCAGTCACGAAATAAATTCTGAAGAGCCACCAGAGTTACTTAAAGGCTCAAATTTAGGCACATACTTAAAATCTCTGCTGAACAAGGGCCAAAATGTTCAGTACCACCATCTGCAGATATCCAAATTGCCTTGGGCAAAATGTTTCCCTTAATATAATCCAAGGTTTTGTTTGTTTGCTTTTTAAGTTGTCTAACTGTTCGGATAGGAGGAAAATGTCCTTTAAATTAAGGAAATTAGCAAAAATTATGAAAGTTATTATAAATATGGTAATTATTAAAAATATGGTAAGAATTATGGGAAAGAGCAAGCTGCAAAGAAATTGGGCCTTTAATGAACCTGGTAAACTATTGCATATCCGCTCTTTGCTGCCCCATCATGTAACCATGGCTTACATCTCTCATCAGCCTGCATTAGAGACAGCTGAGAAAGGATTTGGATGGTGACACCTTTATCACTGAAAATCTCAGCTGTTATAAATAAAACAATTAACCGCAGCACTGAGAGCTTAAAATTAGCCCATGAGTAAATTCTCTAAAATCTTAAAAGCTGACACCTGACATTCCAGGGTGCTGTATTTAATTCTTCATTGGTGCAGACTAGCAGGAACATATGCAATAGTAAGGAAATACAAAGTGTAGATTTTTTTTCTTTTCTTCCCTATCGCAGCCCAGCCTGCTACAGTGAATTTCAGCAACAGCCTAGCTGTCAAAGGTGTATCTGCACCATCATTCTGCAAATCCAAACTCACACCCACACAGCACCACTCTGTCTTCGGGACTCCATTTCAACTCATCAAGGAAGCCAAGTCCCACAGTCACCTAATGTGGGTGATGAGTGTTAGAGAATGAACTCCTGCAGCAAAGAGGGAGATTGCGAGTTCTTTGTCTGTTCCTGTCTCAGCTTTTTTCATTATTACTGTTTTACTTTGGAAAAGGCATGAGCAAAACCTTTTCTAAGCAAATTAACCCACTGTTTTTGTGTACACTGTCTTTACAGATTTTCAATAGCGCTCATGAGCTGTGTGCATTAGCTCTGACTATGCCTTCCTGCCTTTGCCTTCTCACATAATGACAGCCACCCCGAGTGGCTATTACAGTTATCTCACTTTCTGGAGAGGATGGGAGGTAATGATATGTTGCAATATGTGCAATGGGGTATTATAGCTAAATACTCTTTGGAGTGACTGATGAACTCTTTTGCAGCATGCCTGCTATGACAGTTCCAGGGGTAGTTATCCTTCTGTGCTTCCTGAATCGCCTGCTCCCAATGTGAAGCTGGAGCAGGAGGTAAAAGGTGTGGGCTGGATGGGGGTGGGGGTGGTGGAGGAATTGATGGAGAGCCAGTACAGAGCACCTTTGCACGGCTGTGGAAACAAACCTGTACATTAACAGACCTGATGCACAGGTGTAGCAGTGAATATGGAATAATGTGACTGAATATAACCATCAGCAAAAGATTTCTGAATACTCCATTAAAACCTGAGTCCATTACGAGATTCTGTAAATAATCCAAGGACAGGCCCCAGTGTCAATAACCAGAGAGTGCTGCCCATGGCCATGGCAACAAACAAAGGTCTCAAAGCAAAGCCACTCAGCTTCCCTGCCTCGGCTTCTTCTCTGTGAGAGAAAGACCATCCTCAGTTATGCAAGCAGGTTGAAAAAGAGAGATCCTGCACAGAAAAATACCCAAGTGAAGGCTGTGTGGATCACAGCTGGACTTGAGGATCTTAAAGGTCTTTCCCAACCTAAATAATGCTACCATTCCATGTCTCCCACTTACAATTTGTATTTAACCAGTAGTGATTGGTAGTAGATTCACAAATTCCTGCTAGTGTATCCCACCCCACTGCCTCGGGGATGCTGAGTGACTGCAAACCAGTTTGAAACATCAACAACAAGGTCAGACCACAGGTCTCACCTCTCAGTCTGACTTGCTGTACCCCAAATTAATGACTTGAAGTTAATCAGAAATATTATCAATTATTTTTGAGGCTTCTGAAATGTCATGCTGATACTTCACAACCAGTGGGGGCAGTCTCACTGCTTCCAAGGGCTTCTGAGAATCTCAGTTTTATGTTATGTGGGAAATTTAAAATTGTTCCGTTTCCTTCGTGCAACTGGGATGCAATATTCAAAGGAGATTTATCACTTCCAAATCACATGGCGTTTTATGATTTAGTGGTTTTTTTATGATTTAGTGGGGCATTTTTCCACTCACGTTACTATTCCCAAAGCATCCTGTAAAGTGGCAAAAACTCAAGGACAGCTTTTGTAGCTGAACTGGGCAATAGGAGTCCTTGATATCTGTCTGCAAAGTGTCAATCACCTTTAAATCCCAACCTCACTTACGATGGTTCTTGAGTAAGTGACAAGGCCAGACTGGCAAAATGAAATTCTTCAGTAATACATTGACAAACTCAGAACCACAGAGCACCAAATTCCCCCTCAGTCTGGATCTGAATGCATAAATAAATAAGGCTCTTGCATTTATTTCTGCTAGAAGATTGTATTATTCCCTTCTGCAATTATGGAAAAATGCAGAGCACAGGCAAGATTTAGTGTCTGAGTTTTTGCTGCAAGACTTATGTCAGTAGAAAGGCGTTTGTGCTCTCGGGAATCAAAGTGAGATTCACCCATTTGTGGCAGGTGTTTTAAGCACTCAGCCTAACAATCTACCCACGCATGGCACTACAGCGATTCAACGACTAAATTAAATCTCTGAATATTAAATTAATGATGGAAATCTAAAATATTAATATATTCTAATTGAATATTCTCCGATAAATTATCTAGGCATTCTCAGCAATTTGATTTTACTTTCATTTCTTAAGGAACTTTCAGCTGCATAAATACAGCTATTAAAGCAATTCAAAAAGGGAACATTTTCTGCTCAGACAAGAGAACTCTAAACACAAAGAATCTAAAAATTTCTTTCATATGATTGATTAAATCATAGAGCCCAAGACAGCTGAATCATTAAATGACTGCTTTCCTTCAGTCCCTCTGGCTTTAGCAAGGACAATATAAATTCCCTAAGGGTCTGAATACAAGGAAATACAATATGTATAATTACAGTATAGGCTTGAATGCTGTTGTAAGAGAATTTTAAATGGGGCATTTATGCTGTAGCTGCACTTTTCAATCCATAATTCTGGATGTGCGCGTGCATGGAAAGCCCATAAAGCACTGGGCATCTGCTTCCTTCGACCTAGATTCCCAAATGGCACACACTGGGGCAGCCCCACCAGCTCTGGCAGAGATGTGTGAATTCACATCAGGATCTGCCCTGCTCTCTCTGTGAATGCTGGGAACTGAGAATGGCATCATGATATGCCAGGGAGAGTGCAAACAAAGAGATGTCCTTTGAGGAGTACACATAGCATAGAACATGTTTAGGAACTTGCTTTAGACTGCAAGTTTTAAAGAAATTTCAAGTGGACATGTCAAGAAAGGAGCACTGTGTCATATTTCACTTTGTCCACTCATTCTGTGGATCATGTGTGAGTCCTGGTTTGGTAACTCGCACACACATGGAGGAGAGATCAGTATTAGAGCCAGACCGTGGCAACGTGAACATTTAATGAACCATTTGCCTGCTCATCTTTCTCTCTTTGGTGTCAGATTGGTTTGTGGTGTGAAATTGCAGTCAAGAGCCAAGAGCTGTCGCAATCTACATCCTTGAACCGGCTTTCAAAGAAAGGCTGTGCCACTCCAGAGCAACACGACCTGTTCCATCTCCTCTCCACCCTCTGGGCTTGCTCCTTATCTTGGTCTGACCGTCACAATAAAGACCAAATCCCCTCATTTCTGAATTCCAGCTGATGATGCTCGCACAGCATCACAAAGGTGAGGTGCACTGAGAGCCAGAACTCGCCATTTTTTTTTTTTTTTTGAGAGTGTGTGTGGTTGGTAAGGCAAAAGAAACACCTGTTCCTGTGGAGAACAAGGAAGATCTGGGTCTATTTGTAATCAAGGCTGTCTGCGTCTCTCTCAGGAAAAGTAAGGTTTGATGTCCTTTGGGATGCATTTGCAAGGCCTTTTCTCAACAAACCTTCTCTCACCACAGACAGATGCCATCTGTCTTGCAGCTGGGAGCTAATGGATTCTGCACTGCCAATTTCACAGCAGTGAGCAACACTGTGATAGAGGAGGCAAGAGGGATTTCCTACAATAAAACTATTTAAAACACTGCAAAGGCACACGCTGAAACAGCCGTGAGGCGCAAAGGAGATGGCAGCACTGAGGGCTGATGGCCCAAGCTGGCAGGGATTTCACAGCTCACTGTGCCTTGTGTGTCTCCAACACCAGCATTTGAGACTTCGGGAGAGCTGTCTCGCCCATTTCCTGTGCCAGGGTGGGCTGTGGCTCACAAACAGGCTGTTGAGCTGGACAGTGTGCTATCAACCTTTCTTCATATTAAGTATTCAGTGTCGCTGGATCGCTCAAGATGTGCTAAACCCATCCGTGAGTCCACCACAGGGTTCTGTAGGGTGTCAAGAGGAGCTCTCTGCTCCCTTAACGTGCCCCGTGCTGCCAGAAACCTGACCCAACAACGACACCTCTGCTAAGCAGCAACACAAGAGTCTTCAGGTATATTATATTCTGCCAACTTTCCAAGCCACTTCAGGACTTTCTGATTAAATTTACATAAAAGGCATCCTTCCCTCTTATTCCCTGTTACACACATCAGGTTATTTCTAGTATTCTTGTGGCTGAGATCACCAGCGCTCGGATCCGGGAGCCCATGCTGTGCCTGTAGCGTGCAATCAAGGCAGTTTGTGAGAGCACCAAGATCCTGTCTTGGTCATCCTCAGAGCATTTTCATGCTGGTGTAATGAGAATGAACAAGTTGTTTATTATAAGAGATCTAACAGGAAAATAATACATTTTTCGGTTCCCTGTTTAATCAAGGCAAGCTGAAAAAATCAGAAGTGCAAGATAGGAGGCTCTCTCTGGAAAGGTCCTGGAGATGAACTGAAAGTTTGGAGCCCTCATAAAGGTGAACACAGTTGCAGTGGTTGATAGAGGAGCTCATTATCTGAGCATATCACGACCAAAGGCCAGTCCTGCACAGGACTTGTTTTTTTAAATGAATTCTTTTCATGCAGCCCATTGAGATGGACCAAGATTTGCCTTGAAAACTGAGTCAAGATTCCTCTTAGAAGCAGCTGGAGACTGGCATGTGGATCCAAAACTGAGATTCTTTTTGAAGTTCAAAAGAGGATGAAATACAAGATAAGCTAATAGATAATTAGATAATAGATAATTAAGAATTAGCTACGCGTGTAGTTAAAAAGGATGAGTCAGTGAGCAAATAGATGGTGCTCAGCAAGGGTGCAACTATTTAATATATTATCTTAGCTGATCAGTGTGCCTGCATGAGTCATTTGCTTGGAGAAGAAGGGGGATTTCATATTGTTTTTGTATTTTTAATAGGCATTTTTATGGACTTCAGTTATAATAATGAGAGTACCTGACAATTAGTAATGAAATTAGCCTCACTACAGTGAAATATTTCACAGCATGTGCAATATTATTCCTAATACAAAGGTGGAAGTGAAGCAGAAGGAAATTAAACCCAAGGTTTTCATAAATGTTTCCAAAATAAATAAGCATATATCAATAAATTTTGATAACTGTTTTCTCAGCTCGAAGACAAAAGCAGAATTTACAAAAACATTTTTTATACTAACAAATTATTTTTAGCTTATAAATGTCAGATGTTTATTTAAACTCTTCGAAGAGTAAGTAAATCTTTTCAGCAGCCAAAACTAATTAGAGATTCCTATTATTATTTTTTCAGCTATTATTTTTCTGAAACACATTTCCTAGTTAGTGTGGCTGATGTATATGAACAGACACGGATGTTCCTTTGAAAGAAAAAACCCTGTAATTAACAGAGGGGTTTTTTGGCAGGGATAATGTTCCTTTTTTCTTTTTTTTTTCTAAAAACTTTTTCATTTAACGTATTTTATCAGAATGAAATGGTTTAATGAGCAGAGAATTACAGTTGATCCCAGCTGAACCAGATAGGGCTGCCTTTCGAGGTATGTGGCTCCCATCAAGCTGCATTCACCTTTGCTATGATTTAAACTTCATTCAGGCACAGCCTTGCTAAAAATACTGACAAGTAACTAATCAACTTCCATAAAATGGAATTTTTACCTTCACAATAGGAAGCAGGAGTAGGAGGGAACCCGAAAGATTTGCCTATGCATTTCAAATTAGTCTGACCTATAAAAACGCAAACAGCAAGTGGTACTATGAAAATGTACTTCTGGTGGGGTTTTTTGGTTTTTTAGTGATGAGATTTTTCATGCCATCCCTTCCTCTCCTTGGAGGAAGCCATAACCAAAGGCAGCACTGTGGAGGGACTGGCTTCCAATAGTCATACCTTCAAAACGCAAGCTCAGGCGGGGCTTTCTGGACCAAAAAACGTTCTGTGTCCAAGAACCAGCAGTAGGTTTGAATGTTTTATATAAAATAGCAGAGAAAACTGTGACAGACCTGCTTCTGTACAAATGGGATCTGAGCTGCAGCTTCACATGTGCACTTCTGGTTCCAGTTTGTGAGCAGATGGGCACAAAAATATTCAGTGCCCAGTGAGCAAAAGCACGGGAAATCAGATCAAACCTGTTACCTAGATCTAGGAGACAGCAGAATGCTCCAGGGCAATCGGAAGATTACATGGATGGAAATAATCAGATAGTGCTGGTCTTTGAAGATGTTGATTTGTCCTATTCTGGATAATTAAAGAGCAAAGTCTAAGGGAGAGAGCTGTAACTCCTGATAGGAAACACCCAAGCTTCACATTCAGACGCCGACAAAAGGGCCAGATGCTGCAGAGGAGCAGAAACTCAACCCAAGCCTGAAACATCAGGGGTCTCACGCTTAATCAAGTTGCACTCTTTGTATGATCTTCCCTGTCATTACAATGCTTTCTGTATGTCAGGTGAAAAGGAAAACAGCCCCTTGTAATCCAGTTTGTTCTTTTTATTTCCCACCCCATTTTTACTTCATTTTCCGTGTTTCCTCTAGCATCTGTATTTGAAAACTGCAATGGAATATATTGCCGAAAATCTGGGAGTTCTGTATTTCCATAAGCCAGGTTATCTTTCCAAGGTTACCAGTAGTCTAAGTGATGAATATAAATTCTTCTATACATATATAAAATTTATTATTTGTCATTTCCATTAATATTAGAATTTTGCATAGTCGAGTCCTTCTGTTTCATCTCCAGACTGTAGGGTAAAAAGTGCCACAGAGATTTCAGTCCTTATAAATCAATGAATTTGCCATGGTAAGCTGGTGCCAAGTTGTCCTCTCGCTGTCTAGTCAAAACCCAAAATAAATCAGTAGGGAATGAAAGAGAGCACAAGTTCACTTTGCAAGTACTTCCCTTATTTTTCATAGGAATTGAAGATTTAATCTAAATTATAAATTTAGAAAGACATTTTTGACACGTCAGGTTATTCTTCTCTTCAGACATTTCTTCAGCTTAGTGGGACAACACATTAATGGGTCACTCCACACCCAGCACCACTGACCACACAAAGACTCCTTGCCTTCCCTTCCTGTTTTTCCAAGATAGACATAAAAACATTTTCCACCTGGTACTTTTTTAGTCCTTATTATAATTCCCTAATAGCACAGAGAACTAACACCAGCAATCCAAGCTTATCCAATCCTTGGTGAATTGGGAACATGGCCCTTCCTTCTTCCCCGACATGGGCTATGCACAAGAGCATCAGTGCGAAACAGGTAATGATGCAGCTCATGTGAATCCAGGCACTGCTTCAAGAGGACTAAATGAACTTCCTGAGAAGGGATGCCAATGACACACCACTGCTACTCAAAATAACTTCTGAAATTTTATAATTGTTGCTTTTCTTCCAAGGGAAGAGCTGCAAATGTCTGCCAAGGAGTTATATATGTATATATATATATTTTTTTTTACAGCTAATCATTCGACTGCTCCAAAAAACTGAAACCAGCACCCACAAGAGGAATAGCAACACGTATTTGTATTTCGCTAACACTTATCAACAGCAACAATAAACCAACCAAATGTCTCTGTAAAACACTCCTTTTCCCTTCCTTTTCTTTTCCTGTCATCCCATAATCATCACAGAAAACCACAGGGGTAAACTTGATCTCGGAGATTATCCTTGTGAAGAAAGAAAGTAGCAACAGAGAGGGGCTGCAGGATCCATCTGCAGCGGCGGCAGGCAGCCAACCTCCCCCGGGCCACCGCGCATCTGTACCGGGATCGGAGCGGGAAAAAAGGGAAGGGAAGGGAAGGGAAGAGAAGGATGCAGCACCCTTGTCACTGGGTGCCACCCAGCCCAGCTTTTACACCTGCAGCCACTTTTTGGATGAGAGCGTGGGCAAAGTGCCATCTTGGCAGCAGCGCCAAGTCTCGGGAGGGACTGGCTGGAAGGAGGCGATTAGGCTGCTGGCAGCTGGGGAAGGAGACTGGGGCGAGGCACTTTGGAGCAGCATGGAAAAGGCAACTATTCCTGCAGAAGGGAGGGAGAGCAGAGAGCCTGTGCTTTGAGCCAGCCTTCCCACACCTACTGCTTCACCAGATCACCATTGTTATTAGCACTATGATCACTATTTCTGTTTGGTATTTGAACTCACCCGAACCAGCTGCTGCGGGAAGGGGCCTCTGGAGTTCTCTGGCACGTTGATGGGTGGGATGACCCAGTCCCGCTTCTGTCGCCGCAGCCCGTTGGCGCTCTGGTGCTGCCGCCACGGGAGCAGGGTGTCACTCTGCTGCTGCACCAGCTCTCCAGGCAGTGCCTTCCTTCCTTTGGGCTGTTTTGGAAATAAGAAAGCAAGGCCAGTTAGCTTCTCCCTCGCTTCTTAGGATTTGTCCGAAGAATGGCGTAAATAGCCACACGGAACACACACGAAGTATTTTACTGGCAGCTCTGCTGCCAATTTGTTTTCACAGGACCACAGAATCCCAGAATCAGCTAGGCTGGAAAAGACCTTGGAGATCATCAAGTCCAAGCTATGACCAAACACCACCTTATCAACTTAACCATTCACAGATATATGGAGCTGTCGCTCCCCAATCAAGATGCCTCCCAGAATGTCTGGTCTTCATGACAGCAGCTGCGAGGAGGTGCAGCAGAACACTGGAGTAAAGAAGTTGCTGCCAATTTCCAATAAGTACAATCTACCAGAACACAGAAAATGGGAGAGGATTCCTTTATAGCCCATGTCGTAGGTCCAGCTTTACAGTCCGGCATTGAGCACGACCAGGGCTACAAAAATTTGCAGTCTGCAGTTCTGCAAACATATTCTGCCACACCAACCCAACCCCAGCCAGAGGGAGAGTCAGCCCCACGGCTGCAAAGGTGCATTAGTTCAGTCTTCATAACAAATGATCTTTATATGAGAGCTGAGTTTTGAACACAAATCCCAAAATACACACCCCACACTGCCTGGGAAGTGTAACACATCTCAGGCACAGTAAATTTTTATTATTTGGTATAACTTTGAGTCCTTCTTTGGGATTTTTTTTTTCAACTATGGATTCTGTGCATGGCATACTTTGGTGTTGGAAATGTTATAGTGCTATGGATAAAAATGGAAATGGTGGGACCATGGTTTTGACTTACAGAGACTAGCTCACTATTAGAAAATTTATGCCTTACAGAATGATGAATCAATGAAATGTAGATTTGGGAAGGCTCTTCAGAGGTTATGCAGTCCCTATACTTAAATACTCTGTGGACTTCTAGGATTCCAGCAATTACTTCTGAAAATCTGCAGGAAAGATAACTAGCAAGGGCTTTTGTTACCATATGGTGACCTGCACTCCCACCAGAAAATGTTTAAACTTTCATAAATCACAAAGACTGCAAGTCTCATTCTCTCCATTTGAGGTAAGATCCAGTGGGAATACCGTTCATTGAATTTTACAATTTTCAGCTATTTTTCTCAAAAAAACCCTACTCACCCCAAAACCAATGCCCCAATACACAAGAACACTGCAGGAAAAGCTATCAAAGCATTTTCTGAGGCTCCCGCTATTTTAAGTCACACTCACTTTTTGTCTTACTGCAAACATAAAAACCCAAACACCCTCCAAGCAGTTATCTGCAGGCACTGATTTCAGTGGGAATCATTGCTTTGGTGCTCCTAGTTTGATGTAAATCCATCTATTAGCACATTTCAATTCCTGACTGGGAGGTAAAGAAACTGGCAGTCACCTCGAGACTACACGGTACATGAAAACTAAACAGTATCTGGAAGTTAAACTGAGATGTGGCTCCAGGGCTGTGCGGACCTTCTCCACAAAGGCTGGAGATGCTGAGAGCTGGGCACAGCAGCAAGGAGCCTGTTCTCACAGCCTGGTCATGCCTCTGACCTCTGTTACCTGTGGAGAGCAGACATCCACTGGATACAAGGATTGGAAGAGTTTGTGCCAAAATTTAGCTGTTTTTACTGCAAACCTTAAAAACCAGCCTGTTCCAGAGCTGAATTTTCACAGAACAGACAAATATGGTCTTTTCAGTCACACACAGAGGCAAGTTTCTCAGGTCCTGTCTCACACTCATGATGTAGGCTGTGTTCACCTAAGTGTTGTTTGCACGCCTTCAACAAGATCACAGCACCATGTTCAGTATTCAGATGTTGCTCTTAAAATGCTCATTAAAGCGTGTAATGAACAAAGAAACAGTCATGGTGTGGCAGTGGGAGACTTTCTTGGGATAGCCAGGATATTGGTAAGCATTGCTGACCTCCTCCTTCCTATGGGATGCAATATGCTGTTATCCAATAGAAGTTTCATTTTAAAAGGGTTTTATCACCAAAAAGGTACCTTTTCTGAACACTGATGAAAACAATGTTATCTAAAGAAGACACCCAGAAATGCATGACAACATGAAATAGAATGAGACATGAGCCACAGAAAAGTGGATATCCCCTACTTTTTTTTTTTTTTTTTTAATTGGCTTGTGATTCCCAAATGGGAATCCTTTGAGAGCAGGTATTTGTATCAGTTTATATAATTGGCAAGTGAGCATGGGGACAGATTATGAAAGGATGGTCAAATAATTTGTGCTCTGCTGAGTTTACACAGTGGAATGAGTCTGAACTAAAGACAGACTTGAGAATTAACACGAATCCCAAAGCTCCGTGTATACTGAAATAATTAGTGTCAGCTCAGCAATGCAATACCAGCCTTTTTAGTCTGTATGAAATACTTGCTGGCAGGTGACTAGACAGTGACTAGCTTGCTTGTCACTCTTGATGATGTTTTCCTGTATTAGAATAAATCATCAACATGACTCTGAATTTGATATGTAGAATTTCAAAAGCATCTTGAAACAACAGCTTTTTTCTTTTTTTAAACAACAGCTCTTTTTTATCTTCATTTGTTGACAATGCATTCTCATGACCTTAATTTCTCTGGTGTTGTTTAAATATGTTGTACATGTTTTCTGCTGTTTAAAAGCTGTGAGACAAATGCAGTAACAAAGTCTGGTGAGTATAAATGCCAGAACTATTCAGATCTCTGACTGAAACATCCAAGAACATATCTGGAATAACAGCATCGTCTAACTGCGAGCCCCAGAAAACTCTCCTGTGTTTTCGAGTTTGCAAGAATCTAAAGTTCAACTCAAAAGCAGAATGTGACACCAAATTCAATTAATTCTAAAATACAGCTTCCAGTTCTGGTTTTGCTGAATAACAGCTTTTACTGAGACGACAACTGCTCCTTCTCTCATGGCCTCACTGGCCATATGCTTTCTGGAATCTCAGAAACATTTTCAAAAGATAAAATATTCCTCTACCTTTTGTAGTGCCACCAAAACACTAACTGTCCATAGTCCTTCACAAAGTCAAGTCTAGCTGTGCTGGTTTTGCTTGGCCCAGTTTTTTCTGTTGGGGGGGGGGGGGCACACCGGGGGGTTGTGTGGAACA